>JADBJO010001572.1:42828-102828 GCA_016801955.1 Conus betulinus | reverse complement strand
TAGAGCGTCAAATAGCGGAAATAGAAGAAAAAGAAGATAAAACGAGGACGACATGCAGAAATTAAATTGCTTAAGCAGAGAAATAGCCACGTCAAGAGATGAAAAAATGCAGGGAATTTTAATAAGATCAAAAGCAAGATGGGTGGCCGAGGGGTGAAAAGGTAACTAAATTTTTTGTAATTGGAAAAAGAGACACTTCGTTAGTAAACATATGTCCAAAATTAGTAACAGATGACAGAATAGTACACAAATCTGATGAAATCCTGATGGAAGTGAAAGCATTTTATGAAAATCTGTACACACAGAGAGAAAAAAGTGGAAGAATGTGAGATCATGGACTTGATTGAAGAAATACCAAAATTAACAGAGGGAGAACAAAAATCGCTTGAGGGAGAATAATAACACTTGAGGAGGCAGGATGTGCTCTTAAAAATGCATGCAGAATGGGAAAAGTCCTGGTTCTGATGGATTCACAACGGAATTTTTTAAAGTATTCTGGAAAACAACTGGGTGTTTTTGTAGTTAGAGCTTTAAAACCAGTCGTTTCAAAATGAGGAATTATCCAATACGCAAAAAAGAAGGAATAATTACATGCATCCCCAAAGGAAACAAGTCTAAAGAATTAATAAAAAAAAAAAAAATGGAGACCAATATCTTTGCTCAATGTTATCTATAAGATAGGGTCTTCTTGCATAGCTAATCGCATCAAAACTGTACTTCCTAAATTAATCAATGAGGATCAAACGGGGTTCATGACGAATAGATATATAGGGGACAACATTAGATTAATCTATGATTTAATGCATTATTTAGAAACACAGAAACTCCCAGGCATGCTGATCTCCATAGATTTTGAAAAGGCGTTTGATTCCTTGAATTGGCAATTTATGTTGAAGACATTAAAAATCATTTGGATTTGGTAAAGATATATGTCGCTGGATCACAACCTTTCATAAGGGGATTAAATCCTCGTAATAGTAAACAGTCAGAGCTCAACATGGTTTGAAATACAAAGAGGTTGTCGACAAGGTGACCCCATATCTCCCTATTTATTTATTGTCCGCAGAAATATTTAGCTATTATGATCAGGGAAAATAAAAACATTAAGGGAATACATATTAACCAAACTGAACACAAGCTGTCTCAGTTTGCAGATGATACACAGTTGACAAATGAAGGGGACAGAATATCATTTGAACATTCAATAGCGACTTTAAACAAATTTGCAAAAGTATCTGGGTTGTACATGAATATCGAAAAAAAAAAAGGCAGTTTGGCTGGGAAGCAAAGTGTTTTCAAAGACTAGATATATGCCCACCTAAAAAATAGACTGGAATCCAAAACAGTTTAAGATCCTTGGAATATGGTTTACCCCAGAACTATCACATTGCGTGGAACTGAATTACAATGACAAATTTCTCGAAATAAAATCATTATTCAACGTCTGGAGTAAGAGAGTTATTACACCTGTTGGCAGAGTAGTAGCCGTTTTTAAAATCATTGATCCTCTCAAAATTGATATATCTTTGGATCCTGCTACCTAACCCACCAAACAGCTTAATGGATAAGCTTCAAAAGCAATGCTTTCAATTTGTATGGAATAACAAACAAGATAGGATAGCCCGAAAAACAACAGTAAAAAATGTAAGAAACGGAGGATTAGGAATACCTTCACTTAAGCACATGACAATGGCATTAAAACTTACATGGATCAGAAAAAACTTAAAGTTAGCGATCATAAATGGAAATCTGTGATACAAAAATGTATCCTTTGGTAAAAGATCTTCTTGAGAAATATGGCTATGCTTTACCAGTTAACCAAAAAGAGACTAATGCCTTTTGGAAAGACACTTTCCAAGCGTATGAAATTTTTGGCAATAAAGTAAGTATTGAGGATCCCAGCGAATTCTTGGCTGAAAACATTTTTTACAATAAAACATTAAACTAGACGGGAAAAAACTATATGTTTCAAGGAATGGGTAGACAAAGATGTATCGTATTGCAGATTTGGTAGACCAAACAGGGTCATTCATGAGTTACGAAGAATTCAGGCACAAGCATGCTGTTCAAACAAACTCATGCTATATCTAGGTTGTGTGCAATCTGTCAGAAAAAAATATTTCGAACGAAGAATATCAGATTGACTAGCAATACCTAAGAACACTAAAAAAAGCTCTCAGTATCATATGGAGTGTAAATAAAGGAGCTCGACTTTATTATGATATCTTAAATGAAGATAACGCACAACCAAGGTGCTGTGCGAAATGGAACAATGAAATAGGTAAAGAATTGAACTGGAAAAATATATTTCTTCGCACACACAAAATAAAAGAAATTAAACTGAAATGGTTTCAAATGAGATTAATTCACAGGATCCTGGCTACGACGAATATTGTCCTTGAAAAAATGAATATCGCTGAAAATAACAAATGCACGTTTTGTAAGTGTGAAAAGGAAACCATAGATCATTTATTCTTCACATGCGACGTGACAACACGCTTTTGGAGTGATCTTTATAATTTCTTAAAGGACAATTGCTCTTGTATACCTGATATTATATTATCAAAGGAACTTGTCCTGTTTGGCACTGACTCTCGGTTAAAAAAATGACATCATATTCGATTACATTATCTTGTCTGCAAAGTTCTTTGTATACAAATCCAGAGCTGAAAAGGTGTTTCCTCTGTTTCCTGTTTTCAGGAAATATTTACAAATCAAATATCAAGTAGAAAAATGCATTGCGAAAACAATATGAACTATGTTGATTTTGATAACAAATGGCATAGTTATAAGCTTTTGATTGAAAACTGAGGTATGTGTGTGTGCGTGCTCGCATGATCACGTTTATGTATGTGTGTAGTCTTGCCTAGGATTTTCTCATGTTGGGTAAACTTGAAGAGCGATCATTATAATAATTTCGAGCAAGAGCGTGGCAGCTAAAATTCAACCGTCGTTTCTTTGGACAAGTAATTTATTTGTACTGTTGACGTTGATTCCTATGCTTCTGTATAAAAATTAGGAATCTAGGGTTGTTTCTCTCTCTCTCTCTCTCTCTCTCTCTCTCTCTCTCTCTCTCTCTCTCTCTCTCTCTCTCTCTCTTCTTCTTCTTCTTCTTCTTCTTCTTCTTCTTCTTCTCTCTCTCTCTCTGATTATGAATTCTGAAAAAAAAAGGACAACACTTCAAAACAGTGAGAAGGTGAATGTGTGACACTGACAGTGTAGACACAATTTTGTGCTTGGTTTGTACTATTATGTTAGATTGGATTGTTGTTTATTTTGTAAAATTAATGCTGCTTTGTAAATTGTTCATGTAAGATAAGAACTGCTGACCTATTTGCTGTTTATAGTACTGCTTTCTGTGCACATTTGCCGTTTGTACATTTCTCTACAAGTAAATAAAAGTGTTTGCACAGTTGTATCAAACTGTAAATAAGTGTGTTTAAAATTGAGTTGTAATGGTTAATTTTCAGTGCTAGATGTGATATCTATTAGAAACTTTCAAAAACGTCAGTAGAACAGTTCAGGTTCTGGTTTTTTGCCTTACTGGTCACTGGCAAATAGAAAAAAAATAAAGTTGAACACCAGTGACCCCCTTGAAAATTTGTCTTAGTCTTATAATTTATACACTTTCAAAGTGTATAAATTATAAGACAAAGACAAATTTTCAAGGGGTGTTCAACTTTCAACCAGAATACACGTCAGGACAAAGGAGATGCTCTTGCAATAGGGTCACAATATTTTATTGTCTTTTGTGTATTCTGACTATATTAAACGCAGTGCAAAATTGATGAAACGCTATTAATAATGTCTCCCCAGCTCACAGGAGATGCCACGAAACAGTTTTTAAAATGTCAAGAACCAATTTTCAGCCCGAGGGCTTTGCCTCCCTGGTTCCCCCCACCGGGGCTTTGTCCGTAGACCCCACCGGGGCCTTGGCAACCCCGGACCCCATCCTAAAACATTTACCAGCACCGCACCTTAAAACCTCTGTGATCCAGCCCTGACGACGGTATACATTTCACTCGCAGTCATCTCAGATGTTTTTGTTTCTGTATCAAGAAACTCTTCTTTCTACACTGTACAACCACTGGAAAACGGAACTAGCGGGAAAACAGCGGTCGTTGGCGCCTGTATAAGATTTTCAGGGATCCTCTTTTTATGCCCGTGGCCATGAAAAAGGGAGGTAAAAATCTCAGTGATGATGCAGAAAATTGACAAAATTTCGATTTTTTTGAGTTTCAGCCGGACAGGAATATTGTAAGAATGCTTCGGCGATCTGAAAGTACTGTTTGGGAAGCTTCTGAAAAGAGTAAACAAGTGGGGTAGTTTTTGCTCCCAAAAGGAAGCCTACACAGAGCAACTTTTATTCAAGACTGGCACAGCCTTTTAAACTTGAATAAAGTCAGACAAATACAAAGACGAGAAATCTAATAGTAAGGGGGGGGGGGGGGGGGGGGGGGGGGGGACAAGTGCAGGCCAACAACTAAATTGTCTTCATAGTAATGACTTGGCAAAACTTTGGACTTAAGGTGGGGGGGGGAGGGGGTTGAAGATGGAGAAACTGGGAACATGAAATTAAGAAAATATATTACAGATATGACAACTCTTCACTAGCTGCATAAGGGGAACCATCGCAATCCCTTTTGAAGGCAGATATATCTGTATTGCCTGCTCCGAGGCCTTTCGTCCGCTGGGTCGGAACTCATCAGGGAGACACGGCTGGTTGTATCTGCGCTCCTGGCGTCAAACAGAGACACACCACAGTCCACAATACCCGTGGTGTTCTCACCACCAAGGGTGCAAAAAAAGAATCCAATAGCACCCCCAAAGCAGCCAGCGAAGGGTAGTAAATGAAACCAAATGAAAGTGTGGGGAGGAAAAAAAAAGTTGCTGAAAAACCAAAGATACCATGCAAACAGTATAACATGTAGGGGTCAATCTTTGAGCCTACGCTTGAGGATCCACCCAAGGATGAAGGGAGATCAAAAGACAAACACAAAAGACGGACAGAAACAAACAGAAACAACCTCGATTTAATCAAAATGAAACTGGAATGAGGCAGGGAACAGTAAACAATAAACAGTAAACAAGTGGGGTAGTTTTTGCTCCCAAAAGGAAACCTAACACAGAGCAACTTTTATTCAAGACTGGCACAGCCTTTTAAACTTGAATAAAGTCAGACACAAAGACGAACAATCTAATGATGGGGGGGGGGGGGGGGGAGACAAAGCGCAGGCCAACAACTAAATTTTCTTCATAGTAATGACTTGAAAACTTTGGGACTTAAGGAGGGGGGAGTGGGGTGGGAGGTTGAAGATGGAGAAAAAAGGAAGACAAACTGGGAACATAAAATTAAGAAAAAATATTACAGATATGAAAACTCTTTACTAGCTGCATAAGGGAACCATTGCAATCCCTTTCGAAGGCGGATATATCTGTATTGCCTGCTCCGAGGCCTTTCGTCCGCTGGGTCGGAACTCATCAGGGAGACACGGCTGGTTGTATCTGCGCTCCTAGCTTCCAGTCTCAATTTTGATTAAATCTCCTGGCTTCCAGTTTCATTTTGATTAAGTCGAGGTTCTTTGTGTTTGTTTCTGTCCGTCTTTGTGTTTGTCTTTTTGATCTCCCTTCCATCCTTGGGTGGATCCTCAAGCGTAGGCTCAAAGATTGACCCCTACATGTTATAATGTTTGCATGGTATCTTTGGTTTTTCAGCAACTTTTTTTCCTACCCACACTTTCGTTTTTGGTTTCATTTACTACCCTTTGCTGGCTGCTTTGGGGTGCTATTGGATTCTTTTTTGCACCCTTGGTGGTGAGAACACCACGGTATTGTGGACTGTGGTGTGTCTCTGTTTGACGCCAGGAGCGCAGATACAACCAGCAGTGTCTCCCTGATGAGTTCCGACCCAGCGGACGAAAGGCCTCGGAGCAGGCAATACAGATATGTCCTCGGAGCAGGCAATACAGATATGTCTGCCTTTAAAAGGGATTGCGATGGTTTCCTTATGCAGCTAGTGAAGAGTTTTCATATCTGTAATATATTTTCTTAATTTCATGTTCCCAGTTTCTCCATCTTCAACCTCCCACCCCCCACCCCCCCCCCCCCCTCCCCCCTCCTTAAGTCCAAAGTTTTGCCAAGTCATTACTATGATGACAATTTAGTTGTTGGCCTGCGCTTGTTCCCCTCACCCCATCCCCCACCCCACCCCCACCTCCCACTATGAGATTGTTGTCTTTGTGTTTGTCTGACTTTATTCAAGTATGAAAGGCTGTGCCAATCTTGAATTAAAGTTGCTCTTTGTTCGGTTTCGTTTTGGGAGCAAAACTACCCCACTTGTTCACTGTTTATTGTTTACTGTTCGCTGCCTCATTTCATTTCCAGTTTCATTCTGAAAAGAGTTCACCAGGAAGACGGCGTGAAAAAACTCCGCTGTGGTCCTAGACCTTAACTAAGTTACCTTGCTGCTCCAACATTTAGTACGCTTGTTGTGGATGGTAGACAGACTTTGAGACATCACTGATGAATTTCAGGTCGTTACGGGTTTGAATTGTTCACGGAGGACTGTGCATGGTAAATTCAGAGCATGGAGTTGAATAGAGTAGAGGAAAAGAAAGCTATGACCAGGAAAGTGAACAAAAAGCTCCAGAGAAACAGATTTTTAGGAAAGATTGCACTGGACTAAGAATGGTCTTTGGAGATGCGCCCGATTCTATGATGGAATGATGAAATAATCTGAAGAGTAATGACAGGTGAAGAGTGTGGTTAACGGGAAAGTGGCGACTAGACAGCATCGGCACCGTGAGTGATCTACCAACATGCAGTCGGTAAGTCATAGTGTCGGGCTCTATTTAATATTCTGGTATAATCTGATGATTCTGGAAGAAACAAGGAATTCTAAGAAGGAAACTCAAGTGCTACAAAACCATCTCCATGTACCTTGTCAGCGCTTATTTCCACAAGACAATAAATCTATAATAAAAAAAAAATAAAAAAAAAAAAAAAAAAAAAAAAAAAGAACGAAACAGCCTCCTTTCACATGTCCCATAGATTGATAGAAGCAACAGTAGTCCTTTCCGATTCTGATAGAAGCAACAGTAGTCCCTTTCCGATTCTGACAGAAGCAACAGTAGTCATTTCCGATTCTGATAGAAGCAACAGTAGTCCTTTCCGATTCTGATAGAAGCAACAGTAGTCCTTTCCGATTCTGCCGCGGCACACTCCAAACGTTTAGCCCAGTTTTGAACACACACACACACACACACACACACACACACACACACACACACACACACAAACAAACAAACAAACAAAAAGTATGAACTCAAAGTAGCGTCAAGTGAGGTGCTGTTTCAGTTTCTTCAAAACCTTTTTTTAACTACTACGGCTTGCTCTGGGTTAGAAAAGCCATCTGAACTGGTATTAAAGAACCAGGACTTCAAACAAGAAAAGGGAACACGCTTTACTTTTTCGACTGATAGACCTCACTAACTCCACTATCTTGAAAATTTACAATAGCGGAAAATCTCGGTATGTACCTCTCTGTCTGTCTGTCTGTCTGTCTCTCTCTCTCTGTCTCTCTCTCTCTCTCTCTCTCTCTCTCTCTCTCTCTCTCTCTCTCTCTCTCTCTCTCACACACACACACACACACACACACACACACACACACACACACACACACACACATACATATATATGTGTGCACATATAAACACACATATACACACAGGCATGCATGAATGTACGCTTGCATGCTTGCAAGCACACATACACACACGCACGGATGCACGAGCACTCGCGCCTGCACACACACACACACACACACACACACACACACACACACACACACACACACACACACACATCATCATCATCATCATCATCATCATCATCATCATCATCATCATCATTTGACAAATATCATCATCATCATCATCATCATCATCATCATTTGACAAATTTGAATCCTTTCTGCTAAAGGGAAATGTTAATTAATAATTCACAAATAATATACAAATAGACTCAGGCATCATCTTGATGTCTCTTCAGCAGATTTGTAGATAGTGCGGTATGGAAACATTGCAAAACATGCAGAGTGCTGTTCTGTCCAGTCTCAACAAAACTAAACGGGTGCACACTCAAGCTATTATGTATGTATATGTTTGTGTGTGCTCGTACGTGTATGTGTTTATCAGCGTGATTAAATGGGTGACGTGGGTGGGTGTGTGGATGGGTGGGTGTGTTTAGTGGTGAAAGATGATGGGTTGTTTTTTTGCTTGTTTGTTTGTTGGCAGTGCATGTCGTTGCATTTCCCTTATTTCCCCAGAGATAAAAATCCTCCGAAGGGTGTAGAAAATAAATTGCATTATTTTTCTTTTTCTTGCCCCTCCCAAATGTGTGTGATATGCTTAGTGGTTCTTTCTCTATTTTAGTGTTTTTGAGTGAGTGTGTGTCTGTGCATACGCGCGCGCGTGTGGGTTTGTGCGTGCGCGCGCCCAATGTGTGTGCGTGCGTATGGTTTTTGAAAAAAATTTTCATTTTCTTTTCCCCACAAGGACACAGTATTGTCCGAGTGATGGATATTGTAGTGTGTGTGGGTGTGCGCGCGCGTTCGTTTGTGTGTGTGTGGGCGCGCGCGCACGCGCGCGCGTGTGTGTGTGTGTGTATGCGTCAGTGATGATGTTTATGGTATATTCTTTTATAATAGGATTGTGTTGTGTGTGTGTGATCACGCGCACGCACGCGCGCATGTTATCATATGTGGATGAAATGCTTCACAGTTTTGTCCCGTGTCTTTGTGTTGAGGTGCTTTTTGTTTACAGAAAAACATTAAATCAGCCGTTTTCATATGTTTTTCTGTTATAACTGGCCATTTTCACCGCATCTCCCCAAAAAAAAGTCGGTCGCAGACAGCTAGGCCATGAAGAATGTATAACTATTCTACTAGTTCTCAGCATAGTCCTCAGGGGAGAGAAGCGGTCGGCAGGATGGAATATTGTATGGGGGTGATGTTCAACGTAAGAAGATGTAGATGCTAGTGCCTTACATTATGCCGGAATAGTTTATCGCGGGTGATATGCAATCTAACATGTTGATTTTTTTTCATAACATTTTTTTTTCTTTGCTTTCACATGTCTTTTCTCTCTCTCTCTCTCTCTCTCTCTCTCTCTCTCTCTCTCTCTCTCTCTCTCTCTCTCTCACAGACACACATACACACACAGATGCGCGCGCGCTCACGTGCGCATGCACTCGCACGCGAACACGCATGCACGCACGCCCGCACGGACGCGCGCGGACGCACATACACAAGCACACACACACACGCGCGCGCGCGCGCGCGCACGCACGCACACACACACACACACACACACACACACACACACACACACACACACACTTACAGGTACACATGTACCATGCAGTACGCTGCTTTCCACATACTATACAGCCCATTCTCTTCTTGCCTGTAACCGTGAAAACAGAAAACCCGAGATCAATAGCAGAAACAGTGGGTCTTTGCTCCGCTCACCATTGCCCCCCACCCCCATCCCCATCCCCGTTCTCTCTCTCTCTCTCTCTCTCTCTCTCTCTCTCTCTCTCTCTCTCTCTCTCAAAAAGCAGAAAGGAGGAGCACGCACAATGAGTGCGTGTTCCCTCCTTTCTGCTTTTTTGTCCTTTTGTGTCTGCTAGGGTAGTGAGCATCTGGAAGTTTTGAACCGAACAGAATGTTCTCTCAGCTGTCCACCATCTAGTGTCCCCTTTCCTCTGTGGCCACCTTATTAACCTATTAATCACATCGGGCAATCAGACAGCAGTCATTTCACTGGTCGTCGGCTGGATCTCAGTCAGACACAAAGCTAGCGCCGATTGAACATGTGAACCAGCACTACGTTTGGTCAAAGATGAAGGGGGACAGGATAAGTATGACACCTTGTTTTCCCACTTTTCGTCTTTGCTGGAGTCCATAGACTGTCGCAGGTTACAAATCACTTCCGGTCATACAGTAACCTTTAGCTGGGAGAAAAACTGTAAAAATGGCAGGTCGGCCTTCTCAGTGTAATCACGTGAAGCAGCTTGTTGTTATCCGCTGCTAAGCAAAGTCGGCCAACTGCCGGTATACACCCTTTGCCTTCGCGCGAACCACTGTATGTGCGTGCTTCAAAGTTAACAATTCGACAGTATCAGCGTCAAAGAATGGCGAACAGACTGTCAACCCCTGAACAGGAGGGAGACAGAAAGCCGATCCGATTAAAACCGCGCAGTGAACACCTTCCGTATGCACAGTGGAACGTTCACCCCAAAGATGATAAGTTTGGACGAATGATCAGCATGCCGAGTGTTACTGGCTGTGATAGTTTTGGTCTTTGCCGGGCACCTTTGACACACACACACACACACACACTCTCTCTCTCTCTCTCTCTCTCTCTCTCTCTCTCCCCCCCCCCCCCCCCCCCCCCCCCCCCACCCCCCACCCCCCCGTGTTGTCTTGAGAGTGACAATGAAATGAACGGAAATGTGGCTTTGTAAGTAGTTCATAGCTTGTTATTCTTTATTGACTGATGTGTAAGACCAAATGAGTGTGCATTCACCCACTTTGGTGTGTGTGTGTGTGTGTATATGTGTGTTTGGGGAAGGTGTCCGTGGTAAACTTTAATAACATTTCCATTTTCTCAGAAGTACAGGTGCTAGTTGCACAACGTATGAAAGAATTACGAATGTTGATAAGATTTTGCAGCCTTTCAGTGCATGAAGATGTCATCAAATGGTAAAGGCCCTAAATCTGTTGTGTATGTTTTCAGCAAAACTTTTCATATTATGAAATAAAAAAAAAATGGTTAGTTACAACTATTGCTTTACATATTGATAAAAAGTTATGATAATGATATTTTCTGCCACTACTGGAGGAGATAATAATGTAAACACGTGATATATCATGGTCATTGGAACAAATATCCTACATTCTGTCAAAAGTAGACTGTTCAGTGCAATTGCTGCAAGAGAACATTTATTTTCAAAAACATCTCACTGAATATAGAACAAAGGTTCTCTCTCTCTCTCTCTCTCTCTCTCTCTCTCTCTCTCTCTCTCTCTCTCTCTCTATATATATATATATATATATATATATATATATACACACATATATATTGAAACAAGTTTTTCACCTGAGTCTCGCTACCGTCGGTTTCATGCTATTGCAATCTTTCTTGCAATAGCATGAAACCGACGGTAGCGAGACTCAGGTGAAAAACTTGTTTCAATATTCATAGCCCTACCCCAAGTGGTATTGAGCACTCTTACAGATCGGATATTCTTCACTGTGATTTATATACATATATATATATATATGTGTGTGTGTGTGTATATATATATATATATATATATATATATAATCTTTGCTACAATGTATTGCAGCAAGAATTATTATTCATAGTAAATCAAATGAGGGATACTGCATGAAAGCGGCTTATTAAGCAGTGGTACTTGTTCTCATGATAACAGTCATCAGCAATACCAAAACAAACTAGAATTGCCCTTATGGTTTATAGTGCGTTGTGAATAAACCAAGTGAACTATGGTTTATAGTGCGTTGTGAATAAACCAAGTGAACTCACATGAAAGAAGCATATCAATAGCCTTCCTTGTTTTTACAATGACAATCACGAACAAAACCCAAACATCATAATGAGCTGTAAAACTTACTTATGGTGAATCAACAAGTGGGGTTAGATGAAAAAACCGTATTACAGCCATACGTGTTTTTCGCAATTCCTTGAAGAAGCAGATTTGCCTTTCTGACCAGATCAAACAAAATTAAATTGCACTGGTGAATGTAGCGAAAGCCCCGAATGGACGCATGACATAAAACATGCATTATAGAATACGATATGACGTCCAAGTCAGCGCTGGAATCCATTGGTTATGAAAGGAAAGCGGTCTTTCTTTGAACTGCGGCGGACTGTGTGCATGTCCTCTAAAGAGAGCATTTCCTCTGCTCTCTACCTCCACCCCACCACCTTTTTACAGGGACCCCTCTCCCCCTTCCTGCCTCCATCCCTGACCCCTACCCCTTTACGCCCATTCTCGTCTTACATTTACTTTGATTCATCATATCCACTGCCTAAATGGAAAGAAACCGTTTTAATTGCCACAGAGTGAGTTACATAACTGAATCAAAAACATCACAATGCTGGCATTGACTTCTTCAAGTTTTTGACACCCTCCACTTCTTCATCTGGGGCAAAGTACAATGATAAATCTATGATACATGTAGCATGCGAGTCGTACAGGCAAATTGCCAGTCTTGTTCTTAACGGTAAATACATCATTGGACGCGTAGGTGGTGGTGATGCTGCGACAGACATATGATCAGAGATAGTGCTGCTATTGTTCTTGGGTTTTGTTTGTTTTGAGTGCTCATCATGGTATTTCAATTAACAGTGGGGAAGACTTGACGGTGGTCATCTTTTCTCCAGGTATTCTCGTGTACGCTAGCTTTTTTGACAACTCACCGAACTCTGACATTGATTGTAGGATCTTCGGCATGTATAAACACACGGAGGAAGTTCAGTCACTTGCTAGCCTACTTACAAATTGACCTACAAGGCAGGAAAATCTGGTTCCACACTTTGAACAACACGCTGTGCCGCAGCCTAGACCTGCGACTGTCAAACTGACCACCAACATGTTCTAACCAACGGATCATCGCACCTGTCTGTTTCAAGTAATGAAAAGTGATAATATACTGGCAGACAAGAACTTTTCATCAGCAGAAGTTTCAAACGCCATAGCCTTGCCTGGTATTGACAGGTTCCATAGTGGTTCCTTTCCCAAGACCATCCTAAAGGGAACAGTTGAAGCTGGACATCCCTGAGGCAGACCAGGTCGAGACCTTTATGGACAACTTTGAGGAATGGAACCGGCTACCTCTTCTCTGAGGTTCATGACTGAGGCCAGATACAGCCACAGACATACCTGTTTGTCCAAATGTCCATCACACAGTGCCCCAAGGTCCACAGGACACTCTATGAAATATAATGTTTTCACCCGTACAGAAAATAAGAAAAAAGAAGCACCATTAGATAACTAGTTTTATTAAATGCACAGCTTCTCTAATATAAGTCCCTGTTCCAGACAATGATCTGTCATAACTTTGAAGTTGGATGCATGCCATGCTGACAATCGTTATATAACTATGACCGTAGCTATACAGCGTGTTTAAAGTTCAGATTTGGTGTTACAGATATAGCAGTATTTCGTCAGAGGTGTAAGAAAGGTTTCTGACTTCAGTTTGACATGTCCTCTACGCTGCCCTAGTTTGAAGTTGATTTTTCAGTAAAGTGTACTTCGTGCTATTGTGTAGCAGATTAAACTACAAGCACTTGTGTATGATTTGTAGTTGTACTGACCATACTATGGTTTGAATACAATCCCCGTTCAGAAGGGGCTGTTGTCTATCCTGAATAAACATTTCATTTTATTTTATTTCATTTCATTTCATCTCCCTCTCTCTCTCTCTCTCTCTCTCTCTCTCTCTCTCTCTCTCTCTCTCTCTCTCTCGATCGAATGGATACGACAGTATGACGGTGACAGTCCTTGCCCAATAAAAACAATTGCATAGTCATTCTGGTTGCGTTGTAATAAATTCACGACAGCGATCAGGAAAACACTCCATGCTTTACCCTCTTGTGGGTGTCAACATCCCCCCTCCTCCCCTCCCGATCTTCCTTCCAAGCTGCCCTCTGTTTCTCCCACATTACTTCTTCCTTGCATGCATTCTTCTTTAGTAGGCTAACTTTTTCATGAGAATTTTTGGCTCGTGACAATGTTTCCTAGTATTTAACCCGCAGACTTTAAAGCTTTCGCTTTGGAGACCTTATCTACTGTCCACGAGCAGATGGTAACGTGGCGAGTTATTCCCAGGCAAAAGCACTTTTGTGCACGTGCGTCTGCAGCAGCTGTTGGGGGATTGTTTCACACCACGTCTCATACTGGCTTTGCCCTCAGCTCCACTAATGTTCACTTTATTCCGGTTTCCTGATCGAGAAAGCTGGGACGCTCATTATCGGCTCAGCATCTATGTGGAATAGACAGACAACAACAGGACAATACGAAGAAGCGGTTTTTTATGTTGGAGAGGGAGGGGGTGTCATGAGGAGAAGCCGACGAGGTGTGTGTGTGTGTGGGGGGGGGGGGGGGGGGGGGGGGGGGGGGGTGTGGTAAACTTATTGCATGAGGTCAGTCTTTGCTGGTTGGCAGCCGTTGGGCGTCTCCCAGCTGTTGTCTGAGGTACAGCAGACTCGCCTGTTATGACCGCTAGAGGCACGAATTGCAGCTGACTGCAAGCTAAGCATGACTTGACAGTATGGGGAAGGGAGAAATGGGATGGGTGGGGCGGGCGGGTGGAATATGACGTCAGCAGGCCTCGGGCTCATTGTAGACTGCTGTTATGTCTTTCCACCATTTTGCTGCAGTTAGTTAAATCTGGCCTTGGTAGTGGCGGTTACTGGATGAATGGTATGTTGTGCGTTTGTGTATACAAAATGTGTGTGTGTGTGTGTGTGTGTGTGTGTGTGTGTGTGCGCGCGCGCGTGTGTGCGTGTATGTGTGTGTGCACGCACGAGCGCGCGCGCGTTTGTGTGTATGTGTGCGCGCGTGTGCACGTGTGTGTGTTGGATGTTTGTTTTATTCGTGTGTTGAATATATAGATTTATGTATGTTCCTGTCTGTGTGTCCGTGGGAGAGAGAGAGAGAGAGAGAGAGAAGAGAGAGAGAGAGAGAGAGATCGGATGGGCTATTCATATAGGCCTTCGCCTCTTCTGAATGGGGTGAGTGAACATAGTATATCATCTGAAACAAATCTCGTGACTATAAAAACAAACCAAACTCAAATGATTTAGAACACCATAAGGTAGCTATTACAATTCTCTAAATTTGAATGCCTTGTTCAGAAACGGGGACAGGGACAACTTTCAAACAATTTCTTGAGGTTGATGACATCAATATGGTCGTTTTAAACAGGGAAGGCTGTCTATAAGATTTTGGCTGCATGAAATCAGTTCTAATGTTCCTTAGGGCTGGGCAGCAAAAAAACAAAATGGATTTCATTTTCTTGAGACGCTCTACAAAGCGGACACAGCAAATCATTGTCATTAACAGTGGCTTTTGTATCTAAAATTATGAACTGGCAATTTTGATATTCCTAATCTGAATTTTGTCATGATATACTATAAGAGAGAGAGAGAGAGAGAGAGAGAGAGAGAGACTGACTTTCGCAAACATTGCTCGGTTCACATGACACTTCATGTTGAATCCAGTCCAGTTTTATGCTAAACAAATCAGAACAGGGAACAGTTTTCAGACTATAATTTTTATTATCGTCTCAAGAAAAAGGATTTAAGCCATATACTATCCCCCAAATCAAAAGAAAACTTATCAAGTTTTCGTTTGTTTGTCCCTCTAGCTCTGTTAAATCTTTTTGCAGCACGGGTTTGTTACACTTGTTAATGAAGAGAGCTGCATCTTTCTGAAGCAGAGTACTAGCTATTATTGACTTGCATGTCTGTGGTATATTTTGTCTTTGTATGTTTTTTTCTGTGTGTGTGTATGTTCTAGATAAGACAATAAACCAAGATGTCATGTACAGCATGCACTCAGCACCTGTAAAAGAATCCTGGGAACCAAGATGTCCTTGACGAAACTTTATAGGAAAACACACACTTTGATAGGTGAAGAAAAGCGCGCGCAGACAGGAGGGGAAAAAAGCATGCTCTACCCAAGACGAGTGGCCAGAAATTCGCATAGTTTACTTTTGCGGTGACGAAGTTATGCAATACCACACAATACGGCACGGTATAACAAAGAGACTAAGGGACGTGATTAGTATGTTCACCTTTAGCTAGCTGTAGTTCCTTCGCGCACTCCAAGGCATTCACAGCTTCTTGTTGGCCCGACTGGCTGTGTGTCTGCCTGCTGCTTACTGATGGGCTGTGTGTCCACCACAGTTTGCCAGTAACTGTTTCATACTGTCCAGCCTGAAGCAGAAACACGATGGTTCACGCACAGATAAAACCTATGTGCAGCCAATATGGGGACCTCGCTGAACTGCGGAGAAGAGGTTGCAGTTCTTGGTTTCATGTAAGGTCACATCAGTCAAAGGAAAAACCATCTTGACAGGAAGCGGTCAGTTATCTGCGTCAGTGAACAGGGTTCCTGTGCAGGACAAAAGAGGGACAATAGGGTGAATTGCAAATCCTGTTTTCTCTGAATCTTTGTACATAATGACTATTGCTAGTGGGTAAAGAAGGTCTTTATGATCTCGCACATTTGGAACACCGTTTATTTTTAACGTTGCTTATTATAAAGGGCAGCTTATTACACCCTTTCTAGTCGCTGTCTGTTATCTCTGTGGACAGTTTGTCTGCATAAGACGGTGAAGACAGACCCGTAAATATCAACAAAGAGCGTCAAAAACTGGACGAGGTGGAGGACTGTTTGCGCTTATTCCATGTAGGGAACGAGAAAATGGATTTTCTTCTAGACGAAACAAAGGAAGGAAAGAGTTGGCTTGAGTATGCGGAGGTGAGATATTACACATGACAATTCACGTCATGTATAGATCATCCGATCAAGGAGTGCACCTCCGGGTTCAGAGATCATGCTACACTTTCTCTCTCTCTCTCTCTCTCTCTCTCTCTCTCTCTCTCTCTCTCTCTCTCTCTCTTAACTCCTTTTTTTCTTCCACAAATGTCATGAGATGGAGTGCCTTGACCCTTCTCTAGTAACTTCTACCGGTATTTGTAACAAAAGGGGGAAGGCAGAGCGTAAAGAGGAGTGAGGAACAAAAAGTAGATCATGTGTCGTTATCCTCTCTTCTTTTGTCCCCATTTTTAGGTCGAAAATTTCCTGACATGCAGCAACTCAAATATGCTATACTTTTGGCATTTTGAAAGGTCTGCAAAATCGATTCGTCGCATGGAAGGAGGAAGAAGCAAATGAATGAAGAGAAAGGAGGTATTGAGTCGAAATTCGAGAGAGGCTGTTCTCTTTGCTGGCACAATGAAACATAAATTTCAAAGAAAGCAGACTCTGGAGTACCTGCTGATCCTGTCCGCCCGGCGGTCTCAGTGCTTTTTCACTCCTCTCTTAAACCACATGCTGCTGAAATCGATAATATTATTTGGAAATATTATTAAGCGTAAGTTCTACTTCCTTTCCTGAAGTAAATCGTATTTGTAATTCCAAGTGCTGTGGTGTAATAACAATGAAAGGATGGAGAATCTGCTGCGTAGAACACTTTGTTTAAGATCTATAAGTTCAGGATCCTCACGCTTAGGATCTCCCTGGATATTTTGTTTATGGAGATCAGTCAGCTTCATTTTGCAGAGTATTGGAGTTGGTCAGCAAGACATCATTGAAGTTGACAAGTTTGTCTACCTCGGCAGTGTGGTCAGCAAAGATGGAGGTGCAGATGAGGATATCAAGAGCCGCATCAATAAAGCCAGGCACATCTTTATTACGCTACGGCCTATCTGGAATTTCTCTCCCCTCTCACTCCACAAGAAGATCAGAATCTTCAACAAAAATGTGAAATCTGTCCTTCTATATGGTTCTGAAACGTGGGCGAACAACAAAGACAAACACTAACAACTCCAAACATTTATCAACAGATGTCTGCGAAACATTGTGAACATCAGATGGCCAGATGTTATTGCCAATACAGAACTGTGGAACAAGACCAAGCAAGTTCGAATAGAATCAGAAAACGGAAATGGGGATGGATTGGCCACACCCTCAGAAAGTCTCCATCCAACATCGCAAGACAAGCCCTTGAATGGAACCCTCAGGGCAAGAGAAAAGTGGGAAGACCAAAGACAGACATGGCGAAGGAGTACCGACGCACAAGTGAAGGCCGCCGGAATGACGTGGGCCGAGCTGAAGAGGATCTTCCAAAACCCGTGTCCTCTGGGAGAGTGTGGTTGCGGCCCTATGTTCCCCGGGGAATTCAGAGGACTAAGTCATTGGTGTTGGTGTATACATTGAGAACCCAATGCTAAAATCAAATGGATTCTGTATATGTGAACTTGGTATACAACATTAAATTTTTGTTACTGTTTTCCTTGCACATTTCTGACTGACGTATGATACAAAGTGATATGTAATCTTCCTGTTTTGGTTGGTTATGCGTGTGTGTGTGTGTGTGTGTGTGCGCGCGCGCGCGCGTGGAATAACAAAAAAAAAAGCGGGGGGGGGGGGGGGGGGGGGGGACACCACAATATGTACCATCAGAAACAGAATTCGAGGTGTACTGATGCTGCTGATCCCTTTCATTAATTTTGATCTTCCACACCGGCCTCCTCCTCCTCCTCTCTCTCTCTCTCTCTCTCTCTCAATTAAGTAGCATTATTTCAAATATTCAACATTATGTTTTATGTGGTGGTACAAACACGGCATTGCGTCCGGGAGAGAAAATAGACTTATTTTATAGGGGGGAGACAAACTAAGTAAGTTACGTAATATTGTGAAACAAAATGACGTCTTCAAAACATGCACGCCATAAGTTTGTGACTCTCTCTCTCTCTCTCTCTCTCTCTCTCTCTCTCTCTCTCTCTCAAACAGTAAAAGAAAATGGTTTGTAAGTCATGAATGTAAATGACACCATGTGGCCATCTTAGAGGAGTGACACTGAAACTGAAGACCACGCTTTGTCACATTCTACTGCTTATGTTGACAAACGAACAGGCTGCAGTGTGTAAAATTCCTTTGATTACCACTCAAATACCCCGAGTGTTGCCAGGTGTTATCTAATAATACTGAAAATGTTTTTTTTTTGTAAAAGAACTAGCTAGATATGTAGCTGAAGCCTTGCATATGATGAGAAAAAAAAATCATTAAAGCGCGGATTAATTTCGGATTCATCTAACATGTGTGCGTCTGTGTGTGTGTGTGTGTGTGTGTGTGTGTGTGTGTAAGGGGGGGGGGGGGAGAGAGGTCGGGAGGGAGGAGAGGGAGGGGGACGGGATTGAAGAGGAGAAACGGTGGGACGTGTGTACGTGAGAGTGCGTTCATATGAAATTTCAGCAAATCTTAAATAAATGTCAGCGAACCGCCTAGACAAATGTGACAAACGAGTCACAAGACAAAACAACGCGTTTCGACCTCTTAGGTCTTCAGGTAAGACACAAACAAGTAAAATAACGAAAATTCACTTAGCTTTGATCGCTTCAGAGTTCAGCGCAAGGAAGAAGGCGCTGAATGAGCTCATTCAACGCCTTCTTCCTTGCAATTTGTGTACTCCTGTACCCTGATACAGAAAGTTGGAACGCTGATTATCGTCTCGGTGATTAGATAGGACAGACGGACAGAGAAGAGTACAATACGAAGAAGTGGATTCTATACTCAAAGAGACTGTACAAGTAGTCTGGGCTAGTACCAACACCACAAAAGGGAAAATCAGGACTCCAAAGCACCTGCAACATTCTTCACGGCAGGAGGCAGCGAATCATGGCCAAGAACAACAGTGCCACTCGGAACATGTAGGCAGAATCTGCTGAACGGGGCAGATGACTGGGAGTGCACTGCAGACCTCCCAGAATTGAAGAGTCACCCAGAGATCATCAGCAAGAGTGGCATGAGACCAGACATAGTAGTCCTCTCAGTCAGATCATGATCTAGTCACGGTGCGATATGAGAACAGAATGGAGGCAGCTCAAATCTACAAGACTGAAAAGTATGTTGATCTGGCAAACAGCCTGAGGAGAGAAGGCTATCAGGTCAAAGTCCTCACACTGCAGAAATTGGAGCTAGGAGGTTTGTAGGAACGTCTGCATACAGCCACATGAAACAGCTGTCAGTTGCAGGGAGGGAAAAAAACCAGAGCCCTGAAAGCAATGGCAGAAGCAGCAGAGAGGTGTTCAAGTTGGATCTGGCCAAGGAGGAACAAAAGTGAACTTCATAACGCTTAACTTTCCTACAAATATCAGGTGTCCCAGTGGCTCAGTAGTTAGAGTGCGAGTCATTAAGTGGAAAATGAGCATGTCCAGAGGGTCATGGGTTTGAATCCCAGCCATGGCTCGTCCGAAGATGGGAAAAAAAAAAAAAGGGCAGCAGAGGGACATCCGGAGTCATGACCTGGGTGTGACCCAACCCCCCTAGAGTGTCAGGAGATAAGGGCCGAAACACTTGCTTGAAGGGGGCTTCTCTTCTGAGGACTCTGTGCTGCCACGCTCTCCACGAGTTTCTTTCTACTATGTCGTGTGTGTGTAGGGGAGAGGGGAGGGGGAGAGGACCGGTGGTAGTAAACTTATTGCCCGAGTTCTTTTGTTGTCAGAAGGCTGGTGTCGGGAGAGTGTCCCAGCTGTTGTTTGAGGTCCAGCACAACTCGCCCTAATGAGTTTTACAGGCACAAATTGCTTCCTTTACGCTAAGCATGGCTTGGGGGACCGATTGAAGGAGGACATCACGTCAGCAAGCCACATACTCATTGTAGTTTTGGTGTTGTTATTGGTGTCTCATATTGCTGTTATTAGCCATAGTCATAGTTGTGGTAGATGTACACATGTTGTTTGTGTGTGCATGCGTATGTATTGATGTGTATTACAGGTAGTGAGGTTTACGTATGTATGTTCAAAGTATGAGTACCCATGTGTGTATTTGTGTGTGTGTGTTTGTGTATGCGTGTTTGTGTTTGTTTGTGCGTGTGCGTGTGTGTGTGTGTGTGTGTGTGTGTGTGTGTGTGGGGGGGGGGGGGGGGGGGGGGGGGGTAGAGAGAGAAACTTAGGAAAAAATACAGAATAGCTGGTACATCTCTGGCAAACACTGATTGCTGAACATGAAACCAAATTCTGAATCCCAGTTTATCATTTTATGGAAAACAAGTTAGGAACAGAAAACAGTTTTCAGTTTGAGTGTACAACCGTACTTGACTTTGTCAATACACTGTCCCCCGGATCACCAGGAAGGCACTATCAAGTTTCCGTTCGTTGCTGTGTTAAATCACATCCAGTACAGGGCCTCTTTGAGGCACATGTTCATGCTGAAGAGGGCTGCATCTACTTCTTAGCAGCATCATGAAGTTGTTTGTCTGCAGTACGACTGTATGTGTGTGATTTCTTCTATTTTTCGGGGATGGGGGGGGGGGGGGGGGGTTGTCTAGTCTAGCATATTCAGACAGAAAAACAACAAACAAAACAATAGTATGGTGGTGCTGACAACGACCACGTGCTGTCCCTAGGAGGAGCAGCCAGAATTTCACACGGATATCTGTTGTGATTCTGAAAGTCTACAAAACCCAATAGCATATACTGACTGTGAAGTCCAATTAGTCTGGCATCGTGCACTGGGGACACTGTTTATTTAAAAAAAATGGGTATCTATTTTGACAAACGAAAACATGACCTTTGTAAATCACGGAGACTGGATTTCCGAGCCCTTTGATGTGAACTGCGGAATAAGACAAGGTTGCCCGTTCTCACCATTAGCCTTTGTGCTAGCCGTCGAGCTACTAGCCATTAAGATTCGAAATAGATCGATTGCAGGCATCGAAGATCCTTTACATTCTGGAAGTGAAATTATTGTATTAAGATAAAACAAATGGAGGATGACACAACATTGTTTCTCAAAGACCGACAAGATATGATTAAATTATTAGAAATTTTGTCATCCTTTGAAAAGTTTTCAGGCTTAAAATTGAACGTTCAGAAAACAAAAGCTTTACTAACGGGAACTATGAAAAAAAAGACCCAACTCTCCCATTCACAACAGTAAACAGAATTTAAGTTTGGGAATTTATTTTTTTTGATACCAACAAAACGGCTAAGAATATCGATGAAAACTGGAATGAAAGAATCAATGAAATGAATAGTGTAATAAACAATTGGAAAAGGGGAGATCTCTGTATTGAAGGTAAAGTGATTGTAATAGAAAAATTTCTGATAAGTCAATTTGTTTATGTAATGCAGTCTATTGGTCTTCCAGATGCAGTGCTGCATAAAATTAGTACAGCGTTAAACCGATTTGTATAGCAGAAAAAAATTCAGAAACAGGAAAGCATTCGAGAAAGTGAAGAGGAAAGAAATGGAATCAAATGCGGACGAAGGTGGTCCAACATGATCAATATGCTTCAGTTCCAGAAGCTTCTGAACTTACAATGGATGGGAAATTATATAATGCCAAGGAAAATGAAAACTGGAGGCTGATCCCATTGTGGCATTTGAATAAACTGGCAAATGGGGATTTTAAGAAAATGTAAACACAAGGACAATATTTCTTTTTCATTTATACATTGGAATATGAATGGACTGCTGTCTAAGGTAAACAACAAGGATTTTATGTCTTACCTGTTTCAGTTTGATTTCATATGTCTAGTAGGAACTTTTGTAGATGATCTTCAGCGTGTTAATGTTCCAGGTTATGCTACTTTTTCCAAGCCAGCCATTAAGTTTACTAAGAAAGGAAGAATGTCAGTTGGCATACTATGTCTTATCCGAAATAAACTTATGTCTTATGTTCAAGAAATTACGACAAATTCCTCAAATGTCCTTTAGTTTTTGATTGATAAGATCCTTTTAAATTTAACAACTGATGTTATATATGCATGTACCTATGTCCCACCAGAGGGTTCACCTTATTGTACTCATTTTGATCAGCCCTGATATGGCCCTTTGTGGTCGGCTGGGCTATAAGCAACATTACCTTACTCACTTTGATATCGATAACGGTATAAGCGCAATTGAAGAATGTCTTTTTGATTGTTTGATGACGTATATGTGATTTTATCAGGAGATTTAAATGGCAACTTTTCTTCTGATGTGTCTGGTTTTATTTATTTATTTATCGTTTATTTGGAAAATCATTTCAACAGCCGCACTGTTTATAATTCTCATGTAAGAAAATGTGCTGATAGCATACTTAATTGTTATGGAAAACAGCTGAATGCTACCACATACTCACTATGCAAAATATAGCAGGAAAGCTCATGGAACAAATCGTAACAAGAAAACTCGCAAGAGATCTTGAAAGTCGACAAATCCTCCCATCAAATCAAGGAGACTACAGAGCAGGTAAAAGTAACTGGGGAAATGTGGCCACTTTTGCCTATGAAGTATACGAAGGATTCCAAAGAAAGAAAGAAACACTAGCTGTTGCAATAGATCTGGAAGACGCATACAACAAAGTCCAGTTCTTGCTTCTCATGGAACTACTCCTTGACTTTGGAGTCAGCAAGACAGCTACACGATGGATAGCAGCGGCACTTCAGGAGCGAACCGTCATCCTAAGATTTGGAGATTGGACATCTGAGCCTCATAAACTTTCCATGGGATTACCTCAAGGTTCTCCTCTTTCCCCTGTTTTATAGAAGGTTTACACTAAAGGCCTTGCAGACCGCGACAGAAACAGTATTGCTCAAGTGTTGACACTAGCAGATGGCGGCCTGATCTACAAAACATTAAAGAATGCCCAAGAAAGAACAAAAGCAGTTCAGCAACAGTTGAACAACATTGTTCAGTGGTGTCAAGAAACTGAATCGTCCATCAACCCTACAAAAGCCCAGACATTAGTCTGCACTCTCAACAACAAGACATCAGGACAAGTACGCTCACCAGTTTCTTTCAATGGAATACCAGTTGAATCAACCAACAACCTACGCTATTTGAGTGTAGGCTTTGACAGAGTGCTAACCTGTAGAAAGCATTTGAGAATATTGTTTCTAAATGCAAAAAAGGCCTATCTGCCATGAAAGCAATGGCAGCTAAAGGCATTGAACAGCGCCATCTATCTTTACCAACTGTATCACGCACTCGTGTGATTGATTATGGATTAGGGCCTACAACACTGTCCAACAGCAAGCTTCACAGATTAGGAAGTATTCAAAAATGAAGCAATGAGACTGATCCTGGGAACCACAAAGGGCACACCAGTTGAAACTATGTGATACCTGCTCGACCTTCCTTCGATGCAGACAAGACACAAGCAGAACAGGTGAAGGCATATTTCAGACCTCTTGAAAATCCCCAACCCCCTTCATGCGGCACTCAGGAAAACAAAAGTCACTCGGCTAGGACGTGGAAAATCATGGATGGGACAGACAGAAGACCATATACAGAACTCAAAGAACCAAGGAATGGGAGAAGTATCCAGACCACTTGAAACACCTCTACCAAATTGCCATCACTCCAGAACTTGGAAGACATTATCAAGAATCGCCAGAAGGCAAAACCAACACAGAAATTCAAATGCAGGTAGGAGACCATTGCACGAAAGATGATACCGTAATATACACTGGTATAATAATAAAAATTGCTTGCAAGTCAAAACTTTTTTAATTTTTGGTTATTTTTTTCAGCTCTTTATTTGATAATGGGGTATATCCCTAGTGTTGGTCAGAATCTATAGTAATTCCATTATGTAAAAAAAAAAAAAGGCGATGTAAGCAATCCCAATAATTACCGAGGAATCTCGTAATGTGCGCAGCAAATCATACAGTGCTGTTGTTAGGGGTAGAAGAAAATAACATTACTGGAGAATATCAAGCTGGATTTAAGAAAAAAAACTGCTCTGCTATTGATCAAATATTTACTATGATGGCATTCATACAGAAAGTTTTGTTTAAATTGTAAACTGTATGTCACATTTTAATAGAACTAGATTGTGGCCCATCTTGCTTAAAAACTGGTATTTGTGGAAAACTGTATAAATGTATGACTGTGTAAAAGCACGAGTGCGAACTGGTGCTACATTAACAGAGTATATTAACTGTACATCTGTGTTAGGCAGGGCGATGTTGGTAGCCCAGTTTTGTTTTTGTTATTTGTAAATGAATTAACACAGGAAGTTATACATTCTAAAGGCAAAGTGCCTACTTAAAAAATTAACTTTTGGAGATTTTTATTCTTCTTTTCGCTGATGACATGGTCTTGATCTGGGAAACAGTAACTGGATTACATACTCAATTTTTTAAAACTTTGCAAAGAGCTACTGCTACATTACAACTAAGAATTAACAAAGACAAAAAGGAGCATTATTGTATTTAGAAAGGGGCAGGTATCTTGCAGCGAGAGGAAAGATGGACATGTAATGGATCTGCAATGCCTGTTTTTAATGCATATAAATGCTTGGGTATTTACTTCTCCGACCGCTTGAGTTTGTTTTTGCCTGCAAAGATTTAGTCAGTAAATCAAAAATCAAACCGCATTGCTGTGCATACTAAAGAAATTATCATCACTCCATAACGATTCTCTTGCCTTTTTTTTTCTTTTTTGAAGCTATTTGTCAAGTTCAGCCGATGGTGCAATATGGAACTGAAATATGGGGTCTGGATGCTGCTGCTCTACATTGTGAAAAAAATACTTCTATTTGCGCCGAAGAAATTTCTTAGAGTATCGTTACGAAAACCAAATGATTTGGTAAATGGTGAAACGGCTAGATATCCGATTCAAGTGAATTCTGCTGTAAAGTGTATTCCATATTGGTTAAAAAACATCACAGATGCAGAAAATCACAGGTTACCACGCAAAGTGTATAGAATGTTGTTAGAACTGGACAATCATCATCATCATCATCGCCTATTACCCCTCCTGGGGTACAAGCCGCCAACCAAGGACCCCCAGGCATCTCTGTCCTGGGCTCTTTTCTTCAGCTGGTTCCAAGTCATCCCCATGTTCCTGATGTCTGCTTCCAGGTCCCTGCACCAGGTGTTCCTTGGCCGACCTCTTTTTCGTTTTCCTTGGGGCTTCCATGTCAGGGTTTGTCTGGTAATGTTGCTTGCAGGCTTCTGCAGTGTATGTCCAATCCAGCCCCAAATGTCGTTTCTTGATTTCCTGTTCTGTGGGCAGCTAGTTTTTTTTCTCTCCCAGAGCTCGTTGTTGTTGATGGTGTCTGGCCATCGGATGTGGAGAATCGTGCACAGCAGTTTGTTGATGAACACCTGCACTTTCTTGGTGGTGGCAACTGTAGTTCTCCAGGTTTCCACCCCGTACAATAGATCTGCTTTGATGTGGGTGTTGAAGAGCCTGACTTTGGTGTGACTGACAGTTCCTTGGAGCTCCAGATGTTCCGTAGCTATACGAACGCTGCCAAGGCCTTTCCGATCCTTGCTCTGACGTCGGCGTCTATGCCCCCCTGCTTGTCGATGACACTGCCCAGGTAGATAAAAAGGTTCTACTCTACTTCCTCTCATTTTGTTGTCCAGCATGATCAAGTTGGTGCTGACAGTGTTGGCCTTGGAAATCTTGCTCTTTTCTTTATGGCTGTTGCCCCTACTTGTGCTGATGTGGCTGCTACGTTGCTTGTCTTCTCTTGCATCTGATGTTGAGTGTGCAAAAGTAGTGCCAGGTCGTCGGCAAAGTCCAAATCGTCATGCTGCGTCCAGGGCGTCCACTGGATCCCATGTCATCTCTGAGCTTTTAGGGTCTTCATAATCCAGTCGATTGCCAGTAGAAATAAAATAGTGTAAGCAGGCAACCTTATCTGACACCAGTCCTCATTTCGAATGCCTTCGTGAGCTGCCGTCCATGGATGACTCTACAGGTCAGAGCCTCAAATGAGTTTCTGATGATGGTGGTGATCTTGGCCGGCACACTGTAATGTTGGAGAAGCTTCCACAGGTTGTCTCGGTCTACGCTGTCGAAGGCTTTCTCGTAGTCAATAAAGTTGAATAAGTTGACATCCTTTGATTGCTCAACAATGATGCAAAGCGTTGAGATCTGGTCTGTGCAGAATCGATCCTTGCAAAAGCCAGCCTGCTGGTCGCGGAGTTGAGCATCAACAGATCCTTTAACCTGTTCAAAATGACACTGTTGAAAACCTTCCTGGCACTGACAGCAGTGTGATTCATTTGTAGTTCGCACAGCTGCTAAGGTCGCCTTTCTTGGGAATCTCGATAAGGTATCCTTCCTTCCAGTCTGCTGGCATTTGCTCCTCTTCCCAAATCTTCTTGAAGAAAGGCCAAAGCATCTCTACTGTGGTCTCTATGTGAGTCTTCAGCGTCTCTGCGGGGATGTTGTCAGGTCCTGCCGCCTTTCCGTTCTTCAGCTGTTTGATTGCCTTCCCAATTTCTTCTTTGGTTGGTGCCCTGCAGTCTGTGGGCAGGTCTGAGTCAGCCTCTTCGATGTCTGGAGGGTTCTCTGGCGGTGGTCTGTTCAAGAGCTCCTCAAAGTACTCAACAGTCTGTTCTTCTGCTGCTGTTCTTCTCCTGTGAGTTATCTTCCCTCTGTCTTTTGTTGGTCGTTCTGGCCTCTTGTACTTTCCTGCCAGTTTCTTGGTGGTGTCGTACAGTCCTTTCATGTTCCATGTTTTGCTGCTTGTTTGGCTTCTGTTGGAACGTCATCTACATATTTCCTCTTGTCTGTTCTGATGCTCTTCTTTGCTTATTTGTTTGCTTCAGTGTGTTCTGCTTGTGCTTTGACCTTCTCTGCTCTTGTTCAGCTGATGTTGATTGCCGCTTTCTTCTCTTTCCTCTGTTTGATCTTGCATAGGCTATCTCCCGAGATCCATTCTTTGTGTTGGGTGCTTATTGTGGCCAAGCACTTCCTGACCTGACAAGTTGATCTTACTGCCTCCTTGATCTCCTTACACTTGTCCTCTAGTGTACCGTCTTCCTCTTCCAGTACTTCTTGCAGTACTTGAAACTTGTTGCCTAGAGTTGTTTTATTTCTTGGATCTTGTTAGTATCTCTCAGGAGAGCTGTGTTGTACTTGTGTCGTACTGCATGTGCCGTCTTCTTTAACTTCAATTTAAGCCTGGCCACACACGATGTGGTGGTCTGAAGCCACGTCTGCTCCTCTCTTGCCCTCACACACCTGCATGGATCTTCTGAATTTCTTATTGATGCAGATGTGGTCAGTCTGGTTTTCTGTTGTGTGGTCTGGTGAAACCCAGGTGGTCTTGTGGATGTTCTTGTGGGGGAAAACGCTGTCACCGATGACAAAGTTGTTGAGTGCACATAGGTCTGCCAGTTATTCACCGTTCTCGTTCATGTCCCCCAGTCCATGGCTTCCCATGATGGTCTCGTACCCAGTGTTGTCCTTTACGATCTTGGCATTAAAGTCCCCCATCAGGATGGTGATATCTCTCTCTGGGGGTACTTTTCTATGATGGACTGCAGTCTATCGTAGAACTGGTCCTTGACAGTTTCCTCACTGCCATTTGTAGGAGCATAGCACTGTATTACATTCATGTTGATGTTCTTGGTTCTGAAGGACAGCGTGATGAATCTTGGGCCATGAGCTTCCCACCCAATAAACGCTGTCTGAGTTGTTTTAGACAACATCAATGCGACTCCTTGAGTATGGGGGGCATTGTCCTCTTCATGTCCTGTGTACAGCAGCATCTCTCCCCCGAGGTCAATCGTTTCTGTCCGGACTGTGTCTGGCGGGTTTCACTGACTCCAAGCAGGGTTGGGTCGTAGTTCTTCATCTCTGAAGCTACTTGGAATGTCTTTCCTGTCTCATACATGGTCCTGACGTTCCATGTTCCGATGTTGGCTGCCCTGGTTGAAAGAAAGGCGGTCGGCCTTGTGGCTTCCCGAGATTTCAGGCTTTCACCATATGGCATCATACATCTTCTTTTTGAAGACCCATCCCTTCCCAGGGGTGAGGTGTCAATTTGATCTTTGGCTGCAGGTTTTGTAGCTGTGGTTTGGTTTACGGGGTACGGAAGCTGGCCCGACGCCCAACCCTCCTCCTTTATCCGGGCTTGGGACCGGCATGATTCTCAAAATGGGTCTCCTGGCGAAGTTAGAACTGGCCAATAGAGGTAAGAAAAACTAGGTAACAAATGTAAGGATGAAACTATAGCAATACGGATTTGGTTTTGTATGGGTCAACCAAGTTTTGGTGACATGAATGTTTTTATGAAGGTTTTCTGAGAAAGATTGATTGACTGCATTTGGCAAAATTGGAACACCCATGTCAAAAAAAAAAATGAGAGATTTGAATTATACAGGACGAATAGTCATTTACGCTGTTTACCACTTTATATGTCAATGAAAATAGACAAGCAAATCAAATACATTATGATTAGATTTCGATTGGGTGTGTCTGATATTGCTAATTATTGCTATAAACAGCTATGCGAAAGACACCTGATATGTCCATATATCGAAATGCTAAAGAAGACGAATTTCATTTTGTGCTGGCTTGCCCAATATTAAGAGATCTTAGAGAACATTTCATCCCACAAAAGTATTTTAGCTATCCTCGTCTATTCAAATTAACGTTTGTAATGTCATCACCAAATGAAACACTGTTAACAAGTTAGCTATTTATTTATATAAGGCATTCAAAAGGAGACATGTTTATACAACATGGAGAAGACCAATATTCATGTGCAAATTAAAATGTATATCCCTTTTTAAGGGGCTATGGCCTTTATGAATAAAACATTTTGACTCTCTCTCTCTCTCTCTCTCTCTCTCTCTCTCTCTCTCTCTCTCTCTCTCTCTCTTTTACAGGTCCTTTTGTACCGTACCTGATGTTAAACCTATCTACAGCAAAATCTGGACAGGTACTTCAAGTATATAACGACTAGATTCAGGCTTGGTATTTCTGAAATTGCCGAGCATTATTACCGTTATCGTTCTTATAGTGAAGCAAATTTGATATATCTACTTTGCAGAAAGGATACAGAAAATGAAAATCAGTTTGTGTTGTGTTGCCCTGTCTTGCACGAACTAAGAGCTCCTCAGCATATACCAATCAAGTTTTATAAATTCTCGAGCCAGTTTATATTGGCACTTCTTTTGGCATGTACTCATGAGCAAAGTGTTAAAACTTGGTAATTTGTTTATTCGCATTCAAGTTGCGATCATTTATTCTGTCATAAACTATTATTTCGAATAAGTATTAGTCATGTTTACGTGCAGTTGCTCAGTGCAAAACTGACTGTAATTAACTTGCAATCCCCCCTTCACGAGGGGCTATGGCCTAAAACGTGAATAAATTATCTTGAATACCTCTCTCTCTCTCTCTCTCTCTCTCTCTCTCTCTCTCTCTCTCTCTCTCTCTCTCTCTCTCATATACCTCTTCTACTGCAAGCGTTATTTTACATGTTTATTAAGGGAGAGACTGTAAGAGTTACTTGTCGTAGGATAGAGGGGTAGGATAGGGGAGAGGGGGAAACAAAAACAGGATCATATGCCGTCATTTTTTCTTTTCTTGGTTCTCGCCCGCTGTCCCTCCATTTTTTAATGTAAAACTATTGTGATGTGCGACCTCACAAATATTTTTTTATTCTTAGCATTCAAAAACGTCTGCAAAATCGATCGGTCGCATGAAAGGAGGCAAAGATAAAGAAGTGAAGAATTGGGAGGCATTAAGTCGAAGTTTGAAGGAGGCCATCTTTTTCGCCAGAATAAAGATACAGACATTTAAAAGAATGTGGATCGTTATAATAATTATTATCTAAGCGCCATTCGGTCTTTTGTTTTCCCATCGATTTTCTGGTCTGGATGCTTTTCCATTCCTCTTTCTTAATTCCTATGCCGCAAATGTTATTTTTCTCATTTGGGAATCTTATCGAGCGTAACTACTGCTTCCTCGCCTAACAGAAACCTTTCCTGGCTTTGCAGGCTCAGTCTTGTAGTGACTGTGATGTAAAAGGAGAACTTGCACAGAATACTGTATCGAACGATCTGCCTGGATATGTAGGGCAGTGAGCTTTATTGTTGTATGATAACTGGTTGGTGAATACATTGAGAACTTTATTCCAAGATGAAGCAAACTTAAAACATTTCAGCTTGATCTGCATTTTCATCTTTGGTTTTTTTTTTTTTTTTTTTTAGTTTGTTTCCTTGTTTGTCTTTCATGCACATTTTGACTCACACATGTGACCGTAGAGGTATGTAATCCTCCAGTTTCAGTTGTCTGTGTGTGTGTGCACCATAGCACGTGTGTGTGTGCTTGTGCACGCGCGCGCGCGCGAGTCTGGGTGCGTGCATGCGCATGCGTGTATGTGTCGTCATCGTCGTCTCTCTCTCTCTCTCTCTCTCTCTCTCTCTCTCTCTCTCTCTCTCTCTCTCTCTCTCTCTCTCTCACGCACTCTCTCTCTCTCTCTCTCTGTGCAGTTATAAAAAAAAAAAGGGGGGGGGGGGGGGGGGGCTTAACGATATACACCATTAGAAATCTGAACCAGAGCTCCTTGGGTCAGATGGATGCTGTTTACCCATGTTATGGCTTCCAACGCCCATCCAACTCTCTCTCTCTCTCTCTCTCTCTCTCTCTCTCTCTCTCTCTCTCTCATTCATGCATTTATTCATTAGATGGACACAACAATGTAGCAATAACAATTCTTGTCCAATGGCAAAAGAATTCCTCACTTATTCTGATTATGCCGTCATTGCTTACCCTAACAGGGATAGGAAATTCGCACTTCTTACCCATCTTGTTGGTGTTGACACCCTACATCTCCCTTCGCCTCACCCTACCCACCTTACCCTCCCTTATGCAGCTTGCATTCTTATTTAGGTTAATTTCACCATGATAATGTTGGTTAATCACAACTTTGCTGGAGAGCTGTAAGGCCCATGCTTAACTTATCTTTTCTGCCGTCCTCTATGCTAACAAATGGTGGATGAGGGAACCATCCCTTGACATAACCGCTTTTGTGCTCGTGCATCAGCAACAGCTGTAGGCGAATGGATCTCCCCACCTCTTGGGGGGCATGCCCTCAGCTCTGGCCATGTTCTCTTTCCAACTGTTCCCTGATCCAGAGAGGCGCGGCGCTCGTTATCGGCTGGGCAAGTAGAGTAGAGAACAGGACTGTTGAAAGATGCGGGCTGTGTGTCGGTGAGGAGGATGGAGAGGAGTGGAATAGGGCTGACGAAGGGTGGGGGCGGTTGTCGGTACACTTATTGCTTGAGTTCTGTTGTGGTGTATAGGCTGCTGTTTGGACAGTGGCCCAGCTGTTGTCTGAGTAGAGTGTAGTTCACCTGTAATTAGTTTCAGAGGCACACACTGCTGCCCGTATGTACCGTGGAAGCGGCAGGTTAAAGGGGATTATCGCGTCAGCAAGCCACATGCTCGTTGTAGGTTTTTTGTTGTTATTAGTGTTTCATGCTGTTATTGCCAGCTATGGTCCAGTCGTGTGTGGTTTTTTTTTTTTTTTTTTTTTTTTGTTTTTTTGTTTTGTTTTTGGGGGGGGGGGGGAGGTTGTTGTTGTTTGTTGTTGTTTTTCCACACATGGACGCATGATATGTTGTACATGGTTCGCATGCACATGTGTATGTCTGTACTACTTAGTTGCATATTGAAAAGATGAATAGATTTGTCTGTGTCTGTGTGTTTGAGAGAGAGAGAGAGAGAGAGAGAGAGAGGGAGGGGGAGGGAGGGAGAGCGAGACAGACAGACAGACAGACAGAGTGAATCACCAGTGATCCTCATGCAGAAATTGTTTGGTTTCTATAGACCTGATTCTGAATCCGAGTGTGTTATTTTTAATGCTGAGCAAATTCGGCACAGAAAGCAGTTTTGACTGAGAGTATGTTACCATACTTATGAGACTGGATGTTAGCAATATGCTACTTCCAGACTACCAGAAAATTGTCAAGCTTCCCTTTATTGCACCGTCAAATCACGTGCAGGTACAGGCAAAGTCATTCGAGGAACCCGGCGAAGAAAAAAACACATGCTGAAGGGGGGAGGGAGAGGGAAGAGTGACAAAATATCGGTTATACTATTCTATGGTGAGGCTATCTCCCAAGAACGAGCGGCCAGAATTTACACAGACATTTGTTGAGGTTTTACAACACCGTGCAGCACGACATGGTAACAATCGCTTGCGGGAAGTCCAGTCATTATGTCCTTGTTGCATTGGGGACGCCGTTTATGGCGAACGTCGATTAACGTGAAAGGCATCTTACCCTTTTCAGGCAAGCTATAGAATTGTGGAGATAGACCCAAACATAGAAAGTAGCAAAGGAAATGGTTAAAAAACGGACGAGGCGGAGACTTCATGCCCTATTTCCTGTAGTGCGAAAGAATGCGATTTCATTTGATAACACAAAAAACCTAGAGAAGTGTTTGCGTGTGCTGTATTGGACAGGCCATCTTGTGTGTACCGCGAGTGAACAGGGAGGCCAATTTTGCGTAAGCAAGTCATGCTACGCACATACACACACACACACACACACACACACACACACACACACACACACACACACACGCACACACACACACACACTTTTCCCTTCTCTACCTGCCCTTACCCCGTCCCTCCCTCCCTCTCTCTCTCTCTCTCTCTCTCTCTCTCTCTCTCTCTCTCTCTCTCTCTCTCTGTTACACCCCCCCCCCTCCTCTCTCTCTCCCCTCTTATAAATAGAAAATTTTTATTGAAAGGGAGACTGTAAAAGTACCTTTATCCTTCTGTTGAATTTCTATTTGTACTGTGTACTTTAAAAAGAGGAGAATATGTGGGGGGAGGGGAACAAAGGCTGGATGATGAGTCATTATCTTCTTTTTTTTTTCATTCACATACTCCCATTCCTGACATCTGACCATTCAACTTCTGCAAATCGATCTATTGCACGGACGGAGGCAAAAGCAAAGTAATGAAGCGTAGCGAGGTATTAAGAGGCCATCCTCGTTTTTCAGGACAAGGTAACTGGTATTCTAAAGAACCAGACTGTGTTTAAGGTATTTGTTGATCCTATTCGCCATTGCGTCTCTCTCGTTTCCCATCATTGGCTGCTGGTCTCCGTGCCTTTCCATTCCTCTCTGAAACACTATGTCACAGAAATCGGTCATTTTGGGAAGTATTATCAAGTGTAATCACTGCTTCCTCGTCTTCAATAAATCGTTCCTAGCAGTTTAGTCCCAGTGTTGTAATTGCCATAATAGAGGAGAAGAATCTGCGCAGAATGCTGTGTCAAGGATCTTCCAGGATATTATGCGTATGTAGGCGAGTGAACTTCACTGTTGAGTAACAGTGTTTTTGATAGACACGTTGTGAACCTTATGCCATAGTAAGGATTTTGTGCATATAAGATTTATATTTTTGAAAGAAAAATAATTTTTTTCTCCTTTCTATTTTGTCTTTTTTCCCTTGCGGATTTTTTTAACTCACGTGTGTAAACCGAATAGTACGTAATATTCGGTTTCGTGTATTCCGTGAGTATATGTGCGTGTAGGGGGGGGGGGGGGGGGGGGGGGGTCTGTATGTATGTATGTGTGTGTGTGTGTGTGTGTGTGTGTGTGTGTGTGTGTGTGTGTGTGTGAGCGCGCGCGTGTGTGCGTGCATGCGAGTGTGTGCGTGCGTATATGTGTGTGTGTGTGTGTGTGTGTGTGGTAATAATCAGTTTGGGTTTTCGGTGTGCGGGCGGGCGCGCGCGCGCGCGTGCCTGCGTGTGTGTGTGTGTGTGTGTGTGTGTGTGTGTGTGTGTGTGTACATAAATGCCTACATGAGTGCGCATGCTTATGTATGAGAGAGAGAGAGATTCAGATAGTTTATTCATATGTATGCCTGAGCCCGCTATGAAGGGTTACATAACTACAATATAAAACAACGGAGTTGAAACCGCAAGCTGGGCTAGACCGTAAAGTATTGTTCCTTTCATGATGTTGCTGCTTTTCTTAGTTTAAATGCTTTACAAAAAGAATAGGGAAAATTTTAACAAGTTAGTGAAGGTTGAAGACATTATCAAGCACAATATTAATAAGGAAGGTTTAGGGCTCATAAAAATTTCACGAACGGTTTTGAGAGCTGAACATCAAAGAACAGAGAGAGAGAGAGAGAGACGGGGGGGGGGGGGGGGGGGGGGAGAGAAACACTAGGATGTTCAGTAATTACAAGCATTAGTGCAGTTGTCAGGCTTGGCAGAGCGATGAATAATATTGTTAGAACCTTTCCAGCCTTTCGTGTCACCAGACAGTGACGGTCGAAAATTTGCTATAATATTTTCAGCAAACTTTTCTACATTACAAACATGACATTCTACTTGGTATATTTATCACTTTCAATCATTGATTGATTCATTTACAAAAATTACTATTACAAATATTACGTGCAAATATTGTAACAAACATTCAGTTACATTTCATTAAGATGTTTATTGCAGTTTCTGCCCAAGAGAGGTGAGGATATGATTAGAATTAAGATCTACCAGGAAAAGAGAGATCTACCAGAAAAAGAGGCATATTAGCCAATCATCGCTAAGTAACACTACACAAAATTCATCATAATGGTGACTAAAGCAAAGCAGGAAAGCAGCATTAAAGCAGCAAACAAATCAATCTTTTTTGCTTTAACGAAAACAGATAATGGAAGAAAATGGAACGAATTGTAAATTTACATTTGGAATTACATTTGAATACTTATGTGATTGTCAGCCAACAAAAAGAGAACTGTAACCAGAGTGTCTGATAGAAAAAAAAACTGTCTGATAAAACGCTTAAATGTATGGATGACTTTCAATGAGAGGCAGCTTAATTATGATAATTTTGACCTTATGCGCCTAGCTTAAAAGTTTTATTCGACATCCATCTCTTGCTGATTCTATTCTGATTGAAAATACTTTTCTTATAGTTTGAGTTTGCATTCTTAGTGTAAATCTTGACCAGACCCTTTTTTTCTTCAGTACATTATGTCTGTAATTGCGTTGAATCAGTTTTATCCGTCACTCTCGACTGGTGCGCCCAAAAACATTTATTTGTGCTTGTGTCCTCTCAAGATTATTGTAATTCTCCTTTGGCCGGTCTATCAGACTCCTGCCGGAGTTGTTTGTAGAGCTTCTTAAGCTCACCATGTTCCTCCTCACCTTCACTGTCGCCACTGGTTGTCTGTTTCCAAGCTGTCTGCTCAGACTTCAGCTCTGTCTCTGGACCACAGTGTCTTTTTGAACTCCATGCTTCATGCTCTCTCTTGCTAGTTCCTCTTTATTTCTAATACTCGGCTTCACATGATATGTCATACCAGAATCAATACTTATGGACAAAGTTGGTCCCCAAGAATTGATATTTACGGACATTCTCTTTTCTTTTTAAGCCCCAGTGGCATGCAACAGATCTCAGACAGCCTCTGACACTCTCTTTGCCTCTTTTAAATCAGGCCTTAACACTTTTTTTTTTCGCTCACAGTAATGTCTGGTTACATCATTTCTTTCTAAGCAATGTGTAATTTTGCACATGTGTGATTTGTTTGTTTAGTTAAGTGTGCGTGTATGTATGTATGCATGAATTTAGTAAAATGTATATGCGAATTTATTTTGTAACTTTTGCGTTTAGCTTTTGTAATATATGTGTGTGTCAATGAATGTGTATTTTTTTTTTATATGGATTTTGGTGTGTACGTGTGTAATATTTATGTGATGTGTTTAGTAAAATATTGTATGTATTTTACACACATATCATTGTTATTTGTAAAATACCCAGGAGTTTCATATAGAATATTGTATGTAATGTCCAGTATCATTTTTTGTAAAGCATCCAACACAGTTTTCTGGATTGTATGTTTTACAAATATCCCCTAGATCCCTGGGATAAGCCTTTTACCTTTGAAGAGAAGCGTGCAGGTGTCTGTTGCGTAACGGCAAGACAGAACAGAGCTAAATAAGGTCAGGATACTTAGTGAAGATACCTGCTGGTAGTAGCTATGAGATGGGAGAAAAGAAGAGAGAGGAAGGAAAGGGGAGTGAGGAGGAAGGCATGGGCCTTGAGGGGAATGAGAGGAGAGATTGTGGTAAAGGGAGGATAGAGGAAGGCGGATAGGGGGCGCTATAGATTAGAGACGTGAAAACTTTCGAAGATGTCTGCTCTGTTGGTACTGACAGCTTTGTGTGCATTGGGTTGTATTACCAGGACTGGTCCAGCAATGAGACTGGTCTAATTAGAGATGGAAACATGAGAGAGGACACTTGCAACATTTTTGTTGTTTGTTTGGACGTTTGTTTATTTATTTTTGATCCCAAATATTTTACAAATTTTGATGTGCAGCTTGACGTTGTTCTTCCTACAGAAGAAGCTGTTGTTGGAATTGTGTCTAATGCCACTCTCCATCCCCATTTTCACTACGCACCCCACACTTTTCATCCTTTTATGGCATGTATCCACCATATATGCGTCCAAATAACCATTTATCCTCTGTTGTTTCTTTTAATCTCTATTTTGATAAAGTGCATTTTCTGGCCTTCGTTTGCTGCTCATCAAGTTTCGGCGAGGTAGAAGTTAGGGATCTCTGCTTACATGGCCTTGAAATATTGTTACGTTACGTCTTTGTTTAGTCAAATATTGTAGGTACTCTCAAGTAGAAAATACTGAGCATGTTTCACAAACTCCAAAGAATAGCAAATTGGATTACTGAGCTGGCTTCAGTATTTGAACCAAATGTGTCCTGAAAAAGGATGCCGACCAGATTCTAGGTTTATACGATTTCGTACAGTTTAGTTGGATATCTCTTTAAAGATATAATGTGCTATAGGGAGTATGAAGTCCATTGATCAACATCAGTTCGGCTGAAAAGCATCAGTACTTTACTCTCTAAAGACTGACATGGCTTCTAGTTACTTTAGATGGGTCATAAGACATTACTTTCACCCTCCCCTACTTCTCTCTCTCTCTCTCTCTCTCTCTCTCTCTCTCTCTCTCTCTCTCTCTCTCTCTCTCTCTCTCTCTGAGTTTATATCTGATATTCAGGAAATTAAGACAGACCACCCCAACGTTCTTCTGTTTCTGATTGATAAGAGTGTGTTTGACCTTGAAGAGAACATTATATATGTATGTACTTACATTCCACCTGAAGGATCACCTTATTATAATCATTTTGACGTTGACAATGGTGTTGATGAACTTGAACAATGTCTTTTTGATTGCATGTTGGAGTTAGATGATGTATTCTGGATTCTATTGGGCATCTTAACAGTAGAACTTCTAACATTTTTCCTGATATTATAGACTTCAATGATGTAAGTTGTAACTTTCTTCATGATCATTCTGATCTGGCTAGCATTATAAGGAATTTGGCTGACAATGTACTCAATAATTATGGGAAAAAAATTATTGAATACGTGCACAACTTTTAGTCTGTGTATTCTAAACGGGGTGTGCAATGGAAATATAGATGGAAATTATACTTACATATCTGAGTCAGGAAACAGTGTCAGTGACTACTTTCTGCTGTCTAAGAGACTGTTTGTTATTGTTGTCTCGTCGTGTAAATTGTTAGTATCGGAGAGAATAGAGTCTGATCATTTGCCAGTTGAACTGCATTTAAAATTTAAATTCAAAAGAAATGTTACAAGGAGGCATACCATTACCAATGATCAGTTTATTGAAAAGTTTGTGTGGGATATGATTTAGGAACTATATATTGTCAGAAAATGTTCTCTGACGAAACATTATCTGAACTCGATGGGGCCATTAGTCTGATTGATTCTGATTACAATTGTGCTTTGAGTGTCTTTAATTAGTGCATAAAAAACAAGGCCAATGTATGAAAAAGAAAATCAACTTGACAAAATATCATAAAAGTGGTGATTGGTTTGATGGAGAATGCAAGTCAAGCAAGAAGAAAGCGAAACAACTGCTTAACATTTTTAGAAAATCAAAAGCGAAAACTGACAGTGATGCATATTGCATAGCAAGACGAGAGCATAAACATTTAAGAGATAGAAAAGAAAAACAGTTTAATGATTTGGTATTGGAAAGGCTTGTTTCTTGAGTAAATAATCAAAAAGAATTTTGGGAGAATGTACATAAAATGTCCAGTAAAAGAAAACAAGTAAGTAATAATTTAACAGTTGATGATTGGTTTGACCATTTTAAAGGTTTACTTGAAGTGGAAGTAACTAGAGAGTGTAACAACGAAGCTAATGATGACTTTGAAACAACTTATAATGTTGAAGAAGACTTTAGCACGATGAACCGTCCGATATCAAAAGAAGAAGTGTTACTTGCTGTTAGAAAGTTAAAGAACGGTAAATCTGCAGACCCACATGGAATTATAAGAGAAATGTTGAAACATGGTGGGGATCGAGTCATTGATTTTTACGTAAAACTGTTTAATGTGTTGTTTGAAAAAGGTGTTTTCCCCAGATAATTGGACAAACTCTATTGTAATTCCTTTGTTTAAAAGGGAGACGCAGATAATCCAGGTAATTATAGGGGTATATATCTATGTGATACGAGCAGTAAATCTATAGTACAATTATAAATAGCAGACTTCAAGAATGGGTTACAGAATATAATTTGACAGGTGAATATCAGGCAGGATTCAAAAGGGGTTATTCTACTGTTGATCATATGTTTACGTTGTTGTCATTGGTTCAGAAGCAATTTTGTTTTAAACCGCAAATTGTATGTAGCCTTCATCGATTTTGAGAAAGCTTTTGATTCCATTAACAGACATCTATTGTGGCCTATACTCTTGAGAAATGGCATAAAAGGCAAAATGTTTCGTTGTATTCATAGCATGTATACTAATGTTAAAACCAGAATTAGATGTGGCTCCATGCTTACAGATTATATTAACTGCACACGTGGAGTGAAACAAGGGATGTATGCAGTCCTGTTTTTTGTTTTCCTTGTTTATAAACGAATTAGCATTAGAAGTTATTAGGGAAGGGAAACACGGGGCTATTTTTTTCGTCAGACTATTTTGAACTGTTTATATTGCTTTTGGCCGATGATGTTGTGTTGCTGTCTGAAACTTATTGGTCTTCAAACACAGTTGAATAATCTGTATAAAGCAGTAAATAAGTGGGGTAGTCTTTGCTCCCATAAGGAAACCTAACACAGAGTAACTTTTATTCAAGACTGGCACAGCCTTTTAAACTTGAATAAAGTCAGACAAATACAAAGACGAACAATGTCAGGAGGTTGAAGATGTAAAAACTGGGAAAATGAAATTAAGAAATATGAAACTCTTCACTGGCTGCATAAGGGAACCATCGCAATCCCTTTTAAAGGCAGATATATTTGTATTGCCTGCTCCGAGGCCTTTCGTCCGCTGGGTCGGAAACTCATCAGGGAGACACGGCTGGCTGTATCTGCGCTGCGCTCCTGGCGTCAAATAGAGACACACCACAGTCCACAATACCGTGGTGTTCTCACCACCAAGGGTGCAAAAAAGAATCCAATAGCACCCCAAAGCAGCCAGCGAAGAGTAGTAAAGGAACCAAATGAAAGTGTGGGGAGGAAAAAAGTGCTGAAAAACTACAGATATTATGCAGATAGTATATAAATGTAGGGGGCAATCTTTGAGCCTACGCTTGAGGATCCACCCAAGGATGCAAGGGAGATCAGAAGACAAACACAAAGACAGACAGAAACAAACAAATACAAGTAACCTCGATTTAATCAAAACGAAATCGGAAATGAAATGAGGCAGGGAACAGCAAACAATAAACAGTAAATAAGTGGGGTAGTCTTTGCTCCCATAAGGAAACCTAACACAGAGTAACTTTTATTCAAGACTGGCACAGCCTTTTAAACTTGAATAAAGTCAGACAAATACAAAGACGAACAATCTAATAGGGGGGAAAAACAAGCGCAGGCCAACAACTAAATTGTCTTCATAGTAATGACTTGGCAAAACTTTGAACTTACGGGGGGGGGGGGGGGGGGGGGGGGGGGGGGGGGGGGGGGGGGGGGGGGGGGGGGGGGGGGGGGGGCAGGAGGTTGAAGATGTAAAAACTGGGAAAATGAAATTAAGAAAATATGAAAACTCTTCACTGGCTGCATAAGGGAACCATCGCAATCCCTTTAAAGGCATTATTTGTATTGCCTGCTCCGAGGCCTTTCGTCCGCTGGGTCGGAAACTCATCAGGGACACGGCTGGCTGTATCTGCGCTCCTGGCGTCAAATAGAGACACACCACAGTCCACAATACCGTGGTGTTCTCACCACCAAGGGTGCAAAAAAGAATCCAATAGCACCCCCAAAGCAGCCAGCGAAGAGTAGTAAAGGAAACCAAATGAAAGTGTGGGGAGGAAAAAGTTTGCTGAAAAACTACAGATATTATGCAGATAGTATAAAATGTAGGGGGCAATCTTTGAGCCTACGCTTGAGGATCCACCCAAGGATGCAAGGGAGATCAAAGACAAACACAAAGACAGACAGAAACAAACAAATACAAGTAACCTCGATTTAATCAAAACGAAATCGGAAATGAAATGAGGCAGGGAACAGCAAACAATAAACAGTAAATAAGTGGGGTAGTCTTTGCTCCCATAAGGAAAACCTAACACAGAGTAACTTTTATTCAAGACTGGCACAGCCTTTTAAACTTGAATAAAGTCAGACAAATACAAAGACGAACAATCTAATAGTGGGGAAAAACAAGCGCAGGCCAACAACTAAATTGTCTTCATAGTAATGACTTGGCAAAACTTTGAACTTACAGAGGGGGGGGGGGGGGGGGGGGGGGGGGGGGGGGGGGGCAGGAGGTTGAAGATGTAAAAACTGGGAAAATGAAATTAAGAAAATATGAAAACTCTTCACTGGCTGCATAAGGGAACCATCGCAATCCCTTTTAAAGGCAGATATATTTGTATTGCCTGCTCCGAGGCCTTTCGTCCGCTGGGTCGGAAACTCATCAGGGAGACACGGCTGGCTGTATCTGCGCTCCTGGCGTCAAATAGAGACACACCACAGTCCACAATACCGTGGTGTTCTCACCCACCAAGGGTGCAAAAAAGAATCCAATAGCACCCCCAAAGCAGCCAGCGAAGAGTAGTAAAGGAAACCAAATGAAAGTGTGGGGAGGAAAAAGTTGCTGAAAAACTACAGATATTATGCAGATAGTATAAAATGTAGGGGGCAATCTTTGAGCACGCTTGAGGATCCACCCAAGGATGCAAGGGAGATCAAAAGACAAACACAAAGACAGACAGAAAAACACAAATACAAGTAACCTCGATTTAATCAAAACGAAATGGGAAATGAAATGAGCAGGGAACAGCAAACAATAAACAGTAAATAAGTGGGGTAGTCTTTGCTCCCATAAGGAAACCTAACACAGAGTAACTTTTATTCAAGACTGGCACAGCCTTTTAAACTTGAATAAAGTCAGACAAATACAAGACGAACAATCTAATAGTGGGGGAAAAACAAGCGCAGGCCAACAACTAAATTGTCTTCATAGTAATGACTTGGCAAAACTTTGAACTTACGGGGGGGGGGGGGGGGGGGGGGGGGGGGGGGGGGGGGGGGGGGGGGGGGGGGGGGGGGATGGAAAACTGGGAAGATGTTCGCTGGGGGGGGGGGGGGGTGAAATTGATTCTTTTTTTGCACCCTTGGTGGTGAGAACACCACGGTATTGTGGGACTGTGGTGTGTCCTCTATTTGATGAGTTTTCCGACCCAGCGGACGAAAGGCCTCGGAGCAGGCAATACAAATATATCTCTGCCTTTAAAGGGATTGCGATGGTTCCCTTATGCAGCCAGTGAAGAGTTTTCATATTTTCTTAATTTCATTTTCCCAGTTTTTACATCTCTTCAACCTCCTGCTGCCCCCCCCCCCCCCCCCCCCCCCCCCCCTAAGTAGTTCAAAGTTTTGCCAAGTCATTACTATGAAGACAATTTAGTTGTTGGCCTGCGCTTGTTTTTTCCCCCCTATTTAGATTGTTCGTCTTTGTATTTGTCTGACTTTATTCAAGTTTAAAGGCTGTGCCAGTCTTGAATAAAAGTTACTCTGTGTTAGGTTTCCTTATGGGAGCAAAGACTACCCCACTTATTTACTGTTTATTGTTTGCTGTTCCCTGCCTCATTTCATTTCCGATTTCGTTTTGATTAAATCGAGGTTACTTGTATTTGTTTGTTTCTGTCTGTCTTTTGTGTTTGTCTTCTGATCTCCCTTGCATCCTTGGGTGATCCTCAAGCGTAGGCTCAAAGATTGCCCCCTACATTTTATACTATCTGCATAATATCTGTAGTTTTTCAGCAACTTTTTTCCTCCCCACCACTTTTTCATTTGGTTTTCCTTTACTACTCTTCGCTGGCTGCTTTGGGGGTGCTATTGGATTCTTTTTTGCACCCTTGGTGGTGAGACACACCACGGTATTGTGGACTGTGGTGTGTCTCTATTTGACGCCAGGAGCGCAGATACAGCCAGCCGTGTCTCCCTGATGAGTTTCCGACCCAGCGGACGAAAGGCCTCGGAGCAGGCAATACAAATATATCTGCCTTTAAAAGGGATTGCGATGGTTCCCTTATGCAGCCAGTGAAGAGTTTTCATATTTTCTTAATTTCATTTTCCCAGTTTTTACATCTTCAACCTCCTGCTGCCCCCCCCCCCCCCCCCCCCCCCCCCCCTAAAGTCAAAGTTTTGCCAAGTCATTACTATGAAGACAATTTAGTTGTTGGCCTGCGCTTGTTTTTTTCCCCCACTATTAGATTGTTCGTCTTTGTATTTGTCTGACTTTATTTCAAGTTTAAAAGGCTGTGCCAGTCTTGAATAAAAGTTACTCTGTGTTAGGTTTCCTTATGGGAGCAAAGACTACCCCACTTATTTACTGTTTATTGTTTGCTGTTCCCTGCCTCATTTCATTTCCGATTTCGTTTTGATTAAATCGAGGTTACTTGTATTTGTTTGTTTCTGTCTGTCTTTGTGTTTGTCTTCTGATCTCCCTTGCATCCTTGGGTGGATCCTCAAGCGTAGGCTCAAAGATTGCCCCCTACATTTTATACTATCTGCATAATATCTGTAGTTTTTTCAGCAACTTTTTTCCTCCCCCCACACTTTCATTTGGTTTCCTTTACTACTCTTCGCTGCTGCTGCTTTGGGGGTGCTATTGGATTCTTTTTTGCACCCTTGGTGGAGAACACCACGGTATTGTGGACTGTGGTGTGTCTCTATTTGACGCCAGGAGCGCAGATACAGCCAGCCGTGTCTCCCTGATGAGTTTCCGACCCAGCGGACGAAAGGCCTCGGAGCAGGCAATACAAATATATCTGCCTTTAAAAGGGATTGCGATGGTTCCCTTATGCAGCCAGTGAAGAGTTTTCATATTTTCTTAATTTCATTTTCCCAGTTTTTTACATCTTCTTCAACCCTCCTGCTGCCCCCCCCCCCCCCCCCCCCCCCCCCCCCCCCCCCCCCCCCCCCGTAAGTTCAAAGTTTTGCCAAGTCATTACTATGAAGACAATTTAGTTTGGTCTGCGCTTGTTTTTTTCCCCCACTATTAGATTGTTCGTCTTTGTATTTGTCTGACTTATTCAAGTGTTCCCTGCCTCATTTCATTTCCGATTCTGTATAAAGCAGCTTCAGCTCTCCAGCTAAAAGTAAATATGGATAAAAGTAATATTATTGTGTTCAGAAAAGGGGGGTATTTAGGGGCTAGAGAAAGATGGATGTATGCAGGAGCTGTGATACTGTTGTTAATGTATACAAATACTTAGGAATTTGTTTTTCAACAAGATTTAGTTTTGTTATAGCATGTCGTAATTTAAGTAGTAGAGCTAAAAACGCTTTACTGTGCATTTCAAAAGTTATGTAAGTTTCAAAATAACTCGTTGACTGTCCTTTTGAAGATTTTCGATTCACAAATTCAGCCGATTGTTCAGTATGGCGCAGAGCTATGGGGACTTGATAATGCGGCATCTGAATGCAAAAAAGTTCACTTATTTGCTCTCAAGAGATTTTTAGGCATAGAGATGCGAACTCCTAATGATTTTGTTTACGGAGAGGCAAACAGATACCCTATTTATATTAATTCAGCTGTAAAATGTGTAAAGTTTTGGTTAAAATTGACAAGAATGGAGGAATCTAGGCTACCCCATAAAGTTTACAAAATGTGTATGAGAGAAAAATTGGGTTACAAATGTTCGTTGTAAAACTATATATATGTTTGGTTTTGGGTATGTATGGCTTAACCAAGGTGTTGATGGGATAGACAGATGTCTGCAAGTTTTCAGAGAATGGTTAATTTTATGTCGATGGCAAGAGTGGGACTCTCAATATGAGAAAGGTTTTGTGTTTACAGATCGTTTTGCAAGGTGCCTGAGGTAAAAATCTATTTACTGATGAATTTAGATAGGCATTTAAGATATGTATTGACGAGGATTCGGTTTGGCATTTCTGAAATAGCGCAACATCGTCTACGTTCGTTGTAAACTATATATGTTTGGTTTTGGGTATGTATGGCTTAACCAGGTGTTGATGGGATAGACAGATGTCTGCAAGTTTTCAGAGAACGGTTAATTTTATGTCGATGGCAAGAGTGGGACTCTCAATATGAGAAAGGTTTTGTGTTTACAGATCGTTTTGCAAGGTGCCTGAGGTAAAAAATCTATTTACTGATGAATTTAGATAGGCATTTAAGATATGTATTGACGAGGTTTCGGTTTGGCATTTCTGAAATAGCGCAACATCGTCTACGTTACAAAATACACAGTAATGCTGACTTAAAATGTCCGCTTTGCAAAAATGAAAAAGAAGATGATGTTCATTTTGTCTTATGTTGTCCTGTTTTGAGTGACTCAGTATATACCTAGTAAATTTTATGCAGATCCAAATAAATTTAGACTTGCATTGCTTATGGCAACAGAGCATAACACAAACTGTGAAACAACTGTCCATTTATCTTTATAAAGCATTCAAGTTGCGTTCTGTTCTGGTTTCTTGATTAGATACTAAATATGTTGTTAATTATGCATTTGTGTATAGAAGTTATGTACCCCTTCATGAGGGGCAATGGCCTATACATGAATAAACTTTCCGTTTCCATTTCTCTCGCTCGCTCGCTCCCTTGCTCGCTCTCTCCTCCTCCTCTTTTTTTATCTCTGACTCACGTTCTCTCTCTCTCTCTCTCTCTCTCTCTCTCTCTCTCTCTCTCTCTACCGCCCTCCCTCCATTTCTTCCTCCTTCCCTTCGACACTTCTGTTCTCTACAGGTCAATATCGATTATGTCTGGGAGAGAGAGAGAGACTAACAAGAGAACTTTGGCATCCCTTGCTTCATTTCAAAGGCTTTTATGTTCTATCTGACCATCATGGCCACCTCGTTCTTCTCGACTCCTGAACTGATTGCAGGGTGACATCATGTTGCCTTCATTTTCTGAGCAACATCGTTTTTTTTCATTGTGATTCAAGGAAATTCTCCAGTTTTCTTCGATTCTTCAAATTAACAGTAGCTGTTGAAAGGGTCAAAAAAGACTCTTACCAGGTGCGACAGATAAGGCGTAAAAACTGATTATTGGAAAAGTCGAAACTGCCAGCGTCTACCTGGTGGAGGAGTGTCTTTATTCTTTTTTGGGCTGGAGGTTCTGAAGGAGTATTGTTTAGTTGGTTTCGGTCCACGCATTGTGGGGAGTGATACGTCTTGTACATATTGCATGTGCGAGCACATTTGTGCACAAAAAAAGTTACATAGAGTAAGAAACAGTAATACGTGTCCGTGAATCTGTCTCTCTGTCTGTCTGTCTCTCTCTCTCTCTCTCTCTCTCTCTCTCTCTCTCTCTCTCTCTCTCTCTAAGTTCATAGGTGTGTGTATGTGTGTGTGTGTGTGTAATAAAATGTTCTGTTTCCCTTTTCTTCTAAAGTGAATTTGATTTGCTATCAGCACGAACCTGTTTTCTATTACAAACCAAAAATTGTTCTTTTCATGGCGCTGCAGATATGATCTTGTTTTCCCTTGCCACAAAGACTGTAGAGGTCAGCGCCAGTAGAGAAAATGTCTGAAACTCTCTCTCTCTCTCTCTCTCAAAGTGAATTTCTTTCTATCAGCGTCTCCTTTTCTATTCTGTCTCTCTCTCTCTCTCTGCAGATATGATCTTGTTTTCCCTTGCCACAAAGACTGTCTCTCTCTCGCCTCTCTCTCTCTCTCTCTCTCTCTCTCTCTCTCTCTCTCTCCCTCCATCATTGTTCCTCCCTCTGTAAGAAGAACATCACTCGCATCATCATGTCAGTTACCATCATTGTTCCCCTCCCTCTGTAAGAAGAACATCACTCGCATCAGGGTCAGTTACATTCATTGGGAGAAAGTTGGAGGGTAGAGAAGAGACAGAGAAATTGCCAAGCGAACTTCAAAACGGGCATTCTTTGCTTACAGTCCAAGGCTTTTTTCACTGTCACTGCCGTGGTTTCTTTCTCCCAGTTCCTGAACCGACTACAGCGTGACATCATGTTGTACTCATCTCCTGAGCAGTATCGATTTTTGCATTGTCATACAAAGACATTTTCCAGATCCTCATAATCCTTTAACTGGATAGCAGCTGTGCCCAGGGGTGAACAAAGACTTCCCGCTGATGTGACAAATAAGGTGTTCAACTAAGTATTGGAGAAATCGAGGCTGTCAGCACCTGGCTAGTGGGATTTTGTCGTTACTTGGTTTAGGCTGGAGGATCAGGAGCAGTAATGTCTGGGTTGGTGAGATCAGCACAAAGTGGACCGTAAAACGTCTTTTTTGGCGTACATAATGCGCCTTCAAGCACGTTTTCGCGCCAAGTTCAGTTGAGAAAATGGGGAAGACGTGTACGTTTTCATCATAGTATCATAGACACATGAGCGCCTCTCTCTCTCTCTCTCTCTCTCTCTCTCTCTCTCTCTCTCTCTCTCACACACACACACACACACACACACACACACACACACACACACACACACACAATATATAGAAAACAGAAAGGAGGAGGGATAAATACAAAGGGTTTTTTTGTATGATATGGTAGAATCTAATAAATAACACTTATAAGAAGTAGGGAGGGGATGGAAAGGAACAAAAATGGAACAAAACAGGATTAGATTGCTGTTGAATGTGCTGCAAACTGGATATTGTATATCATATATAAGTTTGATAAGCACTGAGGTGAACAAGAACGAGTGCTGTCCAGTTTTCGTGTTGAGCGTCATTATTTAGCACAAACCCTGTGCGTTCTACATATTGTAGCTAAATATATATATACTTATGTGACGCGTGCGTGTGTAAAGAATGGATTTTTTTTTATAAGAATCTGGGTCAATGGCTAACTGTAGACAGATTAACAAAGGTCAAGGATGATTCAGCGGCGCGCTGCTTTTTTTCGCGCGAGACGAGCGCACGCTGCGCGTCTCGTCTCAAACACACAGATCTAGTTATAGTTCAAGTACAGTTCTACGCTCGCGCGAAGGGACCCTATCCCGAGTAGAAACAAATTTATCACGTAAAGAATGACTTCGTTTATTGTTCGAGGTTGAAACAGCTTTTTGAAAGATTTAGTCGTTGTCGATCAAAGTTAAGATAAAATCCTGTCTGTCCTACGTAACCTACCATGTAATGAAGAAGATGAGCAAGTTCAAGTGGAACGTAACAACAAAACACTACACGAGCAAACGGAAATAGAAAAAATATACCAACCTGCTATAAGATGGCAGAGAAATCCAAATCAGATCATTCACATAAATTAATCCAGAGAACCACGAACATGTACGAACTCCAAAGTTGTAAATGTATAATAACGAACGAATACTTCAGCAAGGAAACACGCCATCTTGCAATGGAAATGTAAACGACGCTTGCTTAACTAGGTCTATGATATGGGGGTCACACAGGTCAACAGGGGCGGCATTAAAATAACAGGCTCATGCTCAGAGAAGCGAATGTACAGAGTAGGTCAAACAGGATTTTATTAAAAAATATACATGCTTTTGTTTTATAAAATGAAAACTGACCCTGCAAACTCTTTGTGTATGGACCTTTGGCCCCACAATAAATGGCGCGGCGTTTAACGCGCATCAAGTGTCTCTCTCTCTCTCTCTCTCTCTCTCTCTCTCTCTCTCTCTGAACTGTGTTCACAAGGCAGGCAGTAGCGCAACTTCTGAGCTCCGTAAAAAAAAAATTGATTGTTTTGTTGATTAGTGCATTTGTTGACATCTTTTGACAATGCCTGTTGGGGTTTGGTAAGAATGACGACGAAGGTAGAGCAATCGAAAAGAGACATCTAGTTGCCTTTGTAGAAGCAAGGAAGAATTACCGAAAGTTAAAAAAAAGCACAAAAAAAACAGTGTATAACAAGGAAAGAGCGAACAGACTGAATGATACTATTCATGACGCTAAATTATGCTGGTCTGAAATGAGATAAAATGTACGCATAAAAAGAAGACAGGTGAAACATAACATTAGAACAATGGTACCAAACATTTTAGAGCTGTTTTTAGGATGGAAGAGGCGGAGGGGCAGAGAATTATTGCCAACATGTCTGTTGATGAAGAAATAGTCGATGAACTAAATGTTCCTATTACTGAGGAAGAAGTGGGAAAGATCTGTTTGGGCTAAAGAATGGCAAAGCATTTGGCTGTGATGGAATAACTGCAGAAATGTGAAAGGCTTCAGGGTTGAAATCAGTCTCATTCTGACGTGTCTATTCAATGAAATTTCCAGAAATGGAGAATTCCCAGTACAGTGGTCACAGTCGATAATTGTACCCATTTTAAGAAGGGTGACACAGACGTGCCTGATAATTACAGACTTATTTCCTTATTTAGTGTTGTGAGTAAAATCTATACAAGTATACTCAGAATGAGGCTTACGAAATGGATGGGTGTAAATGGAAAAATCGTCGAGGAGCAAGCAGGTTTCAGGAAATCATATTCAACTACAGATCATATCTATACGCTAGCTTCTGTTATTGAAAAAAACATTCACTAAAAAGGGTGAAAAACTGTATGTACCCTTCATAGATCTTAAAAAGGCTTTTGATTCAGTTCATCGTGTTTCCCTCTTTGAAACTCTCGTGAGAACAGGTTTTTCTGGTCAATTTTTAATGGCCCTAAAGGGCATGTATTCATCAGTTGTATCATGTATTTGTGTCAAGGAAACATTGACCGACATGTTTGAATGTCCTGTGGACTCAGGGTTGTATGTTGAGTTCTGCCCTTTTCTCTCTGTTTGTAAATGAAATAGCCATGCCCATTGGAAAAATCGGAATGCATGAGTACAGTTACAGCCTGGTCTAGTTGAATTGTTCATTTCATTGTCTAGCTCTTTTATCAAGAACACCAGCAGGACTAGAAAATAAGCACCATGTACGGATCGGTTCTTAGATATTAATGTAGATAAATCTAAGGTTACGATGTTGAAAAAAAGGGGTTAAATTGGCAGAAATGAAAAATGGTTTCTGGACAGTGAAGAGCTGGAAGGTGTAAAATGTTATACATATTTAGGTTTTACAATTACAACATGTTAACTTTTGTGCAAGGGGTCAGCCACATAGTAACGAAGGGAAAGGAAGATGTCTTTGACTGCGCTCGAGTTCTTTTCAAACTCAATGAAATTACAAGACAGACGTACATTAAAATCTTTGACGCCCAAATCCAGCGAAATGTTCTTGTATGGGTCAGAAATCTGGGATCTAAATACCATAGAAGTGATGAAAAAGTGCATACCCAGGCGCGTAAGCGATTTTTCAGCGTCTCCCCTAAAACTCCCAATAACATGTATGTATGGAGAGCTAGGAAAATGTCCCATATACGTCAATTCATGCATGAAAGCAGTGAAATATTGGTTGAAACTACTGCATATGGACGTTAAAAGATTGCCCAATCAAACATATTTAATGCAGCTCAGTATGGAAGAAAATGGAGAATTATGTTGGGCATCTAAACTAAGAACTGTGCTTCAGAACGTGCGGATTTGGTTTCGCTGAACAAGGGCGTCGGAAATGAACGATCTGTGCTGTCATTATCAATAGGGTGTCTTATGTAAAGTTCATTGATGGCTGGTACTACAGTTAACAGCAATGAGAAATTTTCTCTGTAACAGCAATGAGAAATTTTCTCTGTATTCTTCCTTTAAGTCAATGTTTTTTTTTCGGGCATTCCATTTTTTAATCAGTTAGTGTTAGAGCTTACAAGTGCACAGAAAGAGGACAGTGCGCAACGTTGTCATAATTTTTTAGAGAGAGACATAAAGAAAAACGAAACAAGCACATAAAAAAAAGAAAAATCAAGCATAGATCCATGTACACACAAAAGAGTTTTAAAAGAAAAATATTGCTGTATCGATGGCTAGTCTGCCTTGTTTGATAATTACTTGTCGCTGATCTGTATACAATTTCTACTAAGTTTGATTATTCTGCAAGGAGGATTGCTAATCAATAATTAAAACTGTAGGCTAGGTACAGAAGAAAAAAAAAATATATATATATATATATAATGCTGAACAATTAAGTAGTAGGGGAAACCAAGTGCAGCTAACAATTCTTCAGTCATTATAATAATGACTTTGCAAAAGATTTGAACTTTTAGAGAGAAAAAAAGAAAATGAGACGAAGAAAACAGGGGAAATGTATTATAAATATGAGAAACCCTTCACTAGTTGCCTGAGGGAACCCTTCCAAAGGCAGATCTATTTGTATTACCTGCTCCTAGGCCTTTTGTCTACTGGATTGAACTCATCAGGAGACACGGCTGATTGTGTCTGCGCTCCTGGTGTCAAATAGAGACACACCACAGTCCATAATTCTGCGGTGTTCTCACCACCAAGGGGATGAAAAAAGAAACAACAGCACTTTCAAAGCCGCCAGCAAAGGATAGTAAAATAGAATAAAATAAAAAAATGGAGAGGAAATAAGTTACTGAAAAAACTAAAAGCATTATGCAAACAGTATAAAATGTAGGGGACAATCTTTGAGCCTATGCCTGAGGATCCATTCAAGGATACAAGGGAGATCAACAGATATGGAACAATCTGAGTGGTCAGCTCTGCTGTTCAATAACTCAAGCAATGTCAGTGGCTAAGAATTGTGTAGGACAACCTTTACTTGGATCTCCTAAGAGATGCAGTCTCCCACTGATTGACCAAACAATATAATACTGAACAATTAAGTAGTGGGGGAAAACAAGTATATATATATATATATATATATATATATATATATATATATATATATATATACACTACTGGCAAAAAATTAAGGGCCACCTGTCATTTTGACGTTAGTGTGTGAGTGTGTAAATAACAGGCTTGAAACGAAGTCACAATGACCCAAACTTGGTTAGACATATTGAACAGATGTTCCTTAACAGATCACAACACGTAAAAACCCACTGCGGTACAAGGTGGAGAGCAGCTGCACGTGCGGAAACCACATAAAACCAGTAAAAAAAACGGGTGCCTGTGGGAGCATATGAGTTTGAAAAAAAGGGCGAAATGCTCGTGGTCAGTCATGATGCACGTGCATGGCACCCTCGTTCATGAACACAGATCAGACGCCGTTGGCCACAAATCTATAAACAGAACGGTCGTCTACACCAGCCGCAAAAGCATGGCACAAAGGCAAAGACTGGACCTGCCGATCATGGACGTGCCTTAGCGTTGACTGAGGAAGGGATTTCTGGCTGCGAGGTGGCTAGGCGTCTGAACGTGTCCCATTCCACCATCCAACGTCTTCTAGAGAGGTTTCAGGCCACTGGCAGCGTGTAGGATTGGCCACGATCAGGCCATCCTCAGTACCGACAGACATGCTGACCAATTCCTCCTGCTGTCTGCCCTACACAATCGGACTGTCACCTCATCCACCTTAAGGCGTGAGCTCCTGCAGGCTGCAAATGTCAGTGTCAGTAGGACAATTTGTAACCGTTTGCACGAGTGCAGGCTGTCATCCCAGAGACCAGCAGTCCGAGTACCACTTACTCCAGCTCACCGCAGAGCACGGGCAGACTGGTGTCGTCATCACGTTCGCTGGACGAGGCAGGAATGGTCTCGAGTGCTGTTCATAGATGAGTCCTGCTTCACCTTGGCATTCTATGACGGCAGGACCCGAGTGTGGCAAAGGTCAGGAGAACGTTTTGCTGACGACATCGTTTGTGAGGTGGATCGTTACAAGACAGAACTCCCCTGTATGTCATTCAAGGCATGCTGACAGGGGTGAGGTACCATAACGAGATTGTGAGGCCCCTGATCCAGCCCCTGATCCAGCCCGTCCTTCAGGCCATGTCCAAGACGACAACGCCCGTCCACACCAAGCCCGTGTCGTGGACGATCATCTGCAGCAAGAGGGGATCATCCGGATGCAGTGGCCATCTCGCTCACCTGATCTGGCTCCAATTGAGCACCTTTGGGATGTCTAGGACGGCGGGTAGCCCGCAACCACCCCCCGCCTGTTGACGTGGCCCAGCTCACTCTCTTTCTGCAGCAGGAGTGGCAGGCCATACCGCAGGACACTCTTCAGACCATGGTGGACTGCATGCGTCGACGTTGTGCCGCTTGCCTGGCGGCAATCGGTGGATACACTCGGTACTGAGTGGTGCAGTTTTCAGTTGTGGCTTATGTGACGATCCTGAGGAAGGGTGATTGGACATTACAGCCCACTGTCCGTGTTTGATTTGTTGATTTCGTGCAATGGTCCAATGAATTTGTTCTTGAATAAATTTGGAAGATTTTGTGTCCGTTCTTCTTATCATTGGCTGTAGTGTTTTGGTCTGGGAGACAGCATTGGCAATGGCCCTTAACTTTTTGCCAGTAGTATATATATATATATATATATATATATATATATATATATGATAAACAATAAGTTGTCAACACTGCCCACAGAGTTCATTTCTATCCAAGCTTTCGCCAAAAGGCTTCTTCAGGAACCGATGCGACTTACATCCGCTTAGCAGCGATGACATTAATACTATTGACGTCATAGTAGATTTCATTAATATAGAAACGACGTCACATTTTCTTTTTTCCTGTAGTTTCACCTTTCACCACACCCTGTACCCATCTCCCACTACACCTTGCAGAGTCCACCTTCACAGCACCCTGCAGAGTCCTACCTCCACTGTACCTGCAGAGTCCTTCATTCAGGGCACCCTGCAGAGTCCACCTTCCACTGCACATTGTAGAGTCCACCCTTCACTCCATACTGCAGAGTCCACCTTTTCACTGCACCCCAAAGAGTCCACCTTCCACTGCACCCTGAATACTTCACCTTCCTCTGCACTCTATAGAGTCCACCTTTCACTGTATCATTCTAATATACAGAACCCTGTTTCTCATTCTGTGCATGCTGTTGAGTTCTGCACGAGAGTTGAGACCCTTAAAGACAGTTCCCAAATTGGCCTGCCAGTAAGTCTCCCTGTCTAGGAGTTTGTCTTCAGATGCAACTTGTTCGATGCGATGGATGGAAAGAAAGGGCAGAGCCTAATCTTCAGGGTGCTCAGTCTGGGCGAGGTGTCTGGCAACCCCACATCGCTGGGCCATTTTCTTGTTGCAGCCTGATTTATGATTAGCCCACCTTTTGAGGTCTTGGTGGACCCAACATACCATGAGTCTGGGTGGTTCTGACATCTGATGACATGGATGGTATTTTTTGTCGAACAGGTGAGGTGCTGTCTAATGGGCCAGTAGCGTCCATCCCATGGGCTTCATAACCCAATCAGGTCACTGGAATGTGCACAAAGGTCACATCGGCAGGCACAGCATACAAAAAACCCAGGTCTGTTCATGGGACCATGGAGAGGATGGCGACGTGGTTCTGTAGGTTTGTACAATTCTGCCAAGTTGCGTCTTCTCCTATCAGCACCAATGAGCATTTCTTCAGGGAAAATGGTCCTGATTTTTGGATTGGGAATACAGGATGTGTAAATTTTGTTTAATGATTTGTCTTTTAGATGGTAACCGTGGGTCATACTGAGTGACCCAAGCCAGTTTCTTGGGTTTGGGTTGTCTCTCTTGCCTGATGAGAACACCTCGGTCTCTGTTAGCTCCCCTTTTGAGTTGTTCAAGTGCTGCCTCAAATTTCCAACCAGCGATTGTAAAATATTTGGCATACTCTCTCAGTCTCTCTTGCAGTCTGTCATCTTCGCTGCATAACATTCTCAGCCTGGCGCCAACACACCTTATAAGACCCTTGAACATTGAAGGAGGGTGACAACTGTTCTTTGGAAGGTAATTATGGCAATGTTTGGGAAAAGACATCTGTCTTTATGACACCATCAACTATTGAAAGTTTCATATTCAGATATTCTACCTGTCTGTCAAATTTACGGTCCACTTAATATTTGGCGGATTCAGTTCATCCAGGTGTTTGCAGAATTATTCACAGTCCTTGCTGTTGGGAAGAATAGTGATACCATCATCTCGATACCTGCTCCAATCTAGGCAATTAAGCTCTTTGCGCCGTTCAGGTTCAGCCAGAGAGGAAAGCAGGGGGACTGAGCAATCCTGCATAAGTTTATTGTCCAGCTGCCCATGAAGACATCAACAAAGTCACAAGCATGACAGGGTCCCATTGCAGTGCCATGGTTTGGCTTGGCGAAGACAGTCTTTCCCTCTCCATCTGTGTAGGCTGAGCAATTGTTATCGAGGGCAATTTTTAAACCCTCAACAATGCAACTATCAGGTACCTGCAAAGGTGAGGGATTCTCTCTCAGAGCTTCTTTAACAGCGGGAATACCCATGTTGTTGTCCACATTGGGGAAAAGGGCTACCACATCACAGACAGCAAATGTGGCTGTCAAGGGCAGGGGGTTGTAGTGTTCGTTGATCATGTCACCTTCTGCAGGAATTCCTTCGAATCAATGATCTGATACGGTAGAAAATGGGTGAGATGAGCAATAGCTTGTTGTACAAACTTAGACAGTGGTTGAGTAGGAGTGCCTGACCCTGAAAGCAAAAAAATCTATAAGGGAAAGGTTTGGGTTTGTGGGTTTTTTTACGAGAGGTTTGATGTGACCCGGACGGACATGTGAATTAGGAGTTATAAAACCAGCTATATCGTCAGTCAATGCCCCTTCTCTCTTCCACTTTGTTACCCAGGAGTTCACTTTGCATATACATGCATATATATTATTATAACGAGCAGCATAGTACAGGTATGCGCCTATTATGTATCTGATTGAAGAAACATTGGTGTAAAGTTGTTCCATGAGGCTTCAAAGCTTGTCTGATTATCATTAACTCTGGCATTGTGTAATTCGACTCTAAATCTGTTAAGCTGATTTGGGAATCCAGTAACACATGGAGTACGTTTTTCAAATCTACATTTACAGATATAATATTTTGCAAAAATTATGATGAAATCAAATATTTTGTCTGTTTTATAACGGTGATCCACCCCAAAAATTACAATATTACAAGTGATCTTAGCATTGAAGATGTTTCTGCATTTTTCATTCAGTAAAAGTTCGACAGCTCTCCAGAAAGTTTGTACATGGTTGCATTCCCAAAACAGGAGTTCGATTGACTCTCTTTCTTCATTACAAAAAGTGCAGTTCGTCGTATTTGTTATCCCCATAGCATTAAGAATAATGTTCGTACTAGTAATCCTATGAACAGTTCTGATTTGTAACCATTTGAGTTTGATATCGCTTATGTTGTGGGTGTGGAGAAATACTTTTTTCCAAGGGATTTCAGAATTTAGCTTTCATTCCCACTTTGTACAACAATTTGGTTTCTGTTCATCATAAGTTAACATTTCATAGTATTGTTTGACTCCTCTGCTTGCCATGAAAATAATATTCACCCGCTTTCAGTATATCGAGTCTACAGTTGGTGGTGGTGTTTAATTCAATCCCAGTTTTATTTATGTAACTTTTTACGGAGGAAATCGTTGTAAGTAACGAAATTATGTTAAAGTCAAGGTTTGTAGTGAGTTCTTCATAAGTCATGAATTTTCCGTCTTCTTTTATGAAATGCATTACTGCATATTTTCCTTTTTCAATCAGCTTCTTTTGTTTGATCGTGACATTACTAATTTTAATTTTGTCATTGTAAAACACAGGTTCCAATAGCAGTCCATTCACTGTCTGGGGTTCTACACATAGCAAAATTCTTTGTAAGCCTTCAAAACATGAGTCCAAAATAAATATGAGTTCGTACATTCACAAGCAACAGCTGATCCATAACTTTCAATTTTTTTCAATAAATGGATGAGTTTTCCCTATAATGTTCTTCCATTTATGTTTAGTCGTGTTAATTTTTTTTTTAATCCATGAGCTTTTCAAAGCATAAATGTATTTTCTAATGGCAGGTATTGTTTAGACCACCTTCTTTTACCGTTTTGATCGTTGTCTTCTTGCTGATCTGATCTTTTTTTTACCGTTCAAACAACGTGGAAGCACATTTTTAAAGTTTTTTTGTAATAAAGGGGTCAGGTGGATCAGGCAAGAGAATCCAAAGATGTATCAATTTCGACAGGACTAATGACTTCAAAACTGTGACTCTTCCCACAGATGTAATAGTTCTTTGAATCCAAATTTTCAATAACATTTTGATTTCAGAAAATTTGTCATTATATTTCATCATTTCACATTCTTCTAAGTCTTGTGTAAACCAGTTCCGAGTATTTTAAATTTCGGGGGATTTCATATTGTTTTTAAATGTGGACAGTATGTTGTCTTTGACATCTTTTGACACCTGAGCAATACAGCTTGCGTTTTCTCACTGTTCATGTGTAAACCTGAAGCTCTGTCGAATGTGTCGAGAATATGAATAGAACTTTCAAAAGAAACTCAATCACCATTATTTAATAACTGAGTGTCGTCAGCACAACTGACCTATTTTATGGTCCATCTCACCTACTTTTATTCCTTTATCGATTTTTTTCCTTTATCATCATATAGCTAAAATCTCTACACTGAGCATAACAAATACGGAAAAAAAATGGGATCTCCTTGCCTACATCCTTGTTCTATCTCAAACCATGGCGCAGTCTGTCTATTTACAATAACTGTTGATCTAATATTCCTATGTTTTTATCCACTGGAATATACTTTCGCAAAAACCAAACGCTTTTAGTACCTTAAACATGAAATTTCAATTTAAAGAATCGAAAGATTTATCGAAATCATTTAAGTCAAATTTCCTCAGCAAACCATACACTGATAATATGTGAACTAAACATTTTAGAGAATTATCGTTAAATTGAGAATAGGTACCCTCCCACTGACAACGTTTTTTGATATACTCAAAATAATTTGGCAGATGTATTGTGTCGTAGAACTGAGATAGAACTGAAATTCTCTTTGTAACTGTCCGTGCTACAGAGAACTAAGACTTAAAGATCTTGGCACAAACCAGTTTAATGCGGAATTGTTTGGTGATTTAATGATCTTATATCCGTGAAAAACGTTGCTCAGTTTGTGCATTATTGCATTAAAAAGCGTACTATCAAACCTGTTTTGAAAATTCGTACAGTGTAAGTTATGGGCCGTTGGCCGAAATCAAAATGTAGCGTATCAGGAAAGGGGAGGGTAAGGTTGAGGGAGGGGGTGTAATTATGCGCATTGGTGATTCTGATGTTAGGAGATCGGGGCAGAAGGGGGCTGCGATAGTGGGAAGACATAGCTGAATTTAATTCTCTTGAGTTCAGTTCACAGCTTTGCAGTGTGTTTAAATCCTAGAAAACAGAATTTGTGTTATTTGCAGAGTCCATGCTTGATGAATTTTGATTGTATGATATTTGTATTTAACGGAAATGTTAAGAGTCTAGTGATTTTGAACATTTAACCATCTGGAATCTGGATTCTCTGTCTGTCTGTCTGTCTGTCTGTCTCTCTCTCTCTCTCTCTCTCTCTCTCTCTCTCTCTCTCTCTCTCTCTCATCTCTCTATCTATCTATCTGTCTGTCTCTCTCTCTCTCTGCCCCACTTCCTACCCCCAATCTCCGTTCTCCGCTCTCTCTCTTTCCCCCCCCCCCCCCCCCCCCCTCCCCCTTCTTTCATTACCGTTCTGTTTGCGGAAAGAATACTATTGAAACAATTATTCAATATCGGTTACATCTGAGAGGGGGATGTGACAGAGAGAGAGAGAGAGAGAGGGGGGGGGGAGGGGCAGAGTTAAACGAACGAAGATGAACTTTTTTCTGTTTACTCACGGTGGCCACCTAGTCTCCCCCAGCCCCTCGACTGACAGTGGGGTGACGTCTTGTTGTCTTCATCTTCTGAGCAGTATCGATCTTTGTATTGTAATACAAGGTCATTCTCCAGATCCCCATAATCTTTATTTTTCAACAGATGTGCAGAACGGCCAAAAAGATTCCTCGTTGATGTGGCAAATTAGCCATGAAATTGAATATTGGAAAGGGTCGGAGCTTCCAGTGTATAGCTGGTGGAATTTTGTCGTTGTTTTGCGCGTGCAGACATGTTCGCGTACAAGTCAACACAAAATGTGGAAGAAGTATACATCTGGCACACCGTATCATGAATACATGATCGCATTTCTCTCTCTCTCTCTCTCTCTCTCTCTCTCTCTCTCTCTCTCTCTCTCTCTCTCTCTCTCTCTCTAGCTCCATCCTCACCCCTTCTTCCTTTCCATGTTACTCCTTTCCTCTGCAGATAGAACGGCACTATGAGCATTGAACCTGGCATCCTTTGCTTCACTTCCAAGACTTTTTTTTAAACCTATTTAACACCCCTGGCCGTCTTCTCTCTCCCAGTCCCTGAACTGACTACTGGGTGACATCATGATGTCCTCATCTCCTGAGTAGCTTTATGAAGAAGCTTACTATGCCACACTGAATCGTAGGCTCTTACAATATAAAAAATGTGACAACAGTTGAGTTGCGCTTAGCTAGTCCTCTCTTCACATGAGATGTCAAATGGACAATATGGACCGTAACTCTTCTACCCCTTCTGAACCCGGCCTGTGTTAATGGCAGGATTCTTACTTCAAGCAAATTTTCCGATCTTGACTTCAATATTCTCTAAAAATAAATAAAATAAATAAATAAATAAAAAAGAAAACTTTGCTCATGTATGGAGTCAAAGAAATAGGTCGGAAACTAGATGCATTTGATTTTGATTTTCCCTCTTTATGAACTGGAGCTGTCGTGGCTTTTTCCAGGCAACTGGTAGAGTGCCGGAATTCCAACACATTTGGAAAAGGTCTGATAATTTTCGTAGAAAATATTCTGGAAAATATCTGATCATATTATATGAAATGAATTGGATGTTTACCTGTTGCCGTTTTGCCTGGCTTCAAAGAGCAGAAATCAATTCCTGCATTGTTATATTTTAATTGATATAAGAATTTATCGTTAGTGTAATTTATTTCGAAAGGTCTATTCTCATCTTCAGATTGACGTCTTCAGATCTGTTCAGACACTGGCAAATATTCGGTCTCACACATTTCAGTGAATGTATCAGCAAATGATTCTTTCTGTCTTCTTCGTTTGT
>JADBJO010001572.1:22828-40328 GCA_016801955.1 Conus betulinus | reverse complement strand
AGCGCAGGGCCCTGCGCGCGCGGGATGCTGAAGCGAGACTTGGTCAAGTCGGGTTGCACCATGCCATTGGCTGTCAAGGCCCCATCATCCCCCACAGTCCCGCATATAAGCAGTCGTCCGGCTGAGTTTTGATCGCTTTTGGATTACGAGAATGACAGTAACCAGACTGAAAATTCGGGGAAACTATGCAACCATCTTTGTGTAAGCGCAGAAATTCTGATTTTGTATCGTTACACTCTAAAATTTATCAATTTCTGCACCATGGAGTGCAATGGCTTACACTGATCGGTGATGGGTTAGCTTGTCGCATAGGTTCTCCATGTGCGGAGAGCAGAACAACAAAATAGGACAATAGCCGCAGTGCAACATTCATGTGCAGAACCGAATCTCCGAGTCAACAAGGCATATGTACAGACTTTATCTATAATAACCCAGCAGAATATGCTGATTGGACGGATAACTTTACTCTAATGATGGAGGAGACGTCCTTATTCTAAAACGAAATTATATAACTAGATGATTTTAACATTGATCTTATGAAACCAGACAAATCCTGGATTCAAGCCTACTATTCATTTAACCTCGCTCAGTTCATTGATAAACCAACACGGATCACTGCTGTTTCCCAAACTCTCATCGACCATATTTACGTTCTGTAGACACAATGATAGAAATATGTTCACCAGTTTTAGGATGCAACGATTACTCTCCTGTCTGTTTTATTTGGTCTAAACGAGATGTTAAAATTCCCATAAGCTGTCACAAGTATGTTACATACAAAACCTCTTCGAACTTTGATAAGATTTCTTCCCAATCGATCTGATGAATTCCTTTCTTTCCTCTGTGTATCAGTTCACTAGTCCTTGAAAAGCTGTAGAAATTTTTATATCACAATTTTCTGAACGTTTGCAATAAAGACTTTCCATTTAAAACAGACTGTGTGAAAAATACCCCCAAAAGGCCTTAGATAACAAGTGATGTAGTAAAAAGCCGTGGATGCTTCTGGCGTCAGGTGATAGTATAGAATTTGGGACACAAATGATTTGGTTGAATATTTAAAACGTTCAGCTAAAAAGAAACATTTCAAGATCTTATTTATTCTATTCTAAAGCAAATAACTGAACAGTCTGCAAAACCATTAATCAGCTTAGTAATAAAAGTCACAACGCACTGATTACAACATTCAAAGAAACGTCAGTTGAAAGGTTGAATACGCATTTCTGCAATATTGCCAAATTCACTGAAAAACAAACAGATCCTTACAGAACGATTTAGACGTTCTTTAAGATGTTTGTCAGTAGAACAACATTATAGTGTGTCTAGATATTCCGCTGTTACGTGTACACGTAGTACAAAATGCAAAAGAAACTAGTGCTACAGGCCTTGATCGCACTGACAGGAAACTTCTCAAACTGCTAGTCCATGTAATTGCTGAAACAATTATATTTACACAATATCTGCATTACTAAAAATCGTTTCCCTAATGCTTCTAAAGTTGCTGAAGTAATAACAATCCACACAACAGGTGATTACACTGATCCCTTGAATTACAGTCCCTATTCAAATCTGTCTGTACCGTCTAAACCATTGGAAAATCATATAAACAAACATATTCTAGTCATTCCATTTTTTCAGTTTGTTTCATAGAAGCCAGTCTGGTTTTTAGGGCTAACCATTCTTGCCAAACGGCATTGGCAAACCTAGGCAATCAGTGGCGTAATAATATAAATAGTGACAAAATTACAGGTGTCCTCATGGTGGATTTTATGAAAGCTTTTGATTTTATCGATCGCAGTCTTATTCTTAAAAAGTTGTATAAGTTATCTGAAAAATCGTTAGAGTAGAAAGAAACTCGTTGAGAGCGTGACAGCAGAGTCCTCAGACGAGAAGCCCCCTTCAAGCAAATGTTTCGGCCCTTATCTCCTGACATTCTAGGGGGTTGGGCCACACCCGGTCATGACTCCGGATGTCCCTCTGCTGCCCTTTTTTCCCCCCATCTTGGGACGAGCCATGGCTGGGATTCGAACCCATGACCCTCTGGACATGCTCATTTTCCACTTAATGACTCGCGCACTAACCACTGAGCCACTGGGACACCTGATATTTGTAGGAAAGTTAAGCCTTATGAAGTTCACTTTTGTTCCTCCTTGACCAGATCCAGCTTGAACACCTCTTTGCCGCTTCTGCCATTGCTTTCAGGGCTCTGGTTTTTTTCCCCTCCCTGCAAATGAGAGCTGTGTCATGAGGCTGTATGCAGACGTTCCTACAAACCCCCTAGCTCTAATTTCTGCAGTGAGGACTTTGACCTGATAGCCTTCTCTCCTCAGGCTGTTTTCCAGATCAGCATACTTTTAAGTCTTGTAGATTTGAGCTGTCTCCATTCTGTTCTCATATGGCACTGTGAGCTCGATCATGATCAGCTGCTTGGTTGACTGAGAGTGGACTACTATGTCTGGTCTCATGCCACTCTTGCTGATAATCTCTGGATGATTCTTCCATTCTGGGAGGTCTGCAATGCACTCCCAGTCATCTGCCCCGTCCAGCAGACTCTGCCTGCATGTTCCGAGTGGCACTGTTGTTCTTGGCCATGATTCGCTGCCTCCTGCCGTTAAGAATGTTGCGGGTGCTTCTGGAGTCTCTGGAGTCCTGATTTTCCCTTTTATGGTGTTGGTACTAGCCCAGACTACTTGTAGAATCTCTGAGCACTTGGTTGTGCCTCCATGTGTACCTTCCTTGAGCCAGGCTACTTTACATGAGCTTAGGGCATGCTCCACTGTTTGTTTTTTCATGGCAGATGGGGCATGAAAAATCGTCTGTTTTTCTCCACTTCACCAGGTTAGCATTTGAAGGTCATGTGCAGATCTGAGAATGAAGCTGATCCTGAGAGGGGCCATGTGCCAAATGTCATTCCAAGTGAGACATCTTTGGAGTGCATTCTCCCACGTTGTCCATTGCCCTTGCTGGCTCTGCTGGACTGCTTTTTGGACTTCTTGGTCTTCTTCTTTTCTTATCTCCTGATTTATCATGTCTCTTTTGGCTTTTCCTTTGGTCTCTGACCACCATTCAGTTTTGGTCACCCCCAGTCCTTGTCTGTTGGTCTGTGTGTGTCCTGAGACTCTTTGCAGAATCCATCGCCTCTGGAACTTTCCATTTTCTGCCCGTCTTCAGCTGGGGCTTGATTGCATCTCCTGAGTCCTCCAGCAGGCTTTGAAGTCTGATCTTCCCTGCTTTGTATTCCTCTTGGATGAATTTCAGTGGCAGTGTCACCTTGCATGGGGACAGTACAGCGCTATGTCAGTCAGACAGGGTGGGACACCAAGCCATTTCCTTGTGAACTTTTTGATTTTGGATTCCATTGCCTCTACTATGCTGGTGCAGATGTCGTATATCATCAGAGGCCATAGGAGCTTTGGTATCAGCATGAACTGCAGACACCAGACCTTGTATTTGCCAGGGAGCCCACACTGGTCAATGGTCTCCAAGCCTTCTTCCGACATCTGTTTGGTTTCTTTTGCTCTTTGTGTGTCTTTCAGCGTATCATCATACCATCTTCCAAGGCTCTTGACTGGCTCTTCTGTGACTGTTGGAATAGCCTGGTTGGCAACACTGAAGACCACAGATTCGGCCACTTTTCCTTTCCTCAGTGAGAGACTCCGTGATTTCTTTGGCTTGAACTTCATTCTGGATGAGGCAGCTATGTCGTCTAGCCTCTCAGAACAGTATTGGGGAAATTGCACAGCCCATTGCAATGCCCACTTCCACGTTGCTCCAATCTGTTGTGTACTCCTTGGTAGAGAACCACATTGAAAAGCCATTGAAGTACTTCTTGAGCATGTAGCGGATGTTCTTTGGCACATGGTACATCTCAAGAGCCAACTGTATCATCTCATGGGGTACAGATCCATATGCGTTTGCCAGATCAAGCCACACAACGTCCAGGTCTCTCTTTTCTGTTTTTGCTCTTTGGATTGCGTCCCAGATTATTGTGGCGTGTTCTACACAGCCAGCCACGCCTGGGATGCCACTTTTCTGGACTGACACATCCATGAGGTACTTGGTCAGCCTTGCTGCCATGATAGAGAAGAAGATTTTCCCTTCGATGTTCAGTAGTGATATTGGCCTGAACTGGCTGATGTCACTTGAATTTTGCTCTCTTTGGGGATGTACACACCATCTGCCGTCATCCACTGGCCGCTGATCTTCTGGTTTCTCCAAGCTGATCGCAGCAGCCTGTGGAGCCACTCCAGCACCTTGGGACATTTCTTGTACAGCTGGTAAGGTATTCCGTTTGGCCCTGGTGATGATTTGGCTCTTGCTTTCTTGATTTCCGCCAACGTTGGAGGCTTGTCATTGAACTGTTCCTCAAGGTTGGTTGACCACACCAGACCTTGAATGTTGAGTGGTGCTTCGCTCTGTGAGTTAGAGTATGTTTTCCTCAAATGCTGCTCAAGAACTCCTTTGTCCACACTTAGGGTCCCAGATTTTGGTTGCTCAGTGTTTCTGGCAAACTGGAAGGGGTCTCTGAAGAAGCGCTCTTGTGTCTTCTTCTTTTTGCTCTTCCTCTTCCTCACAGATTCCGCTTTACTGAGGGCGCTGTGTTTTGCTTTTCAGGTCTTTCCAGAGTTTTTCCAAGCCTTGTTTTTCAGCTGGCAGTGCGGTCTTCATTTGCTTCTAGAGGTTTTTCTTTTGGATCCTGATCTTGTCCATCTCGTCTTGGCGTCTGGATTTCTTTGGAGGTCTTTTCTCTTTGGGTAGTTTTGCTCCATAGGCTTCTGTAAATGTGGCATACACAATGTCCTCATATGTGGCTAATTTGTGTTCCAGGGTGCTTTTCCCTATCAGTGCATCGAGTCTTCGGACGATTTTTTGCATCCAGTTTCTCCCAATCTTCAGTTTCGTTTGCTCGTGGCAGGTTGAGTTTCAGGCGCCTGGCATCGAGGGCCTGTGCAAATTCCTCATCCGAACCACAGCGTGGATGTCCTTGGCGCTATGGTTTAAAATCCTGGTCTTGGTCTTCCGACATCTTATCTGATGATGCAGTGCGCTGCTGCTCATTCAGATGAGTCTTCACACATCCTATCTTTGTTTTGTGGATCTTCATGCCACGGGTGGTAGCGAAACGCTTTCCACAGACACATGGATAATCCATTTGGTCCATGTTCATAGTCCGTTTGGGATTTGCAGTCGTGATTGGTTGAGCACCGATGGAGTCATCATTCTCTCCCCTTTTCGGTGAATCCCTGGGAGCATCTTTTCCTTTTGTACTTAGTAGCCACATGTTGAAGCAAAGTGGGGATCCAGCCCAGAGAGCCCTTGGTTCTGGTCTTGCCCAGTGTCATCAGGTCTTTCCCGGACGTCCTCCGGCCTATTCCTGGAAATCAATGGTTTACCCATGCATCAGTTGAAAGACACTCGTGGAGAGCGTGGCAGCAGAGAGTCCTCAGAAGAGACACCCCCTTCAAGCAGTGTTTCGGCCCTTATCTCCTGACCTCTAGGGGGGTTGGGGGCCACACCTGGTTCATAACTCCGGATGTCCCTCTGCTGCCCTTTTTTTTTTCCCATCTTGGGACGAGCCATGGCTGGGATTCGAACCCATGACCCTCTGGACATGCCCATTTTCCTCATAATGACTCGCGCACTAACCACTTAGCCACTGGGACACCTGACATTTGTAGGAAAGTTAAGCCTTATGAAGTTCACTTTTGTTCCTCCTTGACCAGATCCAGCTTGAACACCTCTCTGCTGCTTCTTCTGCCATTGCTTCAGGGCTCTGGGTTTTCCCTCCCTGCAACTGAGAGCTGTTTCATGAGGCTGTATGCAGACGTTCCTACAAACCCCCTAGCTCTAATTTCTGCAGTGAAGACTTTGACCTGATAGCCTTCTCTCCTCAGGCTATTTTCCAGATCAGCATACTTTTAAGTCTTGTAGATTTGAGCTGTCTCCATTCTGTTCTCATATGGCATCGTGAGCTCGATCATGATCAGCTGCTTGGTTGACTGAGAGTAGACTACTATGTCTGGTCTCATGCCACTCTTGCTGATGATCTCTGGGTGACTCTGGAAGTTGATTATCACTAAGTCCCTAGTGTTAGAACTCCTATCTTCATTTCTTGCAGATAGAAAACAAACGGTTTCAGTAAATCAAGTATTAGTCATGGTGTCTCTCAATGATCAGTACTGGGAGCTATCTTATTTTCCATATGTAGATATAAACAATTCACCTATGTTCTTCAATAACCTAGGTAAAATGTTCGCTAATGACACCACTATACACACTAATCATAACAAAATGAAGAAATATTTGCCGCTTTACAAGAAAGTATAAACACGTAAATAAAATGGTCTGAACTCAATCACATGTGTCTCCATCCTCAGAAAACTGAACATTTGATGATAACCACAAGGCAGGAGCCTTAAAATCTCTCTTATAACTGTCTGTCTCTTCGTATAAATAATGTGGTGGTTCAGGAAGTTGATCATCACTAAGTCCTTAGTGTTACTGTACACAATAGAATTATTTGCTATGGTCTTTTCATGTCACAATGCTCTGTAAACATGTATCTCAAGAGATTCACAAGCTTCAAAACTAAAACTTTTCTTAGAACAACATTGTCGTTACCTGCTTTTTGCTCCGTATATTGAATCTCTTTAAATTATTCATCTGCAGTATGGTATTCGGCCAGCGATAACTTTTTTAAAGCCATTCTTTAGTCTTCACTGACGGGCTGTTAAATTAATTCTCCTGAAATCTTTAACTGTAACTTGGTCTGATTATAAACATTTACACTTACTGCCTCTAAACTGGAAACTCACTTATAACAAAGCAGTTTTTATGTTTACAATAATGTTCAATTATGCCCCACCAACTCTGAAAAATAAAATTTGAAACAAATCTGATCCGCAATGTCAACAAGATTAGTTTCGGTTCAGTTTCAGTCTCATCAAGATGGCGTCACTGCGTGCAGACTAGTCCATATACGCTACACCACATCCACTAAGGTTTTAGGCCACACTACGCATGATTTTAAGCTGATGGATAAATGAATTAACAACTAAGATGAGAGAATTGAAGAAGAGGGTCTCGTGGCTACGACTCAGCAGATGTCTTACCTACGCATTAGCCAAACGCGCTGGTCAGACCTTGAGTGCCTACCAAAGATTTTTTTTTTATGTGTGTGTGTAATGAGTGTACATACGTGTGTATGGAAGTATGGACACGGGCCTACGTGTGTGCGTGGGCACATGTGAGTGTGTATGTGTGTGCGCATGCGTGTGTGCGCGTTTCTGTGTGTATGTGACGTGCGCACTTGTGTGTGTGTGCGTGCGCGCATGTGTGCCTGCATATATGTGCGCGTGTGTGTGCATGTACAGAAGTGTGTGTAGTTTGTGGGTTTGAGTGAGCACACACACGTATCTGCATATATATGTGTAAATATCTCTCTGTGCATATATGTCTGTCTTTGTATGTAAGCGTGTACGCATGTGGTGTATGTATGCATTTGTGCGTTCATGTGTATGTGCGCACGCGTGTGGGTGTGGAAGTGCACATGCACGCATGTGTATATGTGTGTGCGTAGGAGCCAGTGAACGTGTGCGTGTGTGTATGCATTTGTGCGTTCATGTGTATGTGCGCACGCGTGTGAGTGTGGACGTGCACATGCACGCATGTGTATATGTGTGTGTGCGTAGGAGCAAGCAAACGTACCGGCACACATTTTGTGTGTACAAGTGCGCGTGTGTGTGTGTGTGTGCATGCGCGTGCGCGCGCGTTTTTTGTGTAGTGACTGCATGCGTGAATGTTCAGAGGATGACTTATGATCAAGAACAAGAACAAGACCATCAAATACAACATATACGTGCACACGCACACACATACACATAACTGTAACAATAACTCCCCCTCACACACACCCTACGCGCGCATGTGCACACACACACACACACACACACACACACACACACACACACACACACACACACACACACACACACACGCGCGCGCGCGCGCGCATGCACACACACACACACTCATTCTCTCACATACACACTCACACACCAACGCTTGCACCCTCATGTCCCTGGTCTCTAATTAATACGCTGGCATCACCTCACTAATGAACACACACACACACACACAACTCGCACGCATATACACACATACACACTCGCTCACTCTCTCACACACACAATCACACCAACAGTACACTCATGTCCATGGACTCTCTAATTAACACGCTGGCATCACCCCACTGATGAACACACGCCAGCGCACACACGTCTACAGTATGTGCTGGGGCCCTGAGAGATTCAGTCTTCTCTCAGTTGATGTTTCATATTTTGTGTCTGTTTATTGGAAATGCCCTGTATGAGTTTGCTCCGATCTCTAGGAGTCTTCGCAGTGTTGGCCTTGAGATTACTCCAATGTTCGGTTGGTTGGTGATGTTTCTTGCTCTTCCCCTTATGTCTGGATGTGTGGCCTCTTCCTCTCTTGATGTTCAAATCTGAAAGGTTGGTCTATGGTGTAGTGGCTTTGCTCTTGTTTGCTTAACTTATTCTTCAGATTTCTTATCACATCAGATCGGCCAAGCTGTAATCCAGTTCTTATCGTTCCCTTGTCAGCTAGTGTCTGCTCTCCAGTTTCCTTTAACTCCAGCATGCCTATGAATTTCTCCAATGGAAGGCTGCGCGTTAGTTCATTCCAAGCCTGGCTTCCCACTCCACTTTTCACTTATGAAGTAGGTTCATGGAGTCAGGCAGTATCATGGTTTGTTGAGTTTGAAACTGGCTTGTTAAACTGTGCGCGCCATTGTCTTCCTGGATAGTTCGACCATTTTGTTTCACTGTGTATCCCCAGTCTGACTTACGTTTGGTGACAGAACCATCAGTGTATATTACAGTATCATCTTTTGTGCAAAGGTCTTACTCCTGCATCTGAATTTTTGCGTTGGTTTTGCCTTCTGGCCATTCTCGACAATGTCTTCCAAGTTCTGGAGCGGTGGCAATTTGGTAGAAGTGTTTTTCAGTGGTCTGGATTTTTCTCCCATTCCTTTGTTTCTTTGAGTTCTGTTAACCGGCACACCAGCTGTATACTGTCTTCTGCCTGTCCCATTCATGATTTTCCACGCCCTAGCCGAGGGCCTTTTGTTTCCTTGACCGCCGCATGAAATGGGTTTTGGGAACTTTCATGTGCTCTGAAATATGCCTTCACCTGTTCTTGTTTGTGTCTTGTCTGCATTGAAGGAAGGTCGAGCAGGTATCGCATAGTTCCAACTGGTGTGCCCTTCGTGGTTCCCAGGATCAGTCTCATAGCTTCATTTTGAATTCTTTTCTAATTTGAGAAGGTTGCTGTTGGACAGTGTTGTAAGCTCTAATCCATAATCTATCACACTGAGTACAAGTGCACGATACAGTCGGTAGAGGTGTGCTGTTCAATGCCTTTAGCTGCCATTGCTGTCATGGCAGATAGGCCTTTTTTGCATTTAAGAACAACATTCTCAACATGCTTTCTAAAGCAGTAAACAAGTAGGGTAAAGTTCACTGCTTATTGTTTACTGTTCCCTGCCTCATTTATTTTCAGCTTCATGCTTTCTAAAGGTTAGCATTCTGTCAAAGCCTACACCCAAATAGCACAGGTTGTGAAGGTTAACAAGATTAAGTTACCCCCACCAAGGATTGATTTATATATCTAGCTTCATACATTCTGGTGGTTGGCTGTGGAATAACCTATTGTGTTTATTTAATGTGAATACTAGTCGAAACGTTTTCAAAAGACACTGCTTATATTTTATGCAAAACTTTCTGAACAGTGTTGATTTACAACAAGCTTGTTTGATTTAGTTGCAAAGTGAGGCGACTGCAGGCGGAAATCTAAACGAATTTAAAAAATAATTCGAAGGTTCTGCCGAAAAATGTAGACAAACGAATCGCATGACAAAACACGACGCGTTTCGACCTCTTAGGTCTTCTTCATGCAAGATACAGAACACTCAGGATAACGAAAATGAACGAGCAATCAATTATCTTCATCCCATTCGGCGCAAGATGGGCTTTGAATGAAAACGAGGCTGTAGAAGGAGACAATATGAGTCGAGGTAGAAATGATGATAGTAACGATACTGATACGGAAAATAATAATGATGATAATGGTGGTGAAAATTTGGGACAAAAAAGAAAGAGGATTACTACCATTTTTGGTGATAATATGGCAATAGCAGTTGTAATATGGGAGAAAGGAGAGCGGTTAGAGGATTATCGAACAGCATGGCGGTTGTGGCGACTATGTTAGTGGCGATAGTAGTGATGGTAAAATCAATACTCACACTGATATTAATAATAATGATAATGATGCTAACAACAATAGTAATAGTAATCATAGTACTAGTTTTTTCAAAAAAACGTATGATACATATATATGACAAAATATGAATATGATTAAAAAAAATATTATAAAAGATAACATCAATAATAATAATGATAGTAATAATGCTAAAACTAAAGGAAGGTAGGAAGAAAAAAAGAAGCAGGGGGAGGACAGGAAGAACAATGAGGAGAAAGAGGGTACAAATTATGGGAAGGATGGAATCTAAAAGGAATATTGATAATTGATATATATATATATATATATATATGTGTGTGTGTGTGTGTGTGTGTGTGTGTGTGTGTGTGTGTGTGTGTGTGTGTGTGTGTACTTAAATGTTGTAACCATATAGCATTGATAGTGATGCATGTTAGGTAGGAATGTCAAACATTGTGAAGTGTGATAATCGTATTGTTAATAATAGTAGTGAATACAATATTTCTAACAGTTATGAAGCTGTAACAATAGCTATATTGATGATGATAGTGAAAACACACACACACACACACACACACACACACACACACACACACACACACACACACACACACATATATATATATATATATATATATATATATATATATATATAATGATTAAAAAGTAAATCTTAAAATCTGGGAGTACAAAATTGTTTCGAGGTCCTTCCTCTCTTCAGATCCCGTGCCAATCCCCTGCTATTGACCTCAATTTTATATATATATATATATATATATATATATATATAAAATATATAATAAAAACGCCTAATAAAAATCTTAAAGTGCTCAACCCCTTGGGGAGCAACATCTGTTTTATCATCCTATTTTTAACATATATATATATATATATATGTATATGTTTTGAATTGTGAGCTGTAGTTCACTTGGGTTGTGTTGCTCGTGTTGTGCAAGGGGGGGGGGGGGGGGGGGGGGTAAAGGTTGTAGGACCTCTTTATTAAGTATTATTGTATGAGGGGTCCTATCAGGGTTGCTATTTTATATTTGTTGATAAAAATTTCCTTTTGTGCCTGCAACTGTCTACGATTTCAACTCTTGCGTTCAATGTTGCCATACTAGGTTTGCATAGAATCATCCACTTTTCTGTTATGCACAGATTAAATCTTTTTGTGCTATTATTGTATGCTGCTGCTTTTCTGATTATTTTCCATGTGATGTTAAAATCTGTATTTGTTTTCTTAAGATCCAATAAAAACCATACAAAAAAAAAAACTAATGATGATGCACCATTATATGTAAATTCCATTAGCAATCACCCACCACAATCATAAAAAAATACCACAAGGGATAAACAAGAGGTTATCCAGTCTTTCCTGCAACAAAGAAATATTCAATGATGCAGCAACAGACTACCAAGAAGCACTGTTGAAAAGTGGATACAACTACAAGTTGAAATATGAACCTGAAAGTACCACTGGAAGCAGGAAGAAGAACAGAAAGAGGAAATAACCTGGTACAACCCACCATATGATGGTAGGGTGAAAACCAACATTGGCAAAGAATTCTTTGAAGTATTAACAGAATCGTTCCAGAAGGACCATAAACTTTTTAAAATATTCAATAGGAACACTGTCAAACTATCTTATTCTTGTGTGCCCAAATCTTTAAAAAAAAAAAAAAAAAAAAAAAAAAAAAAAAAAAAAAAAAATCATGCTTCAAACAAAACGAAAAGCAACGTCAAAAACGAGGGTGACAAACGGAAAACTTGCAATTGCACAACCAAAGAACAATGCCATCTGAACAACCAATGTCTCTCTGATGACATCGTATATACCAAGCCACTGTGACAACGAAAAACGGCAAAGAGACATACATAGGGATTACAGAAAACAATTTCAAAGCTAGGTACGCCAATCACAAAACAATTTTTCAAGAATGAAAAATACAAACATCAAACAGAGTTAAGTAAACAGATCTTAAAAAAACAATACAGATTTTAACATCACATGGAAAATAATCAGAAAAGCAGCAGCATACAATAATAGCACAAAAGATGTAATCTGTGCATAACAGAAAAGTGGATGATTCTATGCAAGCCTAGTATGGCAACATTGAACGCAAGAGTTGAAATCGTAGACAGTTGCAGGCACAAAAGGAATTTTTTTATCAACAAACATAAAATAGCAACCCTGATAGGACCGCTCATACAATAATACTTAATAAAGAAAGCCTTACAACCTTTACAGCCCCCCACCCCCATCCCACCCCCCACCCTTGAAAAACACGAGCAACACAACCCAACTGAACTACAGCTCACAATTCAAAACATATATATATGATTGAGGTCAATAGCAGGGGACTGGAACGGGATCTGAAGAGAGGAAGGACCTCGAAACAATTTTGTACTCCCAGATTTTAAGATTTACTTTTAATCATTATTTTAGCTGCTCCCACATGGTTGAGCACTTTAAAAAAAAAAAAGCCGGAAGATATACTACTGACTATATATATATATATATAGAGAGAGAGAGAGAGAGAGAGAGAACTGGTAATCATAATAGTGGTCATGATAGTGATAATAGTGATGAAGATAATGGTGATGCTAGTACTAAATGAGATAGTAAGAATAATAAAGTTATTAGATTTTCTTTTCTTTTTGTAATGAAGATGACAATGATAGTGCTGATAATGATGGTGTGATGACACTGCTACTGATAGCAATAATAATAAAAGTGATATTGGTAATAATAATAGTTGGTGGAAGGGAATAGAAATGGTCAGTTAGTAAAAGTTAACAGTGCTACTAGAGCAGGGAGAAGATGGTGAGGATAAATACAGTAATGTCAGTAATAGTAACTGTAAGTCAAGAGGAACAGGCATGATCAAAGACTGAAAGGTAAACAATGTTATTGGAGCAGGGAAGAGGGGAAGGGTTGGGGAAAAAGAAAAAAAGGAGGGGGGACCACACACACACACACACACACACACACACACACACACACACACACACACACACACACACACACTCCTTTTTTAATATATGTATTTTTGCTAATACTTCTACAACTTTCTTCTGGTGATGGGATTAATGATAATAGGACATAATAATTATATGCATGATGTTAGTGATAATTATGATAGTAATAGCAACAGCAACAAAGACATCAGTAATGATGATGTATGACAGTAATAATGATACTCATATGATGATAATCAGTAATAATCAGGGAGCCGGAATAGCTCAGTTGGTAGAGCGTCTGACTCGCAATCTTGGTGATCCTGGGGTTGCGGGTTCGAACCTCCGCCGGGGCGTTTCGGTACAGGGGGATTTTTCCCTCGGAGTTAATATTGGTTCTGACTCCATTTCCCACACAGTCCTTCGAATGAGATTATAAACCGAGGTTCCGTGTGTGAACGCACGCATAACATCTTGCACACACGTAAAATCCCATCACCAACATTCGGAAGAGTAGGTCAGTTTGGTCGTTGGTATGGATGACACGTTACACATAGCACGCACCCTGAGTGAGAAATGGAAAGAATGAAGGAAGTAAGGAAATGATGAGTGATCGATATTGAACAATACTGACTGGATGATACGGGAAACGACTGAATGAAGCGCCAGCTGGCAGCTCTTCAGTCGGCACTACCCAGGTAGGCAGCCCGTTGTGTAAACGAGTGTTACATGTTTATAGTTGATTATTGTAAAGCGCTGTGAGCTCTAGTGAGAAAGGGCGCTCTATAAATGTACGTTATTATTATTATTATGATTATTATTATTAATGGTGATGACAGTTTTATAGTAATGATATGATGATAGTAGTAAGGATAGTGATAATGGCAGAAGTAATCTTAGTAATAATAGTAGTTGGTGGAAAGGACTAGAAACTGTCAATGAATAGAAAGCAAACAGTATTATGTGATGATAATAATGATAGTATCAATGGTAAGTGTAGTAATATTAGTAATGATAATAGTGGCAGGAAAGGAATGGAAATAATCAATGAAGGAGAAAAGGGCAAACATTCCAATAAAAGAAATTGAAGGAGAGAGAGAGAGAGAGAGAGCGCGCGCGCGCGCACGCGCGCGTGTGTGTGTGTGTGTGTGTGTGTGTGTGTGTGTGTGTGTGTGTGTGTGTGTGTGTGTGTGTGTTTTATCAGCATAGCTACATCTACACCTACACACACAACTATGCACAGGAAAGAGGAAAGCGAAACTCTTGTAGAGGACATTGTATACGAAATGATAAGAAAACCAGATGGATAAAAGGGGGTGGATAAGTATCTGAATAAACAATAGATTGATGTGGCAAATTGAGAGAGTGTACTGGAGAGGAAAGAAGATATATGTAACTTATGTGTAAAGTAAATAGATGGAGGTATGGTAGTATGTGTGTGCTGGTGGAGGATACAGTGGGCTGATATTGCAGTGGTGGATAGGTACACGCGACTTTAGGGTGTTAATGCTATGAGGGTGGAGGGAAGAAGGGGATGAATTCATGAAAAAAAAGAAGAAAAGCGGGGCGGAGGCAGGAGGGAGGGGGCAACACACACACACACACACACACACACACACACACACACACACACACACACACACACACACACACACATACACACACACACACACACACTTTTTCTTTTATTTTTAATAAGTTATTGTATATAAGTATGACTACTGTTAAATATACAATTAATGCTCGCAATGGGATTAGTAAAAATAGGACATAGTCATTACAGGTATAATGGAAGTGATAATGATGATAGTAATAACAACGACATTAGTACTGTTGATGATATTGATGGTGATGATGACAGTAATGATAATGATGATAATGGTAATGATCGTAATAATGGTATAAGTAATATTAGTGATAATAATATTAAGTGGAAAGGAGTTGAAATGCTCAATGAATCAACAGCAAACAGTACTGTTGGATGATGATAATAATGATAGCAGCAAAATGTACTATTATTAATAATAACAGTAGTAGTGGCTGGTAAAGGACAGAAATGATCAATAAGTAAAAGGCTAACATTACAGTTGGCACAAACAAGCAAATTAACAAAAGGGAGGGGAGGAGGAGTGAGTAGAGTAGATTGATGCAGCAAGTGGAGAGGCTAGGAGAGTGTAGGGAGACGGAAAAGGAAGATAGCCGTAACTTATGTCTGATGTAAACAGTAGAGGTATGGTAGTATGCATGTATGTTGGTGGAGGATATTGCGAAATGGTATTGTAGAAGTGTAAGGAAATATACTACTTTTAAATGCTGATGCCTTGAGGGTGAAGGGTTCCGAGTCCGGCAGGAAGATAAGATTACTGCAAAAGCGCGCTTCAAGTTGTCACTCTTTGATTGCCAGCGACTGCGCTTTGACATAGTTGATATTGTGTTGGGCGTGGTTGAAGTTTAGAGCAACCGGTTTGAGCTGATGGTGGCGGATGTCAGTCATGTGTTCAGATATTCGTGTCTCAAGAGTGCTAGATGTCTCACCTGCATTAATCTTATCATACAGCTGGCAGTGGATGACGTCACAATGTTGTGGCTCTGACAGGAGACTGTGCATTTAATAGTGAATGATCCTTTGGGATTATGTAGGATGGTGTCTGGTTTGTTGAGAGGACAGATTATGCTGCTGGGTTTTGAGCAGGGGAAAGTACCTGGTGGTTTAGGTGTGGAGATTTTGTTCAGCTTAGAGTGCACCTTTGAAGTCTTTGAGATTTTTGTCACGTTTGAAAGTGATCATCGGTTTGGTCTCAAAGACAGCTTTGTGATTTTCTGCGATGTGCCAGTTATGCTTCAGGATCCTGCAGATGGGCAGACTGTGAAGATGGAAGAGGAGTTAGTGAGTGGGTCTGTATGTCTCTTTGGGTGGCTGTTTCTGGAGCAGATGTTCTGGATATAGCTGTGGTGCGGCTGAGAGCATCATTAAAGACGGCACTGGGGCAGCCACAGATGGTGAAAAACTAAGACAACATTTTGGCTGCTTGTAGAGTGAAATCTTCACTGGATCAGAGTCTGAGTAGGCGAAGGAATTCAGATTATGGAATGCTGTCTTTAGTGGATGGTTGGTGGGAAGACGTACAGTCGCAAGTGTATGTGCGCATCGATGGGTTTATAGAAAACAGAGGTTTTGAGCAGTCCATCTTTGAGGGAGATGGTGATGTCCAGGAAGTTCACTGACTGCGAAATGGTATAAATCAATTTGATGGATGGAAGGTCTGAGCAAAATTGAGGAAGTTGCGGAGGTCAAGTTCTGGCATGGATGTGGCGCCCAGTTCATCGTCAAAGTATCCTTTACAGAGCTCTGGTGTTGGGCCTGTGTAACAGGTTAAAAGGCGGTGTTCTAGATGCAGGCATAGGAAAGTCCCATTTTGGTTCCCATAGCAACACCACTGATTTGTTAGAAGGTATGGTTGTTGAATTCAAAGGTGTTGAGGGTGAGGCCTAATTCTGCAAGTCTGACCATTGTAGTTGTGGGAGGATGTTGTTGGTTAGGGAGCCATTTGCTAAAAAAAAAAAAAAAAAAAAAAAAAAGAATGTGAGGACCTCCTTCCATCAAGCGTGAGGGATGGAAGTGTAGAGAGAGGTACAGTCAAGTGTAAAAAGGAGGCTGGGTTGGAAAGTGGAGTCTGTGTTGTGTGAAAATGGTAATGTTAAGTATGTGGGTTGTCTTTGAGGTATGTGGGGAGGCTTTGTAGGAGGAGAGAGTTTAAGCACTGTGAAATGTGTTCTGTAGGGCAGCTGCATGCAGATACAATGGGTCTGCCGGGTGTATTGGTTTTGTGTATTTTAGGGATCAGGTTGAAGGTAGGTTGTTTGATTTCTTGCTTAACTGTGGTTGAGATGAGTTTCTGGTGTTGAGGGAGGGGTGATGCTGTGAGTGGTGTGTAGAAATCTGTGTCCGACAGTTGTCTGTGTGTTTCTTTTATGTACAGCTGTTTGTCCAGACCATCACTGCGCCACCCTTGTCTGCTGGTTTGATGACAATGTCTTGACGTTGTCTTGGTGATTCGAGGGCTTTTTGTTCATCCTGTGACAGGTTAGAATGGCGGACAGGTTTGGATTTTACTTTAGTGATTTCTTTTCTGCACTTTTTGATGCAGAGTTTGACTTCATTAGATTTTTGTCAAGAGGTGGTTGGCGGAGCACTGGGGTTTTAAAAAAGTGATTGAAATTGTCTGAGCTCTCTGGGTAGTGGGGGATT
>JADBJO010001572.1:10328-17828 GCA_016801955.1 Conus betulinus | reverse complement strand
CAGCGCCTGGGGTGCGAACGTTCCCAGTAATATCTGAGACACCTGGAAGGGTACAGGTCCATGTCTCCCCCGTTTTTCCTGCTTCCAAGGATATCCGCCAGCGAGCGGATGACGAGGGATGGGGAGGGAGTGCCTGGTTCCTGATTCTTAGCTAAAAACTCGGGAAGGAACTTGAGAGAGACAGAGCCGTCCCTGTGGATGGCAAATGTCTCTGGGGTCCCCGCTTATAGCGTGGATCTCGCTCCGCCTTCTGGCCAAAGCCAGGGCGACGAGAAAGGTGGTCTTCATGGAGAGGAGGTCAAAGGGCAAGATGGAGATAGGCTCGAAGGGGGGTTCTGAGAGCGTCAAGGACGATAAAGAGATCCCAAATGGGAAAGCGCCTAGGCGACTGGGACTCGCGTAGGGCCACCCCCCTAGAAATTTCTCTGAGAAGGAAGTCATTCTCAAAGGAGGGACCGCCGAGTTGGCGGATGGTCGTGCAGATGGCCAACCTGTAGCCCCGTATGGAGCTAGCTGAGAGCCTACGGGAGGAGGATAGGTGAGACAGGAAGTTTCCTATCTGGATATTGGAAGGGCGATCATGGGGACAGAGTGTTCTGAGCACCAAGAGACCCATTTTCCCCAACGGTAGTCGTATAGGGACTCAGTGCTTGCCCTGCGAGAGGCCGTCGCGAGATCCAGAAGGTCCTGAGAGGCCCCCGCCCCTTCAAGAATGTTTAGAACAGACTGAAATCTGTCCAGCCTGGAAGTAGGGGCAGATGCTCGCATTCGGGCTGGCACAGGATCCAGGCGTGAAGGCGGAGCATCTGGGGGTTGGAGTGAGGGCGGCCCAAGCGGGGTTGCCTGAGCCTGTCCCACCGGATGGTTAGCGGGAGTTGGGGGGGAGGGTACGTGGGTGAGAGACTTGAGGTCCGGAAACCAGGACTGAGTCGGCCACCAAGGGATTTATGAGGATGAGCTTGGGTCTTTCCAGTCTCGCCTTCCTGATCACCTTGTGGAGGATCGGGAAGGGGGGAAAGGCGTATGCTATGAGGCCCGTCCAGGGGAGGGATAGGGCGTCGATCGCATATGCTTGGGGATCGGGGACAGGAGAGACGTACACTGGCAGACGATGGTTGAATCGGGTGGCAAACGGGTCGACCATGGACCCGAACCAATGTTCCCACACTGCTAAAAGCGCGAGCCGGCTGAGGGTCCACTCCGTGTGGAGAACGGACTTGAAAGGGCTGAGAGAGTCTGCCAGGATGTTGTGCGTCCCCACTATGTGTCTGGCGCAAAGGGTGATTCCCTGAGCGTGACACCAGCGAAGGAGAGCCTCTGTCCAAAGGGAGAGGCTGATTGATTGAGCGTGTCCCCCCCCCCCCCCCCCCCCCCCCTTTGTTGACAAAACAAGCCACCGAGGTGTTGTCCATGAGTAGGAGTACAAATCGGTGTGAGAGACTGGTCCTGGAAGCGGAGGAGAGCTAGCCTGACCACTTCCAGTTCCAAGATGTTGATGTGAGACAGGAGGTCTGTGGATCCCCACAGTCCCAAGGCATGACTGTTCTCCAAGTGGGCCCCCCAGCCCGAGTTTGAGGCGTCTTAGTAGAGTTCCAGGGCCTGAGTGGGGAGGGAGATGGGAATCCAGGGTGGAGAGTGGGAGGGTTGAGCCACTCCTCCATGGCCCAAGGAACCAGGGTCCGAGGAGAATGGTCCAATCCCAGCGGTCGGAGGTCTGAGACCATTCATTCATTCATTCATGCCCGTCACCCCGGTGGAGCATAGGCCATCGACGACCCTTCGCCATCACACTATGTTCTGGTCATTCCAGTCCAGTTGGTCCCCAGTTGTTTCAGCTCTTCCTCAGTGTCTCGCCTCCAGCTGTTGCGAGGTCGGCTCTCTCTCTTCCTCTTTCCCTGCGGGTTCCAGGTCAGGGTTTTGCGTGTGGTGCTGGACGCTGGCTTCCTGAGGGTGTGTCCAATCCAGCCCCACTTCCTTCATAGTATCTGCTTGGCCACTGGTTCCTGTCCCGCACGCTGCCACAGATCTTCGTTTTGGATCTTCTCCTGCCATTGGATTTCGTAGATGCGCCTCAGACAGGTGTGAAGAATGTCTGAATCTTTTGTTGTATCGTCTGTGTTGTTCGCCATGTCTCACATCCGTGGAGCAGAACTGACTTCACATTTTAGTTCAAGATGCAGAGTTTGGTTCTTATGCTAATTCTTCCAGATGCCCAGATGTTCTTGAGAGCATGACGAAAGCTGCTCTTGCTTGCCGATTCTGGCTATGATGTCTTGGTCCGTGCCTCCCTGTTGGTCAACCACGCTTCCCAGGTAGACGAAAGACTCCACCTCCCTGATGGGCTCTCCACTGACTGTGACTGATGTGCTGGCAGTGGTGTTGATTTTCATCAGCTCGGTCTTCTTCCTGTTAATCTTGAGCCCTGTTCCGGCTGATGTGGTCTCCAAGCGAGTGGTCTTGTCCTGCATCTGGCTGTGGCTGTGTGACAGGAGCGCCAGGTCGTCAGCGAAGTCAAGGATCGTCGAGCTGCGTCCAGAGTGTCCACTGTATACCGTTTGTTCCTGCCTGTTGTAGTGGTCTTCATGATCCAGTCAATGACCAGGAGCAAAAGGAATGGCGACAGCAGGCACCCCTGCCGAGCTCTGGTCTTCACCTCAAAACTATCAGACAGCTGGCCGGCGTGGGCAATCCTGCTGTTCATGTCCTGGTAGGTGCACCAGATGAGGGAGATGATCTTCTCGGGGACTCCGTAATGCCTCAACAGCTTCCACAGCGTCTCTCTATCTACGCTGTCGAAGGCCTTCTCATAATCTATGAAGTTGATATGAGGGGGGAGTTCCACTCCAGCGACTGCTCCACGATGATGCGCATGCTGGCGATCTGTCAGTACATGATTTGTTCCGCTGGAAGCCTGCCTGCTGGTCTCGGAGCTTGGGGTCGACAGCCTCTTTCATTCTCTCCAGTAGAACCCTGTTGAGAACCTTGCCTGACGCTGACAGCAGCATGATCCCTCGGTAGTTGCTGCAGTCCCTGAGGTCTCCTTTCTTCGGCAGCTTGATGATGATTCCTTCTTTCCACTGGGCCGGCACCTCCTCCTTCTCCGAGATCTTGCTGAAGAGGCTGTATAGCATGTTGACAGCTGTCTCTGTGTCTGCTTTGATGGCTTCTGCTGGTATCTCATCCAGCCCTGCAGTCTTCCATTTTTTCAGAGTCATGAAGGCCTTCTTGATCTCTGCCTTTGAGGGTTTGTCGCAGCTGATGGGCAGTTCTGTCTCTGCAGGTGGGATGTCTGGTGGTGCATCAGGGGCGGGGCGGTTTAGCAGCTCTCCGAAGTGTTCTGCACATCGCTTCAGCTGTTCCTCAGTTGTTGTCAGTGGGTTTCCATTCTTGTCCTTCAATGGGCTTGTCTGTCTGCTGGAACTTGCCCGTCAGCTTCTTGGTTACCAGATACAGGTCCTTCAGGTTCCCCTGTCCCACTGCTGCCTCTGCTTGACTGGCCAGGTCGTCAAAGTAGTCCCTCTTGTCCTTCTTGATGCTCCTCTTTACTTCTCTGTTCGCTGCTGTGTGCTCTTCCTGTGCCTTTGCCTTAGCTGCTCTTGTTCGCTCATGTTCAGCGTAGTTTTCTTCTCTCTCTCTTGTTTCCAGCTTGTGGATGGTGTTGGCTGAGATCCATTCCTTGTGCTGGGTCTTCTTCTTGCCAAGGATCTCTTCACATGTGTCATGCCAGAGCTTCTTTACAGTGTCCCACTGTGTCTCGATGTCCACTCTCACCATCTTCTATCAGCTCTTGTAGCGGCTGGAACCTGTTGGAAAGGCTGATCTGGAATGCTGCTTGCGTGTCCCTGTTCTGAGCAGTCCGACATTATACCTTGTCCGTGTGTTGTTGGCGTTGGTGAATCTCTTGAGGCGAAGTCTCACTGTTGTTAAAAGAAGGTGGTGGTCTGATGACATGTCAGCACCTCTCATCATCACTCGTACATCCCGCCATGATCTCCTGAATTTGCGGCTAATGCAGATGTGGTCAATCTGATTCTCTGTGACATGGTTTGGGGATCTCCATGTAGCCTTGTGGATGCGCTTGTGTGTGGAAGATGCTTCCTCCTATCACCAGCTGGTTCAGGGCGCACAGGTCTGCAAAGCGCTCACCATTCTCGTTCATCTGTCCCAGTCCGTGTGTCCCCATGATGTCCTCGTAGCCTGTTGTATCATTTCCAATCTTGGCATTGAAATCTCCATCAGTATGGTCATGTCCTTTGCTCCTCTTCTGTCTATCACTGTCTGTAGTTGCTGATAGAAGTCATCTTTCTTCTCTTCTTCCGCATCATTGGTGGGAGCATAGCACTGGATGATGTTCAGCCTGATGTCCTTCTTCTTCATGGTAAAACTTGGCTGTGATGATGCGGGAGTTGACAGGTTCCCATCCAATGAGTGCCCCCTGTGCCTCCGGTGCCAGCATCAGGGCCACACCCTCAGTGTGGGGGGCTCCATCCTCTGTGTGTCCTGAGTACAGCAGCTGTTCTCCAGATGAAAGTCTCAGCTGTCCTGACTGTAGCCACCTTGTCTCACTCAGTCCTAGCACTCTGATCTTGTAGTTTTTCATCTCTCTCACAACTTGGATGGTTTTTTTCCTGTTTCGTACATCGTCCTGATGTTCCATGTGGCTACTCTCGTTGTTGTCCTGGGTGTTAGAAGGGGAGTCCTTTTGGCTTTCACTGCACTGCATCATAAGTCTCCGGGATGGAGATCCTTCCTTGCCCAGGTGAATGTTTCAGTTCGTTGTCGTCGATGCTTCTGTAATCTTTTTTACAGGTAGGGGTGTTAGCCCTATGCAAACCTCTTTATCCTCGAGGTGAGGTGGTCTTGCCTTAGTCGCCTCTTACGACATGCATGGCAGGGCAGTGGGTCTATTCTATGCCCAACCCACAGGGCGTGGTCTGAGACCAGCAATGGCGGAACTCCCTCTGGAGTTGCCGCTTGGGGACCGTCCTAGGGGAATGAGGGATGACAGGGACTCCATCATCCCCAAGAGGGAGGATAGAGTCCTTGCTGACGTGTGGAAGGCAGGGGGGGAGGCGGGAGATGAGGTCCAGCAAACGAGTGGACCTCTCTGGGGTCGGGGACACCTGCATGGAAATCGTGTTGAAGCTCATGCCCAGAAAGGAAAACCGTTGACTGGGACTGAGCTCGCACTTGTGGGGTTGATGACGAACTCTAGTGAGGAGCATAGACGCAGAAGTTTGGATGTGTGGGGGCTTGGCAGAAGGCCCGGGAGGGGGGCAGGACAAGCCAGTCATCTAGGTACACCAGGAGGCGAATGTCCTCCTGCCTTGCGAGGGAGGCCATCTCCTTGACAACCTTCATGAAGAGGAAGGATGCCAGGGAGAGGCCGAAGGGCAGAGCCTTGAACTGAAACACCCGGTCCTGCCAGACAAACTGCAGGTATCATCTGTGAGATGGGTGTATTAGGATTTGGAAGTAAGCGTCCTTCAAATCTATGGAGGTGGCCCAGTCCTGATGGTGGATAGAGTCCCTGATCTGGGATGGGGTTTCCATCTTGAATTTGGTGGGTCTGATGAACTTGTTGAGGGGGGGAGTGGTCGAGGATGGGCCTCCAGCCTCCCAAGGGTTTGGGAACTACGAAGAGGTGAGAGTAAAAACCCCGGATTGGGATGGGCTATCTCTGAGATGGCCCCTTTGAGGAGAAGTTGCTCGACCTCCTGGCGAAGTGCCTCCACCTGAGCAGGGATGGGGAGAGGGCAGGGAAAGGGTGCCGTTCATGTGCCCAAGGCAAACGGAAGCCCTCCTGTAGAACTGACACTTTCCAGGGGCTGAGGCTCATACGGTGCCACTGGTAGACATGCCTGGACAGGCTGCCTGCCAGGGGCGCGCCGGGTCCAGGGAGGAGCGAGGTGTCTGCCATTTCCCGCTCCCCGAGAGGCGAGTCTGCCAGTCACCTCTGGCCGTGCCTGCTGACTGAACCAAAAATTCTGTTGGGGTTTTTTGGTTTCGGCCCTAGAGGCTGAAGGGGGGCGCTTGGCAGGCGTGTGCGATGCGAGGGGGTGCCTTGCTGGGGTAAGGCTGGGGTCTGGAGTAAGGGGAGGAATGAGGGGAAGAGGCTGGCGAGGGGGCCTAACTGAAAAGGACGCCGCCTGCTTGCGCTCTTCGACCGAGTGGTTGATGACCACAGCCGAATAGTCGCCGAATAGAGACTGTTCCTGCCTCGGAATGCATTGCAGGGCCGCCTTGAGCACTGGGGAGAGATGCGATTGGGAGAGGACCGCATCTCTGATGGCCAGTAGGCAGTTGAAGTGGCTTCTGGCTGCGCTGTCTGCCGCAGCCAAAAGGTGATACTCGATCTTGTGAATCAAGAAGCGCATCAGGGCGAGGGTCTGCCACGAAGTGTGACCCAGACTCGTCAGTGTCCGGGTACACTGAGGCAGTGCCGTCCTCCAGAGACCAAAGCTCCTCAGCACGCTGAAGGAGCATGTCTAGAAAGGCATGCCCTGCGGTGGTATGCACGAGCCCAGATCGTGCAATCCTGTCCCACTCCACGAGGTTCTTAATAGAAATGGAGGTGGAGGTGGGGGGGGCATGTTTTGGATCAGCTGGCAGTCAGCATGGGAAATGGCAATTTCTTGGGTGACTGGGTTGGCCCAAAAAGACCCAAAAGGCGTGTTGGAGGAACGCGGGTCCTTGAGGAATGATCCTACTGGGACCGCGTTGGGGGCAGAGAGAAACTCGATGCCCAGAGGAGGGACGGCCTGTGCACCCCTGGCCAAAATTGCTTGGCTCTCCCACAAGGTCTTGAGGGACTCAGGAGTGGCGATAGTTGGCCGAGTTCGCTGGGAGGGGCTGGGCCCGGTGAACCTAGCCAAGGAGAGGACCTTGCCGGAAGGTAGGGGTTCCCTGATGACAAGGTCCGGTCGCCAAGCCTCCAAGAGAGAGAAGCTGCCACGCTGGGGAAGGGACTCCTTGGTTCCGTCCTCAAACTCGGGATAGGCTTCCTGGTGAAGATGGGCAGATCCATCCTCAGGGAGCAATGGCAGGGGTGCATGGGGATCCCGCCCTGGCTGGGGAGTAGGGGAATGCGAGGGCAGATCCCTGGTGGCTCCATGATCGTCAGGCAGACTAAGGGGGGGTGCCAATTGGACAGCGCCCGAGAGGGAGGCGGAGCAAGGTTGAGCCAGCTGGGTGTAGCCGGGTGCCACATTCGACCATAAAGGGAGCCAGATTGGTTGTCCGCATGAAGCCACTGTCTCTCTTGGGGGCATAGATCCACCAGTCCCCAGGGAGAGTGGTGGGCTGTGGCGGCCCTGGGGCAGGGTTTCCTCGGGGACCTGGGTAACCTGAGGCACCAGGGGTAGGGGTGCGAGAGAGATTTACACGTCCCGCCCAGGGGAGTGCACTGCCTGCTGCATGTCCCTGCGAAACAGGGGAGTCGGGGATGGGGGGGGGGGGGGGGGGCGCCAAGCCCCTTGCTCACATGGATGCGGACTGGGA
>JADBJO010001571.1:403593-410845 GCA_016801955.1 Conus betulinus | reverse complement strand
CCCTGTTTCTCCAAAACAGTTCCGCTGACTGTTGTTTTTTGAAGTTATCGAAACCGCTTACAAAGCACTCACCCGTCGGAGACCTTGCGATTCGACAGTCAGTGTCTTCTATGATTAAAGTGTATGTGGACAGAGGGCGCCCCGTGGCCCAAAAACGGTTAGAAGTTAGTTAGAGCGTTCGCGTCGCGTGAGAAGCTCGCGGGTCGTGGCGTTCGAACGGGAGTGTCTGTTTGTTGTGTGGGTAGTGTGTTGTGTGTTGTGTGTGTGTGTGTGTATGTGTTTGGGGGGGGGGGGGGTGGGGGGGTTGGGTGATCGGATGATTCGGATTGGAAAACTCTCCTCGTCATATTCAGCTGTAAATGGGAGCTTGATTCAGTTCGGGGAAGTTTTTTGGGGTGGGCCGGACAGGGAGAGAGAAGTGAGGAGGAGCCTAGGATGGGCGCCACCCGTCATTATGCTGTACCGAGGACATTGTGAAACATCTGGGACTTGGCCACTGTTCTGCGCACGGGCCATTAGACTGTTGCATCTTTAACCTTAACTTTCGCCCCTTATATATGGTTTGTAGTGATCTTTAACTCACCTTAGCCCTGGTTATATAGTGGACATCAGAAAAAGTAGACGATTGCTTTCAGAAAAGACCCCACAGTAACTCTCCTCTCTCTCTCTCGCTCGTCTCTCATCTCTCTCTCTCTTCTCTCCTCTCTCTCTCTCTCTCTCTTCTCCCCGCCTCTTTCTCTCTCTCTTATGTTTTTTAAAAGTTAGTTTGTTCTCTTGAAATACGCTGTTTCTCAAGGTTCGTTACGAGGGCCCTTTGAAAAATCCTTGCACTTACTCTAAATACACTAAAATGGTTTACGTTTATTCATATTTAAGTCTTGTGACTATCTTCGCAACATAATACAAATGCTTCTGGCTGTCCTTCTTAAAGTTGCAGGGTGTGAGAAGAGAGTAATCAGTACTTAAACAGTACGCGTTGTCTAATTTGGAATCAAAGGAGTTTGAAAACCTCCTCCACCCCACACCACTACCCAATGTCCCTCCCTCCTAAACCAAAGGCTAAGAACCACCAGAAGATAAGGGCGGAAAGGGACCACACAAACACACAAACAATCGACAACACACGCACGCACGCACGCACCCGCACGCCACGCACGCAGGCACGCACACACAACACACAACCAAACCACAGATACACCCGCGCACGTCACACAGTTGTTTCGGTTCCCCTATTACCTCAAAGGCAAAAAAGTACTGCCGAAGTTTGACTGCCACAAACTTGCAGTGCATATGGTCGTCTGATCCATGTGCAAAACGGATGACAAACAGGTAATGGTAGCACAACACACACAGCCATTAGTTCATGCTTCTACATGGAAATTTCACATACACTGTAGTGTGTTTTGATTTGTAAGGATCGGATGGACCTCTGCTGTACTTCTCTGCTGTAACGCTGACGTCTGAACGTGTAATAACTCGAATCTCATTGAATGGAATCCACAACGTAGGACCTTACGAAATCGTACATATCTTTTTCCTAAAAAAAAACAATAAAAAAAAAAAAATAAAATAAAATCCGCCCGTCCCGCCGCCCACAGCCCCCTGCCCTTCCGTTCCCTTTTGCACTTTCTCCCATCGCTGATCCGCACAGGTGTGGTTACACACTTAAGTTCACAGACACACGCGCGACGGGTTGCATTTGCAAGTCCTCACGAGTCCCATTCCCTCCTACCCCCTCCTCCCTCTCACCTCATCCAACCGAACCACACATACACACAGACACCGTGCCGTGCGCGCGCGCAACACAGGACACAAGCACGCCACTACGCGCACAATACGTACACACACACCCCACACACACACCACAACACACCACACACACACCACACACACAAACACACACAACACACACAAAGATGCACACGCGCGCACGCCACGCACAACGTCATTTTGGTGGTTACATGTTGTGGAGGGGCGTGGGTACACGGAAAAGCGCATATCTGTATGTCGGTCTCTCAGTGTTGGTTGTGGGGTCTGTGTTTTGTGTGTGTGTACTGGTGGTGTGTGGTTGTGGTGTGTGTGCCCCGTGTGGTGTTTTGGGTGTGTTTGTGTGTGTGTTGTTTGTGTGTGTGCTGTTTTTGGTGCTGTGTGTGTGTGTGTGAGGGGGGATGTGTGGTATTGTGGCTAAGTGCGTGTGTGTGTGTGTGTGTGTGTGCGTGGCGAGCCAAGTGTGTGGTGCTGTGTGTGAAGAGTGTGTGGTGCCTGTGCGTGCGTGTGCGTGCGCGCAGACGAGCGGGCTGCGATGTCCTTCATACGTGATGTAATGATTTTTTGTGTGTTCGGTTGTGTAACGGCTGTGTGTGTTTCGTGTTAATGTGTGTATTTTGACGTGTGTGGACAGGGTGTATAGACGGAGGTCTTGCGCTTAGTACCCTTCATACTGAATTAGATTATTTTTTGTTTTTTTCTGTTTTTTGAAAAGACTGGATGGCCTAGTTTGGATATTTCGCTGTCCTTTTCTGAGTGTTGTGACTTCTAATGGGTAGGTATGATTGGAGTTCAGAGGAACAACCTGGAGATTTGTATATCCGTAGAGATAGCACAGTTTTTTTGATGTTTGAGGGTTGATTTGAGATGTAGAGGATTGGTCGACAGCATCTGAGGAGACTCCTAGACTAGGATTCTCAGAGTGTTGTGGTTATAGAGGGAGAGGTGGGGTGGAGAGGCGAGAGAGAACGGAGAGAGGAGAGAGAGAGAGAGCAGGTGGGACGAGGAGAGAGGAGCGAGTGAGAGAGGGTTGGACGAGAGAGAGAGATGCATAGGAGCAGGACACCTATGAATGATACACAACCGGAGAGAGCGCGCTACGAGCGAATGTGCCCGGCAAGACATAAACGACACAGCCGCGCGCGCACACACGCGCACCAAACACACACAAAAACACACACACATACACACACATACACACAAATACACACACACACACACACACACACACACACCCACACCACACCACACACACACACCACACGCACACACACACACACACAGTGCATCAGTACGCGCACACACACGTATTCCGACTTAGTTCAGTAATAACTATTGAGACTTTATCTCTTTTCCCTTGTACGCCCCCTTTCTAAGGGGATATGGCCTTTTACGAATAAACGTCAACGTCTCTCTCTCTCTCTCTCTCTCCTCTCTCTCTCTCAGTCTCTCTCTCTCTCTCTGTTGTCATAACACACACACGCACACACACAAACACGCACACACACACACACACACACACCCCACACCCACACACACACACACCACACACACACAACACTCACACACACACACACACACACCACACACACACACACACACACACACCACACACACACCCACACACCTCATACTACTAGATGTGCACTGAATACGCCCCCCACACAGATGTTCAACACCTACTTACAAGATGGTTCCCATTATAGTCAGTATATTCACATGGATTGATATCATTATCCTCCTCCTCCTCCTCCTCCAATCTTTCCTCTCCCCTCCATCTCCTCCTCCTCCTCCCTACATGTGTTCTATCGCATCCTGACATCATGACAGAGTGCGTGGGTAACAGACCCAACTTTAAACTCTTCGCTTTCGAACAAGTACTGTGAGAATTATCTCGTGTAGATGGGTTTCCTACGATAATGTGCCGGACAGAAGGCCCCAGCCGAGACTGAAGTCTAATTGTCAAGATAAGGCGCGATGTTATCGCCAGACACGTCGTCTCCTCCGACCGACCATTAGCCACAGGCAGTAAAACGCTGGGAGCCCAAACAGCCCCGACTAATTAACTTTGAGTGTTGTGTGTGCTGTAAAAGTTTGGTGATGGGGCGCGGCGCTTTGCACGACGGACCTAAGGCTGTTGGTTCGAACTTCTGTGATTGACATACACAGGTGTGTGTGTGTGTGTGTGTGTTGTGGTGTGTGCGTGTGTGTGTGTGTGTGTGTGTGTGTGTGTGGTGTGTGTGTGTGAGTGACTCTGTGTGGTGTGTGTGTGTGTGTGTGTGTGTGTGTGTGTGTGTGATTGACTCCCTATGTGTGTGTGTGTGTGTGTGTGTGTGTGTGTGTGTGTGTGTGTGTGTGTGTGTGGGTCTACGAGGCAAACCTTTAAAATGAGATTACTGACTGGTCACAACCCCGAAAGGTTTCTTTTCTTTCTTCTTTTTTTCCCCTCAGGTAATCTTAAAAGTAGGATTACTAACTGATCAAAAACTCGAAAGGTTTTCTTTCCCGCTCGTTTTATTTTTATTTATTCCCCCCTCCCCCCCCCCCCCCCCCTTTTTTTTTTTTTCTTTTTTCTTTTTTTTTTTTTTTAGTGATCAACTTTATTGTTACAAACCACACTTTCTCCTAGTCTGCAAACATCTCGGCCTATTTTGTTGTGTGAGAGATGTTCTTTAAAGTTATTAAGGCCTTTTAGACAGCTGATTTAGGAAATTTTTTGAAAAAAAAAAATCAGCATTACACAAGTTTAGAGCAGTCCTTAAAAAAAAAAAAAAAAAAAAAAAAGGATTCTTGAAATGTTTTACAAAAAGTGTTTAAAATTTTTATAAAAACAAAGTTATTTGGCAAAAAGCCTTATGTCAGGCTATTCAGTTCTCTTTAAAAGGACGGACTTTTGTGTTCACAAAATGGACCATAAATCTGTAACAGTCGTACAAATGCATGTGAACATTTTTTGGGGGTTTTTTCGTTTGTTTTTGCAAATGTAAGTGTGTGGTGTGTTGTTGTTGGTGTGTTGTGTTGTGTGTGTTGTGTGTGTGTGTGTGCGTGCGGGTTCGCGTAGTGTTGTGTGGTATTTTGTGGGGTTGTGTTGGGTTGTGTATTGGTGTGTTGTTTGTGTGTGGCGGTGTGTGTGTGTGTGTGTCGAGGAGTGAGAGAGAGAGAGACGGACGAGTGACGAGCGAGGACGGAGAGAGAGGAAGAGGAGAGAGGGGAGAGAGAGAGAGATTGAGGGAGAGAGAGAGAGGAGGAGAGGGAGCGCGGAGGGAGAGGGTGAGGAGAGAGAGGGGAGAGGTGGAGAGGGATGGAGGAGAGATGGATGAGAGACGAGAGCGTTGGGGAGAGGGAGAGGAGAAGAGAAGGGAGCGGAGAGAGGAGGGGGAGAGAGAGACGAGAGAGGGAGAGAGCGGTGTGTGGTGTAGGTGTGTGTGTGGTGTTGTGTGCGAGTACGTGCAGTGCGGTGGTTGGCGTGGTGTTCGGTGGCTGAGTTGTGCTATACCACCTTTTAGTGGTTTTTGGAATGTTTTACGGGTGTGTTGGTGTTTGTGTATTGTTGGTGCTTTGTGGTGTGGTTGGTGTGTTGTGTTGGTGTGTTTAGTGTGTGTGTTTGTCGTGGAGAGAGAGGGATGCGGAGATGAGGAGGAGCGAGAGAGAGAGTGGAGAGAGAGAGGTGTGTGTGTGTGGGTTGTGTGTGTGGTGGTATGTGTGTTTGTGTGCTGTGTGTGGGTGTGTGTGTGTGTAGTGTGTGTGTGTGTGGGTATGTGTGTGTGTGTGTGTGGTGTGTGTGTGTGTGTGTGTGTGTGTGTGTGTGTGTGCGCGGTTGTGTGCTGTTGCTGAGCGGCTCAGTGAATTAGCTGTTATGCTGTTCACTCCGGGAAGCTTATAACCGAAATAGTGGAATGCGATGATTATTTTTAAATCAATACTTTCAACGCAATATAACACAGTTTTCAAAATAGAATCTCTCTCTCTCTCTCTCTCGACTCTCCTTCTCTTCCTCTCTTCTCTCTCTATCTCTCTCTCTTCTCTCTCTCTTCTTTAACTCTCAGGGTTTTAACACACTGGGCAAATAAGCAGAGATAATCTTTGAACGATGTCGGGAACAGCAAGAGACGAAATTTCAACACTGACTTCGTCAGCTTTGAAAGAAAGTGGGTCAGCACAAAGCCAGTTAGTCAAAAATAAACGATGGTTCTTTATAGGTTTTATGAGTGTGATGACGAAAATAACATCTTAGGTGATGTGCGCTTTATTATTTAGTACTTATTATATAATATTATTTTATTTATTTATTTTTTATTTTCCAAACGGGGTTTCCTCACACTACTTCCCAAACCTTTGCCTGTCGGTCTCTCCGTCCGTCTGTCTGGATGTTCTCTCTTCGTTTCTCCCTCCATGTATTCTGAGCGTCTGTTCTCCCATATCTTTATCATAAATAACTTACCATCCCATATAGTCTCAAGTATGTCTACAAAGACTTTACGTAAAAGACGGAGTGATCGTAAGACGGCAGAGCTGGTATTTCCACATCAACACAGGTTACAGGTTTTCAAAACTGTACAATCTTCGACATAATCATGATCTGGAACCGTATTTGTTTTTCAACATTGAAGATATGTCAACCACGTTGTGACAAGATGTCGGTTTGGTGAGTTTAGTGAAACAGTTACACACACTTTTCTCCTCCCTCCCTCCACCTCCCTGTTGGTTTGTCTGTCTTCCTGTCTATCTGTCCGTCTGCCCCCACCCCTCTCTCTCTTCTCCCCCTTCCCTCTCGTCTGTCTGTCTGTTTTCTGTCTCAGTCCTCCCTCCCCCTCCCTCCTGCCTGTCTGTCTGTCTGTCTCATCTCCACTCCCTCCCTCCCTGTTTGTCTGTCTGTCTCCCTCTTTCTCTCCATTTCCTTTATTTCTCTTTTAGTTTCAAGTATGTATACAGATACTGTACGTAAAGACTGACCGATTGGTAAGATGGCAGAAGTGGTATTTCCACATCAACACAGGTTGCAGGATTTCAAAACTGTACAATCTTCGACACTAATCATGATCTGGAACCGTATTTGTTTTTCAAACATTGACAGATATGTCAACTACGTTGTGACAAGATGTCGGTTTGGTGAGTTTAGCTGAACAGTACACAGTTCAAGATAAAAAAAAAAAAAAAAAAAAAAACAATGAAAATACAAAAATGGTTACTATGTGGCTATATCGGGATGAAATACACTTTATACCAGAATGCCTTAACTTGAATGATATTAGAGTTCAAGTTATTAATCCTCGAATATCCACTTATCCAAGTGTCACCATAATGACTTCTGTTAACGGGTATATGATCATAAATTTTTGCTACATTTCTACACAAAGATTTGAAAAGAAGCGACATTGGTAGCGTGTCGTACGGAATCATTGCTTCAGCTGTTGTTGCACATATGCTAATAATGTGTCCAAAAGTGTCCGTAATAAAATCTGTTTTGTCTGTTTTCGGATAAGTG
>JADBJO010001571.1:383593-393593 GCA_016801955.1 Conus betulinus | reverse complement strand
AGAACCGCAGATTCACAAAGCATAGTAAACAATATTGAATCCCCGGAGAACACGATTTCAGCAAAGTCCCACAGAACACAACAAACTTCAACAAACAACAAACGTATTGTTGATCTAAAACAAAAATTAGCTTCTCCATGTATTGATATCACAATGTTCACATCAATAAACTCAGCCTACCGACACATATGAGGTCGTACAGTTAGAGCACATATTCTTGCAGGAGTTTTAAGTCACTCTCGGCGACACAGCATTCACAACATTTTTATAACAAATAATTTTCTGGCTCGAAACAATTGAAAGGCCACTACCACTTTTTAGGGTACCTTGTTTGACTTTATTTTTTCCAATAACATGGCACTGCACCCACCCAAACTTACTGAATTTGGTTGCGTGCCTGATCAGTCAACTTGAATTTGATCAGAAATCAACTCAGTCTGTGTCATGCACATCACAGCGGTGAACTGAAATGTGCACATACTGCACGAAAAAAAGGGTGCAAATCAAACAGGCCTGTGCAACAGAGCACATCTGAACTGCAGGAATACTGCAATGCACGTGCAACCCATGTCTTATCTGAACACAAGGTCAGCCAGTTTTGAGAGACTGGTGGGGGCATTTATGCCTGTGTTTACGGCACTTTTGCAGCCATGCCTCAGAGACAACGATTGAGTCAGGATGACCAAGGGCGGGCAATTGCGTGGCTTCAGGAGGGCATGGTGGTGCGAGAGGGTTGGTCGTCGACTGTCAGTCGCCCATTCAGTCATTCAGACTTTGAGAGACCGCTTCAACCAGACAGGAAGTGTTGCTGAGCGAAGACGTCCAGGACGCCCAAGGTCCACCTTCAGGCAGCAGGACAGGTTTGTTGTCCTGTCGGCTCTGAGGCAGAGAACGGCCACTTCCGACACACTCAGGGGGCAGCTGCAAGCAGCCGCAATGTCACCGTCAGTGACTAGACCATTCGGAACCGGTTGAGAGAGGCACACGCCTGCGCTCAAGACGACCAGCCGTCCGTCCTGTCCTGACACCAGCTCACCGTGCTGCTCGTTTGGCTTGGGCCCAACTTCACTTAGCATGGACCAGAGATCAGTGGGCAAGAGTATTGTTTACTGACGAGTCCCGCTTTGCCTTATCATTTCATGACGGCAGGAACCGTGTCTGGCGGCGGCAAGGAGAACGCTATCACGATGGTCTCGTTAGCGAGCGTGATCGCTACGGTGGTGGATCCATAATGGTGTGGGGAGGGATGGCACAGAACTACAGAACCCCCCTGCACATGGTGCAAGGCAACCTCAATGGTGTGGGCTACAGGGATGGCATCCTGCAGCCCCTTGTGCTGCCAGTGCTGCAAGCTATTGGACCAAGCGCGGTATTTCAAGACGACAACGCCAGACCTCACAGGGTTCGAGTCGTCAACAACTTTCTTCAGCAGCAACACGTGATCCACATGGACTGGCCAGCCTTCTCACCGGACCTTAATCCAATCGAGCACCTATGGGACGTGCTGGGCAGGCGACTTCAAAGCAATCACCCCCCGCCAGTTAACCTCAACCAGCTGTTCCAGTTCCTTGAGCAGGAGTGGCAGGCAATACCCCAGATGACAATGAGGACTCTGACCCAATCCATGAGGCAAAGGTGCATCCACGCAAATGGCGGACACACACGTTACTGAATGTGTTTTTGTGTATCTCTGGCGTTTTGACTTTTGAAAAGATGGGTAGTGGACTTGAAAGTGACAAAGCATGCTGTTCAAATCAATTTTGTAATTAATCTGTCATTGATGTTTTGATTAATGGCTGAAGTAAAGTTCGAAAGCATTGTTTTGGGTTGTTTCCGTTCTGTTGTGAAATAGCGAGAGAATTTCCAAGTGGCCTTTCAATTGTTTTGAGCAGTATATTTCGCTGGTACCGTCATCAGAAGTATCGTACATACACAGTGAACTTCGACGCACCACTGACTTGAAAGTCAGCCTCTCCACGTAGTATCACTACGGAGAAAAACGACGATTAAAACAAATTAAAGTAGGCTAGACACCAAAGCCTCGGCCGTTCTTGCTCCCTTCTCTCGTCAAAAATTATTATTTTTCGTCATGTTTCTATGTCATTTCAAGTTGACGTCATAATTTACGTTGACGTCACAAGACAAGTTTCTTTTTCCTCCTCAGCTGATGCCCACCGTGATCTTCTTCAACGCCATGATCAGCGTGTTCTACTATCTGGGTCTGGTGCAGATCGTCATCGCCAAGCTGGGCAAGTTCCTCAGCTTCTGTCTGGGCACCAGCCCCATAGAGTGCGTAAACTCCGCGTCTAACCTCTTCCTGACATTGGTGGGTATAGTCGCGACATTTCTTTGTTTTTCTTTTGTCATTGTTCTGATCCATCTGTCTCACTTCTCAATCCTCATTGTCTTACTCCGTGAGCAAATGTTTCACGTGTGGGAGCATTTCTGGGTAAAGTCCTAGTCTAGAGGCCCCCTTCCTTTGCTTATCTCATTTATGAGCGCTTTCACACACAGAAGCCATTTTCTCTGCGAGGACACCAATCAATGACTTCGACACGGACAGGGGCCTGTAACCCAGGCTTTTGGATACTACTATTCTTGTTGCGATCAAAGTGCATTTTTTTTTCTTCGATGCATTAACTTGTTTTTCTTCGTTTTTCGCTCATCATGCAGTTGAAGTGAACATTAAGAATCCTTTTTTTTTTCCTTCTGCCATAAAAATTCACAGACTCTGGATTCATAAGTAGAAAAGATTATCTATACTCAGAGTCTAATAAGTTCACACTTACTGAAATATTTCATCAGTCAACTGAAGCAATAAAGGGAGCTGCTGGTTGAATGCGTCGTGAGTTCGAGTTCACTGCAGCAGAGTTCACAATAGCTGCAGGTTGTGAGTCCGAGTTCACTAGAGGTAAGTTAGAGTTCACCACAGGTCTTAAGATGCTGTCATAGATGGGAGATAACTCAAGTCCCCCATCCCTTTTGAGGCTGGGTCTTCTTGTTTTTATCTGAATGGCCCCTTCACACCTTCCTTTTGAGAAAGTTGGGTTCAGTTCCCAGCAGTGTGGTGTTATCCAGAGAGATATCATGTTTCTCTCTCAAGCAGTGTTCTTTGAATGCTGATTCAGGCCTGGTCTGATGTTCTTTGAACCGTTTGTGAAAAGGTCTTTCTGTCTCACCAATATAGTCTTGATCACAATCACAGCATTTAATGTGGTAGATTACTCCACACAGTTTCTCTTTGTCTGTAATGTCTTTAATACGGGTCAGTTGAGATCGGAGAGAATTGGTGGGTTTGTGAAATAAACTGACGCCATGTTGTTGAAATGCCCGGGAAAGCCTCTCTGAAGTGCCCTTCACATAAGGAATTCCTACCCTTATGCTGTACAGTGGCTTTTTGATCTGGGTCGGGACATTGGGCATCAAAAATCCAGTCTGGATAGTCGTTACACTTTAATGCTTGTTTCACGTGGGCTTTTTCTCTTTTGCGGTCTTCTTCTTCTTTCACCAGAGTATCAGCTCGGTGCAGCAAGGTACGTACAAGAGAACGTTTATGCTGTAGAGGATGATGGGAGTTGAAGTTCAGGTACTGGTCTGTATGTGTGGGTTTTCTGTTCAGTGTACAGAACCTGCAGCTATTGTGAACTCTGCTGCAGTGAACTCGAACTCACGACGCATTCAACAACCAGCAGCTCCTTTATTGCTTCAGTTGACTGATGAAGGCTGGTTGTGGCCCAGCCGAAATATTTCAGTAAGTGTGAACTTATTAGACTCTGAGTATAGATAATCTTTTTACCCTTTTTTTCTCTCTCTTTTTTTCATCTCGAAGATTCATATACTCTGCTTTGGGTTCTGTCTGTCTCTGTCTGTCTGTCTCTCTCTCTCTCTCTCTCTCTCTCTCTCTCTCTCTCTCTCTCTCTCTCTCTCTCTCTCTCTCTCTCTCAGAGCATCACTAAGGATACAAACGTGAAAAGGAAAGCGAAACTGAGGTCACCAGGGGAACAGACAAGAAGGACAACGGAACTTGAGACATTTTTTTAAGCCAACCAATGAGAATGTAGATGATAAAGATGATGCTACAAATTTTTACAATGGTCGGAGACTGCAGAACAGGGCTGCTTTCAAAACTTACTTTCACAATATATCCTGATGTCAACCAGGCCCGAGAGATACGGACACCTGCAAGTGTTGGTCAGGAAATTTGAGCAACACTCTCTGAGACACATTTATTATTGCAGATGAAACTCGACTGTGGACTCCGTCTTCCCGACTGAGCCCATAGCAAAGTCGCTGCTTGGTAGGAGGCGGTCAGGGCAGAAAAAAATACCATACATGAACGGTTCTGATGGGAATTCGATCTACAACCTCCCAGTCTGAAACCCGCGACGCTACCCACTACTCTACGGCGGCTGGTAACATTGAGAAATCTGTCAAACGAAAAGGAAAGAAAAAAGCAAACTTTTAAAATCCGAATAGGAATCGGAACGACAACACTAAACGTAAATGTACTGGCCGTGGAGTTGAAAAAAAAAAAGGAAGATATCACGGCTCACTTGTCATCGTTCTAATTGTAGTCCTCACGCATTCATGTTCCTGTGATGCCCCTTCCCTGCACAGTCGGAGGCCCCCATCCTGATCAAGCCGTTCATGGTGGACATCACACAGTCCGAGCTGTTCGCTGTCATGACTGGAGGGTTTGCCAGTATCGCGGGATCACTGCTGTCGGCCTTCGCTGCGTATGGGGTAAACGACAGCCTTTCTCTGTCCCTCTCTCTCTCTGTCTCTGTCTCTGTCTCTCTCTGTCTCCGACTCTTTGTCTCTGTCTCTGTCTCAGTCTCTCTGTCTTCCTGTCTCTCTCTCTCTCCGTCTGTATTTCTCTCTTTCTCTCTCCCTTCAACCCCCCCCCCTCTCTCTCTCTCTCTCTCTCTCTCTCTCTCTCTGTCTCTCTCTCTCTCTCTCTCTCTCTCTCTCTCTCTGTTACTTTTTTTTGTTTTTAGCTTGTTAGCTAAAAGCCTATTTCATTCGAGAATGTTTGTGGGCTAAAGATGTGACAGTCCAAATACATCTTTTAGCTTACAGTTTTCCCCTACATGTGTGTATTTGCCACAAAGTATATTTTAAGCTTGAAACCTAAAAGGCAGAGGATTCAAGTTAGGATTTTCCGAGGTCACTGAGGGGAAACGATCAGGCTTCGAAATACCGGTATCTGACCAGGAGTTATGATATGTTTGTGAGTTTCCTCCCCTTTTGAGATTGTCTCCCACTTGGAGACTATAAGCTTGCTGAAGGCTTATTTTTGAGAAGCATTTTATTATTCCCCATTCACCCACTCAGGCATATACTGTTAGGTAGAATTATCTACCACTGCAGGTATGAAAGCTTATCTCTCCCCCTATTGTTTTCAATCTAAGACATAAGAGCAGCCTTTGTTTATAATTCAATATTTTTTGCAGTCATTGCAACACCAGCTGCTCTGAAAATTGCTGTGATGGTGCTCAGTTACTTACGCTTGGAATTTATTAGTTTATATATATATATATATATATATATATATATATATGTATGTGTGTGTATGTGTGTGTGTGTGTGTGTGTGTGTGAGAGAGAGAGAGAGAGAGAGAGAGAGAGAGAGAGAGAGAGAGAGAGAGAGAGATACTTACACATCCTACGTCCTGGAATCTGCTTTTTTTTTTTTTTTCAACGCATGACACAAAGAATAGTGTTATTCAACCATCCTGTAATCATCGGAAGCTATGTCGATACCGAGAATCCATATAGGCAGTTTACCATGACAAAAGATGTGATAGTATCACTTTGCAGGCCCCCATTGACCACATCCTGACGGCCAGTGTAATGTCAGCTCCAGCAGCCTTGGCCTTTGCCAAACTGTTGTACCCGGATGAACGGAAACCCACCATTAAGGCGGAGGATGCTTACAACGTGGATGTCAGGTAAGGGGAGTATGCAAATTTCTGGCGAAGACTATCTACCGATTAGTTCGCATTCCAGTGTATGGTGAACTGAGCAGTGCATAATCAGAATTATCTCCCTTTCTGATCTCTATCCCTTTAAAGAGACGACATTCATCCTCGTTCGCATTTCTGATGTAGGTGTTTATGCACGGCCAAGAGTGGAATCGGAGATTCGGTCGTTTAAGTCCTCGTTATCTTTATTGTCAATATCTTTTGTATATCTATATTGCTAAATGTACTTCAAGCTAACTGATTCGTCGATTACGGTAAACTTCGTTTCACGAAGAGCTATCCGTCCCAGAGAAAGACCTGTAGTCAAAATAATGGTTACAGCGTTTGCCTGTGGTGTCGGATGTCCACGGCTTGTTAACCATTATTCCTCGTCTGCTGATTGGTCAGACGTATACATGCGGAGATTTTAGCGTCGGGGATCACACGTTAGTCCTTAACATGTCAGGCTCTGAAAAGCAATCAGCTCATAATGTGAGTTACTTCCCTTTGTCTACAAATGTGTCCAGCGCAGACTGGGAAAAACTCTCAGTCTTCGTAGAACCACCATTTCCACCTTCATTCTGTTCAATGATCCGATGGTAGAATCTTGAAAAAGTGTTCCTGTTTGACCAACCACCTGCTTGAAGGATGCTGTCCATTGGTACACCTCTGCTTAATGCTGCAGAAGTACTAGCACCCCGACTGCTGTGAGCCGAGTACATCGACATGTCTGTTCCAGCCATAAACAGCACATCTGTCATCCAACGAGAAATAGTGTCTCTTTTCACAGGTGCAAAAGGCTTTATGCAACTGATAAATAGTGCTTTCCCAGTTCCTAAGTGGGCAGTCATTTTCAAATACTGCGAAGGTGGTGAAGGTGGTGAAACAGACACAATCTCTTGTTTTCAAAACAAGAATTGGCTAAAGGCTTTAAGTGAGTCCCTGGTGTGGTCTGTTTTTTTAAGAGAAAGTACAAATTGTATAAACAAGTACACATTTAGACTCATGGATTTTTACATCATCAACAGTAAGACTGTGGAGAGTCTGTCCTCTCTGACCAGAGAGTAAATCAAGTAACATAAGTGTTCTGAGTGTGAGTTTCAGAAAGCTAAGCTGTCCTGCATCTGGCCACTGTGCTAACATATCAATGACTGTGTCTACATCCCATGTGTCACAGTACTTTGGGAGTGATGGTTTATTGTTGAACACACCTTTGACAATTTTACAGACTATAGGATACTGGCCTATTGTTTAGAACTGCGTTATCAGGACAAAGGTATGCTGAAACCGTGCTCCTAGCTAGGTTAACTGTTTTGTAACTAGCGCCTGCAGCATACAGTTCTGCAAAAAAAAAAAAAAACATGCACATGAGTACAAGTAGTGATTTGATTCCTGCTTACAAATTTCTGCCATATTTGAATGTAGGTTGTTGACTTATTATGGTTGCTGGGTCTCTATGAACCCGTGATTAGAGCAACTGAGTTTCCTGATAAACCAGAAGTTAAGAAATGTTTGCTGAGATCTTGCAGACAAGCAGGTTTAGTCGACGTTTCTGAATGAAAGGATGAACTGCTCTGAGGTCGCTGGGTGGGTGAAGAAGGTGGCGTCTGCTCCTGAGTTCTAGTGGAGGGCAGCAGAGAAGATGTTGAAGCACAGCGAACCACGGTTGTGTCGGGCAGTTGGGTACCACAATTATGCCCTCTGCACGGTCTCTCCGGATCTTCTGCAGCACACCCGTCCTATGATGCTGAAAGGTGGAAATGCATACCACTGTAAATGCTCCCAAAAGATGGAAAAAAAGCATCAATTGCTTCAGCTTCTGGATCCGGCCTGTATGACATGAATCGCCGCATTTGAAATTTCGACCTGAAAGCGAAGAGGTCAATATCTGGAGAAGCTCTGAGCTGTTAGAAGGCAGACTGCAGAGCCTGCTCATCGTTTCTACTCAGCATCAGTCAGTGTTCTGGCGCCTGGACTCCTTGTCAGCTGTCCTGTTCTGCTTCTCTGGAATGTGTGCTGCACTGATCCAGATATTCTTAGAAATGCATCAGTGGTGACAACTACATCTGGTTCAGTACTGCAAATGTCATTCTCTGTATCAGACACATTGATAATCCACCATTTAATTTAAGTTCCTCCTTAGTCTCTTCAGACAACTGCATGAGTTGGTCAAATTCACCTCTGCTCCTCTTCAAAGCTGATTTTTTTTTGTCTTTCTCAAGCTGTCTGTAATAGAGAGGTCCATACTTGACAGCAGCAAAGCTAGCAACGATTTTTCCTATAACTTGAGCAACCTCACGGATTGTGTGACTTTTACTCACACACACACACACACACACACACACACACACACACACACACCTCTCTCTCTCTCTCTCTCTCACACACACACACACACACACACACACACACACACACACACCCTGCGGAAAGAGAGGTTCTTCCCGGCCTTTCACATCCCCTCGCAAGCTCGTTACTGTCAGTCACTGTCAAACGTACGTAGTCTGCTCGTCAGTAACAACAGGCAATACCGACAGTTCTCCTGATTAACTGCAAGGAAATTGACAGATTTCGGCTAACCAAGAAGCCAGACACACGTCTAAATATTCATAAACGAAAGAGACAGAGATGTAAAATAAAGACGAAGTTTAAACAGTGTAGAGCGTAAATCAGCTTCTTTCCGTCTGAAACTCTCTGTTATTTTCTGCACAAACAAGATGAATGTTGGCTTATAGGACTCGCATATCATAAAGGAATTTTTTCATAAATGTTCAGACCGTTGTTTCTTCCTCCCCTTCCCCCTACATGTGCAAGAACCCCCCCTTCCCCCCCCCCCCCCCCCCCCCCCCCCCCTCAACTATTAACGTCCTCCGATACGTTGGAAGAGTGATCAGATCAGTTACTTTTTTTTTAAAGTCGTCAAATGGGTTTTAAGCTTGAACTCAGGCACATTTTTTTCACCCATGTTGTGGCGTCAGCAGTTGGTTTGCGATGGCGAAGGGTCGTCGATGGCCTATGCTCCACCGGGATTGATGGGCATAATGAATGAATGATGTCAAGGATTGAGCTAGAAGAAAAAGGAAAAGAAAAAAAAAAAAAAAGAAAGGAGCGATAATAGCCGTGACTTGACAGAAATGGTGGCTGCCTGTTTACCATAGTGTAAGAATCGACACTTCGCTGTCAGATGTTTCGGACTTGGAATCCGGACGTCGCACAACAACATAGACATTTTAACCATTGTCCACTGCCCATTCTTTTGACATATGGTCGTTCTGGTGGCACCAGTATAAGCGTCTAGACAAACCACCCCATCCCCACACCCCCTTGCTTTCCTGGTCAGGGTCATTCATCCCTGTGTTGCTCTGTCACTCCTGGCGGTACTGGACAGTCCAGCTGTCCGACGTTTCGCTGTGCACAGGCACTACGCAGTATGCTGGGAGCCTTGTCCAAAGGGGCCAAAGAAGGACTGACCATGGTGGGCTATGTGGTCATCAACCTGCTGATCTATGTGGCCGTTCTGGAGTTCCTGGACCAGACGGTGCAGTGGTTTGCTGATCGTGCCGGCGTCAACGACCTCACGTTTTCTGTAAGTAGGGAGGGGGGGGGGGGGGGGAACGTGGGTTTTAGTTGTTTTTCTCCCTCGTGGTTGTAGGTTTGGTTTAGTGTGTAAATAACATCCGATACTTCGATTTGTCGATACTTCTGAACAGCAGTTAAGGGTCGGAAAGAGGACTGAGATAGGGAAGAGGGGGGGGGGGGGGATGAGGAAGGAAGGAGGCAGGAGGGATTGAGAGAGAGAGAGAGAGAGAGAGAGAGAGAGAGAGAGAGAGAGTACTGGCGGTATGTTATAACATCTCTTTTGACGATACTTCTTTACACGAATTGTGGGTCAGGGGGATGGGGGGGGGGGGGGGGGGAAGAAAAAGAGGAGGCAATAGAGATGATAAGTAGGCGGGGGTGGGGGTAGGTGGCGAGAACTGGTGGCAGGGCAGTGGGGGGGGGGGGGGGCTCTTTGTATTTTGTGTAATAAGTCTCCCC
>JADBJO010001571.1:378593-381093 GCA_016801955.1 Conus betulinus | reverse complement strand
AGAGAGAGAGAGAGAGAGAGAGAGAGAGATCACCCGACACTTTCATTTCTCCTTTCCGGTCTACCACTTCAAGCGCCTGCGGTATTCTCATTCATGTGTGGTACCCGTTTATGCTCCAAGCATTTTCTTTACGCAGACCAGCTGCAGACATGCTGAATGTTAATGTTCGGGTGGCAGGTTTCATTTATTGAGCTGGGCAAGATCATCACCAACGGCAAAGTGCTGCAGGACTACATCGCCACATACAACGGTACCTGGAGCTACATGGGTGACGACGTCTTTCTGGAGGCCACCAACACCACTCTGGTGGGAGGGGTCATGACGGTAATTCTCTCTGTCTGTCCGTCTGTCTGGATGTTTGGTCTGTTTGTTTGCTTGTTTTTGTACCTCTTCTCTCAGCTTAACTATTTTCCTCTCTCTCTCTCTCTCTCTCTCTCTCTCTCTCTCTCTCTCTCTCTCTCTCTCTCGTCTCTTCTTCTCATCGTCGTCGTCTCTCCCCCCCTTCCCCCTTTGTCCTTTTTGTTTTTTTTTTTTCATTCTTTTCTTCTTCTATTTCATCTAACTTCCCTTTTCATTTTCTTTTTTTTTTTCTATTTTTTTCATTTTCCACCACCACTCCCACTCCCGCCATACCTCTGGCTCTTCTTCTTCTTCTTTCTTCTTCTTTTTTCATCATTCCTGGGCTCCTTTTCTCTTCTTCCTTCTCCGGTTCCTACCTCTTGCACTTGTCGGGTGCTGCTTTCTTCGATCTAAAGAAGTTCTGGCACTGACCTACAGGAACGGTCCGGGGTCCTGGCCACCTACATGGTGTGCGGCCTGAGCAACCTGGGCGCCATCGGGGTGGCCGTTGGCGCCTTCACCTCCCTGGTGCCCTCACGATCCGTGGAGGTGTACAAGTTAGTTCCCCTGGCTCTACTTGCCGGCAATATCGCTTCCTTCTCCACCGCCTGTGTGACAGGTGATGTGTGTGATTATCTCCACTTAGGTGTGGTGTACGTCTTCATTCGAGTTGTTTGTTTGTTTGTCTGTCTGTCAGCAAATTACTCGAAACGTACACGACCGATTTGGACGAGACTCGGTAGAAAGATAGAGCGTGACCCAAGAAGGGATCTGTTACATTTTTGGTGCAGACATGGATCTCTGCGAAATTCTTTACCCCACATTATTCAATATTACGAGAAAAGGCAATTTGTTAAGAGCTAACGCATGGCCCTTAATGAAAAAAAGAAACCCTGACTTATTGGATGTCTTGATCTCTACGAAGTTGGGAGATCTGGAATCAGTGTTACCATGCCAGAGGTTTGCCCTCTCCCGAATAAATGTCTACTTTCATAATTGATGAACCGAGTTAACTTTGGCAGTTTATCACAGTCGCTGTATTCATTCGGATGTACCCTGCACAGCCAAACCCACGCTTGCCCTGTCTCAGTCCTATGCCATGTTGTGCACGGGGAGCCATGGAGTTGTCGTGAGGTCCCCCATTACATGAGACACTGCCCTGCGGTTGATTCGCTTCGAAGCGTTCCTTTATGGTGTGGTAGCTCTTATCCTTACGATGAACTCCCCTGTCTGATTTGTCTTAAAGGAGGCCTTGAATGTTTGCTTTCCTTCTTGCTTTGTTACGAAATAATTTGACAGACAGATGAGCCATCTTCAAGGTCTATATAATCAGTGGCTATGTGGTAGTGGTTGGCTGCACGGCTGAAGGACTGAGAGGTGAAAGATACTGACCGCATCAGAGCCAGCATTGTTGAGTGTGTTTTTTTTTTTGACGCAAACGAAGAGAGTTTAGAGCAAACGGTTGAGTCTCAATCACTTCACGAAAGCTCAAGTTTTCTTTAAAAAAAAGAAAGAAATTCAGGTGACTGTCTGTTACGCTTAGTTGACACAGTGATATAATTACAGTTTGAAAGGAGCTAGAATATGGCTCCCCTCCAATCAGTTTCAGAACACACACACACACACACGCACGCACACACACACACACACACACACACACACACACACACACACACACACACACACATGCGCGCGGGTGCGCGTGCACACCCGCAGACGCACAGATATAACACTACATACGCGCAGATACACAAACATGGAAGCTGGAGGTACAGTTATCTGTCTGTGTAAAATGGCGATTTAGAGGAAGATAATTTGTAATGAATAAATGGATGAAGTAATGAATAATTAAGTAAGTTGCCGAAGAAATAGATAAAGTATAAGAAATTGCAAAAGTATCAATGAAATACAAATTTTTTTAAAAAGTAAAGGATACACATGCGTGAAGAGGATATAACAGCAGAAAACTGTGCACAACAACAAACCCCCCTGAAGATATAAACTGAATAAATAGGTAGCCGCAGTCCCGTTCCAAAAGGATTTTGAAATAGTTTAGCTATAGTGAAAATAAGAACGTGATCAGCAATGATAAAACTCAAACCATTTCAAGAAGTCACGCTTTCACGATGAATGGGCGAGTTTCACTTTTTGGAGGAAAAGA
>JADBJO010001571.1:368593-371093 GCA_016801955.1 Conus betulinus | reverse complement strand
CATGAAAAAACTCTCAATGATACCATCAGGTCCAGCACTTTTACCATTTTTCAATTTTCTGATAGCTAGTAGTATTTCTTCTTTGAATTTGGTCTATCATATATATTTTCTTCACAATTTATTGCCTCATTGATCACTGTGGACTCTTGCTCACCCTTTTCTAACACATTTTTTAAATGTAAGAACCAGTCTTGTACAGAAATGCTATTTACAGGTTGTGTTTTTTCTTTCTTGAGATCTTGTGTAGTATTCCAGAATAAATGCTGATTTTTGACTGAAGACATAAGATCATTCAGTAAAGAATCATTGTATTCTTTCTCTTTTTGTTTATTTTTTTTTTTTTTGTACTCCCTTCTTGCTATACAGATCTCTGTTCTATCATCTTTATCCAAAGTTTTCAAAAACATCTGAATAATTTACGTAGTTTACTTTTGGCTATCCTGCATTCATGGTCAAAACAACCCTGTTCTAATTTTTGTTTTACTTGTTTCGTTCTCCTCATACTTTCAGCTTGTTCTTTGACAGTCGTATTAAATAAAGACAACACGCTTGGTTAAACGTCTTCACAAATAAGGTTTTCAGCAGCTTTCAATGTTTCTAGAACCCCTGGTGAATTCATGAGATACGTAAACTGTTGACCATATTCTGAATTCCAGCAATACTGAACAATGAACTGACTATTCTGTAAACTAGAAGCAAAATTGTTATGTAGTTGATCAGTCTGCATTCCAATACACAGCACTAGTGGTAAGTGATCAGAATCATATCCTTCCATCACATTAAGAGTAATCCTTTTATACAATGATTCGAAAAGTTGAACAGATGCTAAAAAGTAGTCATTTACACTGCTCCCTACATCAGAAATGTACGTGAAGCGGCCTTCAAGGTCGCCATTACATACACCATTTAGAATTATCAGTCCCAGTACAGTGCACATGCTAAGTAATTTCTTCCCATACAAATTTAATACTTTGTCTTGAGAACATCTTTCATGTTTACTGTCAACCTCCTTGACATAGTTCATGTATAAATCACTTTCGCATACAAATTCTGCAGAAACATTGGAAGTTCTTGCGTTCATGTCTTCACAAAATAGTAATTCCACATCATCAAAAGAGATTAAGTTATTGACAACACAATTTTCCAACAATTCAGTACCATTAGCTAAACTACACATGGTGTAAAAAGGTACATTTTCCGGAGGGACATATGCGCATACGAGCAAGACATTCTACTAAAACCAAAAAAGTCTTTATCAAACATAAATAACATTGCATACTGAAGGTCACAATCCACTTGTTTAATATATGGCAGAAGGCTTTTCCGCACCATACAAACCAATCCTCCTGAACACCGACCCTGTTTCGTAAGTCTTACTGCAAACAATTTATGTTCCGGAAAAATGTTCATCTCGAACGATTCAACAAAGTTTCAACCAGACAAAATCAAAAGAAGAGAGATTAAACTTAATAAAATCTCTGTCATGTAATTTACGAATTAATCTACATTAACATTTTAGACAAAAAGAAATGAGAGAGCGAGAGAGAGAGAGAGAGAGAGAGAGAGAGAGAGAGAGAGAGAGAGAGAGAGAGAGAGAGAGAGAACACATAGATACACACACCCGCATACTTACACCACACACACACACACACACACACACACACACACAGAGAGAGAGAGAGAGGGAGGGAGAGAGAGAGAGAGAGAGAGAGAGAGAGAGAGAGAGGAGAGAGAGAACAAACACACACAAAAACGCATACACACAGCCGCATGCTTAACACACGAATGGACACACACACACACACACACACACACACACACACACACACACACAGAGAGAGAGAGAGAGAGAGAGAGAGAGAGAGAGAGAGAGAGAGAGAGAGAGAGAGAGAGAGAGAGAGAGAGAGAAGAACAAAACGAAACGAGCGAGATTTTGCATAACGCGGGCAGGTCACCCTACTCCAGGTTGACGACAGACACGTGTCTTTCTCACATTGCCGTTCTATACCATGACGCGTTCAGCAAACAACACCTTTTCCTACTTTTTCACTCCTTCCTCTTTTTGCACCAGGCGTCCCCCCCTCCACCCCCCCCCCCCCCCCCCCCACCCCACACACTTTTATCCACCTTCCTTCGGTTTTTAGAAAAAAAAAAAAAGTTTTTTTTTCTACCCGTCTTTTTTCTGTCTTCAAGATTTGTCTACCTTTCCCAACGTTTTCCCCTGATGTTTTCCTGTCTGTTTTGTCTTTCCCTATTTTTCATACCTTTCCCTGGTTTCAGCAATGTTTAAACTACGTTTACTAACTGTTCTTACTTTTTTTTTTTTTTAAACCCCTCGTGCTGTATGGTTTGATACCAATTCTTGTGTTTCTGTATTTTCCTACCTTCTGTTTTTGTTTTGCTGTCCTCACTTCTTGCTACGTTTATCTACCTTTGCTTTATAGTTCTCCTTTCCACGGTCGTTTTGTTCCCCTTTCCTCCATTTTCTTTGGCTGGCTGC
>JADBJO010001571.1:361093-366093 GCA_016801955.1 Conus betulinus | reverse complement strand
CCCGGACTGGTATTGTTATCTATCCGATTGTCCTTTTGTTTTATCTTTTTATCTATCGTCTTGTTTTACATTAAAAAAAAATTTCAATTCCAAATGCTTCTCTTTCTTTTCTACTCCACTCTTATCCACTATGCACTGCTCCATCCTGTTCTGTTTTTCTGTCGTTGTCCTTTCCTTCCATCATCGCACTCTTCCAGTCTGTGTGTCGCCTGTCTCTCCTCTCTAAATTTGTATTAATGATCAATAAACTCAACTACACTTTTCCCAGTCTGGCCACGAAACTGGACCCCACACAGCAGTTACCATCAACGATGATGTGGATACGAAAACAAGATCCCCAGAAAATGGCAAAGCCGACGACGCTGAGGACGAAACAGACCCCAACCATCACTCTTCTCTTTGCTGTCTGCATCGCCTCAGCTTCCTCTTCCGTCGCCGGTTGGCTCAGAACTGGGACATGATCCGTGCGCTGCTCGCGGTCATTGCCCTGTTGACCTATTTCGCCTACTTCAGCTACTGCATGTACTACGAGTTCGGGAACGAGCCGTCCATTCGTCTCCTGGTGGGGACGATCCTAGGAGTGCTGATTGTGACCAACAAGGTGGTGAAGAAACTGGTTAAGTGCCCTTGTTCTCTGTGTCCGTTAGCCCGCTGTTGAACAAGCAGATTCGGGAGGGTCTTCCACTGCGGACGGTTGCTCGATGGTGAGTGAGTCTTGATGTGGATGTACAGCGTTTTTGCGTGTTATCCTGGAGTGTGTGTCTTTGAACCTTTCACGCCTGTACCACCAGAGGCGACCGTTAACGTAGTTTTGCTTGTAATTCACTGGCTAACTGAGCAGCAAATTGACCGACTGATTCTAAAAGTAAACGAAAAGACAATCACTGCATGCGAGAGTTAGAAAAAAAAATCAGTAGACTCAAGGAACGGTTCAATGAATACAAAATCGTACAGAGCGATAGCGTTTCGACCCAGAGGGCTTCAGCAGACAGGAGACATGAACACAAAGTTGAACAGGTGGATGGAGAGATCATACAGCTGTGTCTTTGTTGTGTTCCCATAATGTAAAAAAGTGTTCTTTTTCTTAGCCATGTTGTTGCATATCTCATAAGTGATATGCGCAATATCCTTCTCTAATCTTATGCTCATCAATCTAATTAACGAGTACAGTGACCTATATCATTTTTCTCCTTACAGCCTTGACAGACATACAAACTAACCAGTTGATTGACTGATCAGCTGACTGATACATTAAGTGACTGGCACATCGTGTATCATTAAAGACGTGTTGTTTTAAGAAGTTGAGCAACGGCCCGGAGCAGTCGCCAAAGGATAAGATTTAGATGCCACGCAATCGGGTGTCGAACTCCCATGGTAGTGCAAGGCTGTGTACGTTCTTCTTCTCACTCTTCTACAATGATCGATCAAATAGTCGACTCGGTATGAAGTGATTATGAGAGTCTGACTCAGGGATGAACTGGTAAGGGTTTTTATGAAGAATTAGGTTATAATGAAACGTTTTACAAAGAATAAAGAAGAGAGAGAGAGAGAGAGAGAGAGAGAGAGAGAGAGAGAGAGAGATCTAAAAAAAGAAGTCTTTAAAAAAAGAAGGTAAAGGATCAGCTGATAATATGAGAGGTTGATGAATGGGAAGAGATATTGGATGGTTGCTGAAGGACGAAGTCTGGTATTGATGAATGAAGTTATACTTACAGTGAGAGATCTGTGGGGTACATAGATGAATATAGTGATGGTGGAAGGGTTGTTTGGTATTTGAGGACGTGGGGATAGAGAGACTTGGTCCGTCATTGGTGGTCGTAATGGTAGTAAGAGGTCTGTCTAGTGCAAATATAGTGATAGAGGTTTGTTTAGTATTGGATGATGATGCAGTGATAGTGAAAAAAATGTTATTGATGGGACGTAGTGATAGTGAAAGGTCTGTCTGCAATTAATGGACATGATGAATGTGAGGGGTTTCTCAAGTGCTGAATGTAAGCTTTATCTGAAATTAATGGTGGTAAGGACAATAATGGACCAAAATAGCTCGGTTGATTGAACGGCGGACTCGTAATCTTGGTGATGCTGGGGATGCAGGTTCCAATCTCCGCCGGGCCGTTTTGGTACAGGGGGATTTTTCCCTTTGGATTTAACATGGGTTCTGACTCTGTTTCCGAAAAAGTCCTTCGAATGAGATTATAAACCGAGGTTCCATGTGTGAAAGCACAACATCTCGCACACACGTACAATCCCAGCTTACGGAAGAGAAGGCTAGTTTGGCCGTTGATGTGGACGACACGTTACACATTGCATGCACTCTGCGTGAACAATCGAAAGAATGAAGGAAAAAAAAATGAGTGAATGATAGTGAAATACATGGAAATTCTGAAGTGCATGGGAAACGACTGAATGAAGCACCGGCTGGCAGCTGTTCAGTTGGCTCTACCCAGTAGGCAGCGTATTCTGAAAACGAGAGAGTGAATTGTAACAGCGCTTAGAGCGTGGTCTCTAGCCGAGGACAGGCGCTATATAAGTACTGCTGACTACTATTACTACTACTACTATTATTTATGATGATAATAATAACAATAATGATAATGATACTGCTACTACTACTACTACTACTACTACTACTACTACTAGCGATGATGATGATGATGATGATGATGATGATGATGATGACGATAGCGACAGGTTTGTCTGTTATTTATGGGCATAGTGTTAGTGAGAGTTTCGTCTTGTGGATGTAATGATGGTGAGAGGTTTGTCGGGTATTTAGTGGATATAGTGGTGGTGAGAACTTTGTCTGGTATGATTGGTCGTGGTGGTGACAGTGGGAGGTTTGTCTGGTTTTGGATGGATAAGATGATAGTGAGAGGTTTGTGTGGTACTGATGGATGTAGGGACAGTGAGATGTTTGTCTGAAAGTGACGGACGTAATGATAGAAGTTTGTCTGGTAGTAATGGCGTATTGATTGTGAAAGGTTTATCAGGTTTTCACAGTGAGAGTTTTTTTTTTTTTTTTTTTTTTTTTTTATTTTTTTTTTTTTTTTTTGGGGTTTGCTTTTGATGGACATTGTATCGGGAGATGTTTGTCTCTGTACAGACGGAGGTAGTGATAATGAAAATTTTGTCGGGTATTGATGGGTGCAGTGACAGTGAGAGGCTTGTTTGTTAAAGATGAACGTAATAGTAGCGATCTCTCGGATAATGATATATGTAGTGATGGGAAAAACGCTTTGGTTGCTATTAAGAAATACACTAATAGCGTGATGATGGTCTGAGGCTGAGGAATAAATTAATTGGTATATTTTGTTGCCGTAATACTATTTCTTTTAATCTTCTATTTTGTGTGTTCCCATACTGGCATAGATGGGTTTGAAAATATTCCTGAACATTTCAGCTGCAAAAAAAAAAAAAAGAAAATTTCGCTTCGAATGTCTGAACGGCAACATACTTTTTGAAGAATAATTTATTATTCAACTGCTCTCGGAATTTCAAGCATGTTGGGGCATAGATATTAAGAATGAGCTTGATCTCTTTCCACTGTTGATTGATTTATATAATAAGTACGGGTAAGAATTTCAGATTCGGAAAACTCTTACACGTTTCGTGTACTGAAAGATAAAACGACAACTGCTAACTGGTTGTGTCCAGGTCTTTGTATATTTTGGCCGTTGGTGGCGCCATAACCCTTATAGCCGTTGACGTGGCCGTCAAGCGGCCTGAGAACCTGATCTGTCTGGGCGGCCTGGCGCTCCTCATTCTGTTCTGCTACTTGATCTCCAGACAACCTGACAAGGTGAAACACACTTCACAAGCTGTTACCTGTTGGTGTGTTCATTACTACTGCTTTTGGCTGGAAAGCGAAAAAAACCGAGGGAATCTGATTTCAACGTCTAATACTAACTTTCATTTGAGGCGTGTGTGTGTGTGTGTGTGTGTGTGTGTGTGTGTGTGTGTGTGTGTGTGTGTGTGTGTGTGTGAAATATATATCACATTCATTTCTACAAAACGTTTACGGTTTTGTTTTGTGAAGAAAATAGTTCTATATTAATATTGAACTATAATAGATCAAGTTACCAGAGAGTCCAAAATGTTTTCTGTGGGTCTTGTTGAAATCTGGTTTAATTTCTTTTAAAAATAAAGTCAGCGTTGACACTTATGGCAATTAAAACTTTCTGTAAAAGATATAGAAGGGAGACTTTTACCTTCGCGAATTTAGTTGTGGAAAAGCTAGTATTAACATTGGTTTGCCACTTTTCAGAGTTCAGTTTTACTCGGAACAGGCCATTGCATCGTTCGCAGCTCACAACAGCGAGCTGTATCCTCATTCATAGTTTATGATTAACTCCTCTGCTTTCAGATCAACTGGCACGCGGTGTTCTGGGGAATCGGTATGCAGTTCTGGTTCGCCACACTGATCAGGAAGACGCACTTTGGGTCTGCTGCCTTCAAGTGGCTGGCCAATCGCTTTGTTGAGTTGATCCAATACACTGACAAGGGCTCTGAGACTGTGTTTGGGGCAACGTTCCGGGAACATAACTTCGTGTGTTTCAGGTTTGATTATTTTATGAAAATTGCAATTTCTCTCTCTCTCTCTCTCTCTCTCTCTCTCTCTCTCTCTCTCTCTCTCTCTCTCTCTCTCTCTTTTTTTTTCTCTCTTTTTTTTTTTTTTGCCTGCTAGAACTCAGTCTAGATTGGTTTGATAGAGATGTGCTTTTACAGAGGGACGTGGAGTTTGAGTCTACCTAAATGAAACGGTAGTGTGTGTGTGTGTGTGTGTGTGTGTGTGTGTGTGTGTGTGTGTGTGTGTGAGAAGAGGGGTGGGAGAGAGAGAGAGAGAGAGAGAGAGAGAGAGAGAGAGAGAGAGAGAGTAGTGCCATCATAATTCTTGCTGTCCAATTATAAATGAAACTTTGTAAAACTAAGAATCAGAATTGTTAACAGTTTGAATATATATGAAACAAAATTTTTCAGACAGAGATATGGTTCTATTCTAC
>JADBJO010001571.1:346093-351093 GCA_016801955.1 Conus betulinus | reverse complement strand
GGACTTTACTTTGTTGTTTGATTTTGCGAACTGTTCACCACGCTGTCCTATGGAACATTTGTTATAGTTCGTGTTATGAGTCACAATAGTTATTTAGCGTTGGTTTTCCCGTACCTTTTTACCGGGTATTGTAAAGATTGTAAAGATGCCTTTTTTCATAATTGCTAAACAAACGACCCACCCACCCCCTCCTAATGCCCCCCTCTCCACACCCTTTCTCTTCGTCTAATATCACTTAATGTGAAAAGGCGTTAAATTGGAGACAACAACAACACACGCACCTCGCACGCGCGCGCGCTCTCTACACGCGCACACACACACACATACGCACACACAAACTCACGCATGCACGCACGCACGTACGCACGTGCATGCACACACCCACACACATACACACACGCACACACACGACACGACACGCATGCATGTATGCTGCCACGCACGCGTGCACGAAAGCACTTCACACAAAGATTTATTCGAACACACACACACACACACACACACACACACACACACACACACACACACACACACACACACACACACATCCTGCGCGCCTATGTGGGAGCTGATAGCTATTACAATGCATAATGGTGTCGAATTCGTGACTGTGCGTGGAAGCTTAATCACCAGGTGGCAGCAGCACTCCCCCCGGGTCACGAACCAAGTCTGTGGTTTTGCTCATGTGGCTCGCCGCCTTTACCTGCAAACACACACACACACACACACACACACACACACACACACACACACACACGCACGCGCGCGCGCACACACACACACACACACACACACACACACACACACACACACACACACACACACACACACACACACAACGAGCGCCATTTGAGGGCAGATTACCAGTTTAACATTGCATTGTGTGGGGTTGCTTTGGGCTGTGTTGCATTATGTTGTGTTTTTGTTGTATTGTTTGGCATTGTATTGTATTGTGTTGTGCTGTAATCCTTCATTGTCGCGACAGGTTTCTCATGGTGAAATTCCATGTAAACTGCAGCCGTAGGATACGGCGCAACTTTGTTTTGTTTATGCCATCCCCAGACAGCGTGGGAGTTGCACTTATTATTATCGAAGTGGGTGGTTTTTATAGAATTCACGACGAGGAAACAGCGCTCTTTGTTACCGTGGGTTATAGTGTGCAGCCTGCAAAAGGGACCTTGCTTTGCCATCTCATCCGAGAGACTGTCTGTCAGACCATCGCTTTGTGTCTGCTTGAAGAACGAAGGAAAATGTAATGAATGTCTCCTGGAAACATAAAGGAAGGAGGAATAAACGGGCGTATATATAGGGCCGGACGACAGGAATAGGGGGAGGGGTACTGGGGATGTTTTCCAGGGTTCCTGGATCCCCCATTCCCCCGGCTGGCGAAATTGCCTTGTTGGCGTAAAAGGAGCCCCGGGACCTTTTCATTGTGTGCGAGGAGACCCCACCCCACCTCGTTTTTACGACATTTTTACACATTTTTATTAGAGGACAACGGCTTCCCCCCCCCCCCCCCCCCCTTCCACCCCCCCCACCCCCACTTTTCAAATATGTTGGATGAGAGCCCCCTTCCCCCCCCCCCCGCGCGCCCCCCCCCCCACCACCCCCACCCCCCCTCCCGCCCCCCCCCCCCCCCCCCCCCCACCTCATCCTCTTTTACTAAACCTGGCTTTGTTTAGTTTTATGCCTGGTCATGTTCCGCCCACCGTCCATTGAGGGAGCACCACACACATCCTCTCCTCCCATTTGGAACCCGCCCCCCCCCCCCCCCCTCCTCTCTCACGTTACTGATCCGGCTTTGCAATGGTAGAACTGAACCACGGATCCGAGCTTCTTTCTCTTCCTTTGCGAATCCACTGGACGTATTTTTAAACAATACTCAGACTTGTTGCCATCTAAAAGAAAACATGTTTACCAAGGGTGTGTACAACGATTGATGCTTTAGTTTTTGTCTCCCCCCCCCCCCCCCCCCCCCCCCGTCCACCCCCCCCCCCCCCCCACAAAACCTAACTAAAGTTTGAAAAGAAGATGGTGGTATGTACTGCATGTAAACTGAAACTAGCGCATTAGCATGGTGGGAAACTAGCGATGCTGTATGTTTAACAGGTAACGTATATAGAACTGGGGAAAGTCATCACGAACGGCAAAGTGCTGCAGGACTACATCGCCACCTACAACGATACCTGGAGCTACGTGGGTGACGACATCTTTCTGGAGGCAACCAACACCACTCTGGTGGGAGGGGTCATGACGGTAATTCTTACAAATTGATGATTTATATACGATTCTAAGAATTTGAAAAAAACCTCTAAGTCGCTCACACACACCGAGAGAGAGAGAGAGAGAGAGAGAGAGAGAGAGAGAGAGAGAGAGAGAGAGAGAGAGAGAGAGAGAGAGAGAGAATATCAGTTTAGAAGCTCTTCAAAGCAAACAGCAAAACGGTCTCTCGTTACTGCATACCCGTTGAACGCCACACACAAACACACACAACACACGCACACACACACACACACACACACACACACACACACACACACACACGGGGGGGGGAGCAGAACCACATTTTTCCTTTAGTCAGTGTGCTTTCAAGAGTATAGTTTTACCACTGTCACAGAGGCGCATTCCGCTCTTGTTTGGAGTTATAGCGTAATTGATGCAGGCCGCTCTGGTTTGGAGTTACGGCCGCGTAATTAATTTACACGATGGGAGAAAGAGTTACCCTCCTGTCCGTTATTCACTCTTTTACTCTTCCCTGTCAGTCAAGAGTTTTTGTGACCTTGTAGTCGTTTCTCGGTGTGTCCTCGTTGCTGGCAGGAGCGTTCGGGGATCCTGGCCACCTACATGGTGTGCGGCCTGAGCAGCATGGGGGCCATCGGGGTGGCCATCGGGACCTTCACCTCCCTGGCCCCGGCCCGCTCTGTGCTGGTGTACAGGATGGTGCCCCTGGCTCTGCTGGCCGGCAACATCGCGTCCTTCTCCACCGCCTGTGTGGCAGGTGAGGGTGAAGGGCGATCAGTGTCTCTACTCTGTCTGTCTGTCTGTCCTTCCTCCTTGATTCTGCCTCCTGCCATCAGACGTTCCCATCGCACCGCCCAACTACTCGCTCTGTGGTGTAGTGTAGTGTAGTGTGTGTGTGTGTGTGTGTGTGTGTGTGTGTGTGTGTGTGTGTTTGTTTGTGTGCGTGTGTGTGCGCTGTGTGCGTGTGTGCGTGCGTGTGCGTGTGTGTGTGTGTGTGTGTGCGTGTATGCGTGCGTGCGTGCGTGCGTGCGCGTGCGTGTGTGTGTGTGTGTGTGTGTGTGTGTGTGCGCGCGCGCGCCAGTTTTTTTTTCCCTCCCTCCCTCCCTGTATAAGAACGGTAAAAACATTCATGTAACGTAATGGGACAATACTTTTTCACTTTCAAGCAAAAAAAAGGCTGTAGACGTTCTTGGAACCCTTATATTCACACAAAACCGTGGTTTTCTTACTTTGTTCATCCACATGCAGAATCGTCCAGCTCATTCCCCACCTCAAGGATTCAACCCCCACTTTGACTCGAAATCTCTAGCTAAAATGCTATTCTTGCATTTTCAGTGTCTCAAGCATGCAAACAATTACTAAAAAAAAAAAAGAAAAATGTCTGGCAAGGCCAACATAAGATCTGCCGGGGGAATGTGAGAATGAAGGAATAGGTCGTATTTCAAAAGTGTGGATCGTTGCTGTTGCTGATGCTGAAGCAAACTGTGCTACTGTTGTCCTCGCAATTCAATGTTGTGGATGTTGCGAAAATGACTGCTTCGACTAGTAGAAGTGGTAGTAGTAGTAGCAGTGGTAGCGGTAGTGGCAGTAGTAGTAGTAGTAGTAGTAGTAGTAGTAGTAGTAGTAGTAGTAGTAAGTAGTAGTAGTAGTAGTAGTAGTAGTAGTAGTAGTGGTGTGGTGGTGGTGGTGTGTAGTAGTGGTGGTGATATGATAGTGGTCGTAGTGGTAGGGTTTAAAGAATGCATTTTCAGCTTTTTTTCATCCTGCCTTCCCACAAACGGAGAGATATGATCACAATCATACAGAAAAAAAAAAAAAAAAACGATGCATACCTAGAAATTAAAAAAAAACCCACAAAGTCATGAAAACTTCTGAAGGCTGTTATAATCAAATATATACGCATTCTAGTCAATCAGTCAATATTCTTAAGGACAATTTATTGCATATCGGGTTAGACAAACCCAGAGCTCTGAGAGAGAGCGAGAGCGAGAGAGAGAGAGAGAGAGAGAGAGAGAGAGAGAGAGATTATTCTATAATTTTTCCATCTAATTCGTTTCAGTAATTTTTGAACACTAGATTTGAAGGACGTGGTTTTTAAAAGAAGGCGTGTGTGTATGCATGCGTGTGTGTGTGTGTGTGTGTGTGTGTGTGTGTGTGTGTGTGTGTGTGTGTGTGTGCGTGCGCGCTTGCGTGCGTGCGTGTGTGTGCGCGCGCCTGCGAGTGTGTGTTGTACGCACGAACGTGTGCTTTTTTCAGGTCTTCTGTACACAGACTAGTTGTTGATCAACACACGCTGGAGCCGACCATTGCGTTGACGAACGTTTGACCATTGAAAGAGATCAGTTGGAGGACCAGAGGACGTTGTACACGTGTTGGTTATACAGATGGTCTCCTGCATGGCTGTGTTTTATCACGGCCCTGGCCTGTGTGGAAAGGGAACGTTCTGATTTTGTTGAAAGAAAGTATGTCGCTGTAAATAGTACATAAAATGTGTAAAGACAGTAGGAAAATTTAAAAAAAAAAACTGCACATGTATGATCAAAATATTCACAAAATGAAAATATGGTTATTATAAAACGTAGCAGATTAAAACAACTACAGGTCGCCTACATTTCAGCCTGGTGTGATTTCATTTTTTTTTATTTGGTAACCAAGTACTTGTCATAAGATATAAGGAGAAATCTCGTATGTATGTATGTATGTATGTATGTATGTATGTGAATATATTAAATAGCAAACATATACATAACTTACACACA
>JADBJO010001571.1:338593-341093 GCA_016801955.1 Conus betulinus | reverse complement strand
AATTATTTGAACTGTGTGTGTGCGCACGTATGTGTGTGCATGTATGTGTGTGTGTGCGTGTGTGTGTGTGTGTGTGTGTGTGTGTGTGTGTGTGCGTGCGCGCGCGTGCGTGCGTGTATGAGCGCGCGCACGCGCGTATGTGTACATAGATGTGTATATACCTGTGTGTGTGTGTGAGAGAGAGAGAGAGAGAGATGTTTCTGAGTAATTATCTTCTTGTCCTTTGATGTCTATTCAGCCTCACTGCTGAAGCCTTTAAACTGACCGAGTTGTCACCATAGGGACAAGCAGCAGCGTTGTTAAAGACGCACTGGACAAAAAATATGAACAAATTCTTAAAGACAACAAACGGATCCAAAACGACTACACCTAGGGAGATGTACTGCAAAAGAAGTGAGAGTTCGGCCTTGAAGTTTTTTTGTTTTTTCGTTACTGCGTGAGTAGGCATCTTGGGGGAGGATTTCAGATCCCTCATTGATCCTAGCGATGAAAGACTTCAAGATGGAAACAGTGAGGGACGAGGGAAAAGGGGAGGGACATAGTGATGGTGAGGGACATGTGATGATACTACTACTACTTCTTCTGCTGCTGCTGCAGCTACTACTACTACTACTACTACTACTACTACTACTACTACTACTACTACTACTACTACTACTACTGCAATAACAGCGGTAGCAGCAATGACAAGTACAACAACAGGAGTGGTTGTAACAACGCCTATCATAACTTTAGCCGCGGCAGCAGTGACAGTAACAAGGACAACAACGTCGACAACAAAATCGAGTAGTGTAGTGTGTGGTGCAGTGTAGCTCAGTGTAGTAGTATAGTGCAGTGTAGTGTAGCTCAGTGCAGTGTAGTGCAGTGTTGTGTCATGTAGTGTGGTGTAGTGTAGTGTAGTGTAGTGCAGTGTAGTGTAGCACAGAGCAGTATAGCGCAGCGCAGCGTATAGTGCAGAGCAGTGGGGTGCAGTGCAGTGTGGTGTAGCGTAGCGTCGTGTCGGGTCGGGTCGGGTCTGGTCGGTCGGGTCGGGCTGATTCAGACTATATTTCAGTGCTGATTCAGACAGAATGTCCATGTGTTAGTTATGATCAGTAAACAACAACCCTGAACACTCATTAAAGGAGATATGCAATGGGGGGGGGGGGGGGGGGGGGGGGGGGGGGGGGGGGGACTGGCCCAGAAGTATCCCCCCTAAGGTTGATTCAGACTATATGTCAATCTTGATTCAGATAGAATGTCAATGTATAAGTTTATAACCAGCAAATAACAATCCTGAACACTTTAGTAAAGAGAGATATGCAAGGGGGGTACTTCTGGGACCAGCCCAGAATTACTCCCCCTAAAACTAATTTAGATTATATTTCAATGTTGATTCAGATAGAATGTTCCTGTGAGAGTTTACGACCAGTAAATAAGAACCCTGAACACATTAGTAAAAGAGATATATGCCCAGGGGGTACTCTGGGACAGGCCCAGAAGTACTCCCCCTAAAGTTGATTAAGACTTGTTTTCAATGTTGATTCAGATAGAATGTCCTTTGTGTGAGTATATGACTTTTAAACAACAACCCCCTAACACATTAACAAAGGAGATATGCAAGGGGGGTACTTCTGGGACCGTCCCATAAGTACTCCCCCTAAAGTTGGTTCAGACTATATTTTATGTTGATTCAAATAGAATGTCCATGTGTGAGTTTGTGACCAGTAAATAACAACCCTGAACACATTGATAAAGGAGATATGCAAGGGGGTACTTCTAGGACCAGCCCAGAAGTATCCCCCTAAAGTTGATTCAGACTTGTTTTCAATGTTGATTCAAATAGAGTGTCCAAGTATGAGCTTATAACCAGTAAATAACAACCTTGAACACATTAATAAAGGAGATATGCAAGGGGGGTACTTCTGGGACCATTCAACTCACTGACCATTCAACTCACTGAATTTTGATGTCTGTTGCGTCGCTCCGAGATAAATGGATTCAAAACGAAACTTTTTATCTGTTCAGAACTGGAAGCAGGCCTCCATTTGTCTGCCACCTGAATTTCATAAGGATGTCTTCTTTGGCTCATGGTGCAAAATCTGAGAAATATACTTCGTCAGATTAGAACATGCTGGTAGAGGAGATCACGTTCAGAACTTGTGAGAAAGGCCTTTTAGATGAGGCATGGCGAGTCTGTCACGGACCTATAAAGACCTGATCCTCTGTGGGTTTTATGGTCACGCTGACTCAGGCTGGCAGATGGTCCGTGTTAACTTGCTCTCAGCATGCGAACTTTTCTCATTGTCATATGAGACTGTGGATTTGAGTTCAGGTCTTTGACCTGATGTTGTGAAGTTTGTGGACTCAGTCACATGTATTTCTTGCTCACCTGATCCCAAATAGCTGTCATAACGACCTCCCACTGCGGGCCTTCCACTTCCCCGCCCTTCACTCCCCTCTCATATAAAAAAACCCTTTCACAATGAGAAGTGTGTGTGTGTGTGTGTGTGTGTGTGTG
>JADBJO010001571.1:331093-333593 GCA_016801955.1 Conus betulinus | reverse complement strand
TTCTAATTCAGCTTCTCTGCGTTAATCTTTATGACTACAAGAGATAAAAATGAGACAGAAAGATGGAGTTAAAACAATCTACTTCCTGATTTAGCTTCTGTACGTCTTAATTCAACTTCAACTTCAACGCAAACAAGGCAGATATTGTCTGGAAAGGGGGGTAGTCAAAACGAAATGCTTTCTAATCGTGTTGAGCAATTGTTCAGATTATTCACTTGCGTTAAATACAATGTTCTTTCATGGTAGAACTAAGAGCCTGTCTCTAAACCTTTTTAGGGATAACAAACAAAGAGGAAATCCTTTTCTATTTTGGCCTCCCCACTCGACCCCCCTCCACCGCCCCTCCCCCCCCCCTCCACCGCCTCTACCCCTCCCCCCCCCCCCCCCCACACACCTACACACACACACACTCGCGAAAGTATTTGCAACTTCTAAGTGATGTAGAATTTCTAATCTCACCTGCTCACCTGTCCAGTTTTTTTTTGAGTATTTTTTTTCCAGGTTCAACTCCATGATTTTCCTGAGTTCTGTCACGTGTGTGATACACATGAGATCTTCAAGGGAGTTCAATCCGGAGCAGGCAAAAGTTCACACACCACACACACACCAAACACACACACACGCACGAATCACTCAACCACACACACACACCACACCCACACACACACACACACACCAGACAGAGACCCACCACCAGCGAGAGAGAGAGAGAGAGGAGAGAGAGAGAGAGAGAGATAGAGAAGAGAGACGCGACGTGTGCAAATTTTCCATGACAAATGCATGATTTGCAAGCACAGTGGTGGAAGCCGTGGATCGAAGAGAAGATAATTATTGTGTGATATAAACTACAGCGGTTGTCACTGCTGAGATGTCTGTATTTAGTAACTGAAGGATGCTCTAGTCATCTTTACTGCTGGACTGAATGTGGTCTTGATGGAGCTGTACTACTTTCTTGACCTTGCAAAGACCCTAAGTCTACTTCAGGCGCTGTTTCGTATTGTTTCAAAATGCTTTCATTTGCTTTGAGTAGGTCTCTCTCTCTCTCTCTCTCTCTCTCTCTCTCTCTCTCTCTCTCTGCATGTCTGTCTGTTTGCTGTCTGTCTGTCTGTTTCTCCCTTGCTGTGTGTGTGTGTGTGTGTGTGTGTGTGTGTGTGTGTAGGCATCTCCTTTCCATTTCAGTTCCTCTGTCCTATGTGAGTTCTGTCTTAATTGCTCTCAAGGACAAAAGCAAACGTTTATTTTTCTGATTCGCTGATCAAATGTCCCCTGTGGTCTTTCAGAAACTGGCCTTTCACACGTGTTTTAATCCACTGGTGTATTTGATAGGCTTTAACGCCAAAATACAGCCTTGGGTATGCTCGCCACCTGAGTCGCGGAGGGTGGGGGGTAGGGGTTTAAAGATCTTTACAACAAGGAAAGTGACGCTGTGTCTTTTCTCTCTCTTGGTCATACTGTCCGTTTTTTTTTTCACCACGCAAACAGGGATTCGATTTTGACATGGTATTAGTCCACATTATGACAGTCTTGCCGTCAATAAGGTTATAATAACACGACTAAAATAGAATGTCCGAACTTTTCTCCCTGGCTTAATGCGTTATGTTAATTCCTCACTGTTATAAGCTGTTGAACTGTGAAAGTCATCGTGAGTGTTGATAAACGGGGACATACTTTTTTTGTACTTGTTCAGCAAAGTGCTCTAAAAGCAGGCACGTCAAAAATTCGAACGACCATTGTTTTTTGTTTGTTTGTTTTTGTTTTGTTGCTATCAGTTATAACAGCTGTCGGGTTTGTCAAAGGTTACATGATTATGATGCAAGGTAGGTAAGGTAATGTTGCTTATAGCCCAGCCGAGGGTCATATCAGGCTGTCACCACGTTAAAATCAGCTCACACAGTCATCAAAACAAAACAAAAACAAAAAAAAAAAACACCTTTCACAAATCTCTTTAAAATGCATCTTAAAACGTACCAGAAACTTCGTTAAAAAATCTTTCTTCCGTAAAATCTTAAATCAGATGAAAAAAATGTTAATCTCTTTCAGAAACTCAAAGATCACGCCAGGTGGGACATCTCTGAACAGGGTTTTCATGGACTCTGCTGTAAAGTGTTTATGTCTCACATCGTGCAAGTCCCAACAATCTAAAAGACTATGTTTCACTGTGAGATGATGATGCATGTTGACTCCTATATTCCTGATTTATGTATTAGTGGATACACATTTCCATTGCATACATTCTGGGTGACTTACAGGGGTCGCAACAAGATGGCTGACACACCACCCAACATACGACGACATTATTCTGAATATCGATTGTGGTCCAAAGTCATCTTTAGCATGAGCCATATTTTCAGCTGTTTTTCTCCCCTTGTACAACCTCTTTCAAAACATCTCGCACACGGTTCACTGCACGGGATTTTTTTGTTTGTTTGTTTGTTATCATTTCATCATTTCTGTTGTAAACGTTTTGTTGTATTTTATTTTAAATTTTAATTTTTTAAAA
>JADBJO010001571.1:313593-326093 GCA_016801955.1 Conus betulinus | reverse complement strand
ACGGTGGAGTGTACATTATTACGTATAGAAAAATACAAAAAGAAGAAAAGGGAGAGGGGGTTGCAGGGGGCGGATAGATAGATGCGTAGAATCGATGTGCTTATGTGTACGTGTATGAAGGCAAGTTTGGGTGGAGGAGCGGGGAGGGGCGAAGCGGAAGGTGGTGGGGGGAGGTTGTGACGGTCGTGACAACTTTACATGTGGTACATGGGGGCAGGGAGAAACCGAGCGGCGGGGGGAAAGGGGGGGGGGAGGGGGCAGGTAAGGTGGGTGCGACGGACGGAGAGGTGAGTGGAATAGGGGACGAGGTGGGGGTGGGGGTAGCGTTGTGTGTTCTTGTGTGTTTAGGGTCTCTGGATGCAAATGTCGGAGCGCTCTGACGTATCGGGAAGCTTTATAAGCTTTTTGGTGCAATCATCAGTATTAAACCTGCGATATATTTCAATATTAAGTGATGAGAGAGAGAGAGAGAGAGAGAGAGAGAGAGAGAGAGCCAGAGAGAGAGACAGAGAGAGAGAGAGACAGACAGACAGACAGACAGACAGACAGAGAACAAAGATAGGGTAGTGTATAGGAATCTTTGGGAATGGGATATGGTAAAAGAAAGATATAGACAAACACGCATCTTTCTTTATGTTTCTCCCCAAATTGGCATTTTTGTGGATTTGTGTTAGTAGTTTTTTGATTCTGTTCTGTTTTAATTCCTCCCCCCCCCCCCTCTCCCCCTTCCCCCCCCCCCCCCTGTCTCTCTCTCCCCCCCCCCCCCCCCCCCCCCCCCCCCCCCCCTCTCTCTCTCTTTCTTTCTTCCATAAGCACACAAACACACACACCACACACACACACACACACACACACACACACACCACGCACGCACGTACGCGCGCGCACACACACACACACACACACACACACACAACACACACACACAGCGGGATTCGCACAAAGTCGCATAACCTCCACGTAAAAGGCATTTCATAAGTTTTCTCAACTTATCAATTTTATTTTGTTCCTGCATTGAATTAGTTTCTGTCCCTTGGTTTTAAAGACTCACCAATATGTTTTTTAATCCATTTGTTTATCGATTCGTTTATCTACTTGCTTATTTACTTATCTAACCACGTACGATTTTTAATGTCTTTATCTGTGTCGTGTGACCTTGCTTCTATCCCTCGTTTTGACGTGAAGGCCAGGTCATTGAATCCGCTACTCGCTTTTTTCTCATCCTGTTGACGTCATTACCCACTTGTGACGCATGCACTTCCTGCAGGACAGAGCCACCAGCATCGTGCATCCGGTCTGCAACTCCACCACAGCAACACCCGAGACAGGCACCATGCGCATGAGTCACACAGGAAGAGAGGGCATGCGACATGCTCTTGTTTTTCATTCAGCCATCAAGGGTGAAGTGAATGTATGTACGGGAACAGGGGACACACACACACACACACACACACACACACACACACGCACGCACGCGCACGCACACACACGCACACACACACACACACGCACACACACACACACGCACACGCACACACCACACACACACGCACGCGCGCGCACACACACACACACACACACACACACACACACACACACACACACACCACACGCACGCACGCACGCACGCACACACACACACACACACACACACACACACACACACACACACCCAAGGATGTCACAAAATCACAGTCATCAACAAAATAATTAATATTCCACACAACGCGCTGAATATCGTAAAACGCTGCTCCGCTGTGTACATTCCTCATTCCCCTCTTCCAAGCTGCCTTGCCAACCTCCCCCCTTCCCGCCCCCCCCCCCCCCCCCCCCCCCCCCCGCACCACCCCCTGTTTCCCCCTAGCCTCTCGGCTTTTCCTTTCTCCGCTCTTCTCTCTCTCCTTCTCTCTTCCACCGTTGAACAACGTTGTGGACAGAGTAGTCAACATCTGCGAAAAACAAACAGTAGTGATTGCTGCCCTTCCCCCTCTCATCACCTCCCCCACCCGTCCTACCTGCCGCGCCTCCACCCCCACCCCCACCCCCACCACGTCGCCCCACGTCGCCCCACTTCGCCGATTTCAACTTTACTCCCACATCCCTTCCCCGCCCCCCTTCCCCCCCCCCCCCTCCCCCCCCCTTCCGGCCCGGCCCGCGCCCAGCAACGTTTTGGTGAGTACTTGTTTTGCTTTTAATGATCAAGAACAAGTTTTGCTGTCGCCCTCACCTTCTACCCCCACCCCCCACCCCCCCCCCTCCACCGCTTTATCCACCCCTTCCTCCCCAATTCTCCTAGCCCTACCACATTTTAAAAAATCCCTTTCCCTTTTGCTTAACGACGCAAGAGTCTGGCCACCGAAGACCTGTGAAGAGAAACTTGACACACCCCCCCCCCCCCTCCAAAAACTTCCCGAGCGAAGGCATCCGCCTCTGCATCACATCCACATTTCGTGGGGGAGGCTCACAAAGCCATGATCGTGTCTGGTGCGTCTAGGGACGACCCTCTGTGCCCTGTGTGCCATGTCAGTCATGTGACACTCTCCCAGTTTGGCCTTAGGGACAGACGGCTTTGTTTTTTCTCGCAGCGGTCTTGATATACACACACATCTACCACCCATCCCAAAATAGACTCCGGGGAATTTGGTGTTATTTTTATCACCATTTTGGGGTTAAGACATTCCAGGTTCTACACTGTCATCAACACTGTCATCCTTGTGACTTTCTTCCATATCTGATTGTTCTTTCTTTCTCTTTCTTTTTTTCCTTTCTTTTCTTTCTTTTCTTTTCTTCCATAGCTGATTGTTCTTTCTTTCTTTTTCTTTCTTCATCTTAACGGAAAAAAGGTAATCCGGGTCAGACACAAAGTTGGTGTGTCTGTTGTTGTTGTTGAGTTTGCGTATGTGTTTTGCGTGTGTGTTTACGCATGCACGCGCGCGCGCATGTGTGTGTGTGTATGTGTGTGTGTGTGTGTGTGTGTGTGTGTGTGTGTGTGTGTGTGTGTGCATGCGTGCGTGCGTGCGTGCGTGCGTGCGTGCGTGTGTGTGTGTGTGTGTGTGTGTGTGTGTGTGTGTGTGTGTGTGTGTGTGTGTGTGTGTGTGGTGTGAGGGTGTATGTGTAATATCGATCTATCTATGTGCATGTGCATGTGTGTGGTGTGTGTGTGTGTGTGTGTCAAGTATGCGCACACATGCTTTCATGCGTTCAAGGACACGCGCACGCATACTAGTATACGTGTACATGTGCGCGTGTGCGTGTCCGATCACGTGCACCTATTAGCTAAGAGGAAAGAATGTTGTTCTGGATGGAGCGAAAGCACATCGACACCAGCTCCCTCTCAGTATATCTGATGATTTCCTCGCAGTTCCAGTACCATTCCAGGGTCAACATTTTGACCTGGGAGCAGCACTGACCCAAGCCAAGAGCAAAGTAGGAGGCATGTACAGGTCCGTGTCTGTGGTTACAGTTTAGGCCCAAAACGCTATATACTCTCTATTACACTCTAAGCTGCACCTAGCGTTTGTCAGAAGATCTGCCAGAACCAAAACACATCTTCTCCACACAGTCTAGCCCTTGACCCACACCACACCTGACTCTGAGGCAGATGTCATGTCCGTCTTTTTTTTTTTTTTTTTTTTTTTTTTTTTTTTTTTAATGGAAGCACGATCCACACGACCCTTCATTTTCCTGTCGTGTGCTGAGACTTTTCACTCCCAAAATCCTAGTGCCCTACCAAATGGCGTAGAAACACAAGGAGTACCACAAGCTATGCATTATTATGCTGTTTTTTTGCTGACATATGGCATTGAGAACTATTTTACTGACCCCAAATTCCACGATGAAATAATCTTTTTTCACATCAGAAAAAAAAAAAAAAAAATGTCACAGAGCCAGGACGATTTTCATCTGTTCAAACTTGGTTGTTACCACCTGACTCTTGCTGTTACCCTGAACTCTGACCTGTGTAAAACGGAAGAAAGAACACCACAGACTACATTGACCAAGAAAACTGACCAAACCCGTTTGAGCCATTTTAAGATCTATGGGTGCATCTGACATTCGGGTCAACAACTACTGGGGCATGACAATTCGGACTATTGTCCACATCTTAAAGAGCCAATGGCGAGCAAGTATCTTGGAGACTTAAATTATGCATAATACATGGCAGAAAGTATGGAAGCAGCAAAGATTGAATTCGATTGGTTAGGATTTTTTTTTTAAGTTTTCATGTATGTTAAAACCCAATCAGAGACGATCCCGTTCTGCTGACACAATGCTGACTGCAATGTTGATCTGAACACACACACACACACACACACACACACACACAGAGAGAGAGAGAGAGAGAGAGAGAGAGAGAGAGAGAGAGAGAGAGAGAAAAAGTACTTAGTATTTGTATACCTACTTTGTAAGTGGTTGTCAGTAGCCACTCTACCAAACAATAACGTTGTAAATGTGCTGTGTCAGTGTGACGCGATTTTTTGGTGTTTCAGCTGTCAGTAGCAGGGTCACTTACATCACAGGATAGGGTGGGGATGGGGGGGGGGGGGGGGGGGGGGGGGGGGGGGGGGTAGAATTCTAAAGGAGTGTATGGATGGGGTAGGTTTGAAGTCTTCTCCCCCATAACATTGTGGGGGAAAAAAACGTGGATGGGGTTAGGGAAAAGCTAAACTCTCGTCTATGAGAAATTTGGTAACATCGGGGAAAGGGAGGGGCTGGAGCGGGGGGGAGGGTGCGGAGGGGGGGGGGGTTTCTCTCTCATAACTGTGTGGATGCCGGGTGGTGTCTCTCTCAGATAAAACGGAGATGCCGGGGTGAGGGGGGTGGGGGGGGGGGGGGGAAGAATGTGAAGGCAACGGGTGTATTTTTCCGGCATCATTTCCATTTTTCAGCTGTTACCATATAACCAATTTGGCGGATAAACATTTTTCTGTCAGCCGAGAGGCAAGGGAGGGAGTGGAGGGAGGAGGCTTTTCATAAACCCTGGGAGAGAGAGAGAGAGAGAGAGAGGGGGGGGGGAAGCTCCACAAATCCCAGATTTGGAGTTTTCAAATGGCCTCTGGAGATCCTTCACAGAGCGAACACGCAACGTTTGTCTTCCGGAGTAAGTTTGCGTGGCTCCAGGCGCCTCAGGCGCCTCCCCCCCCCCCCCCCCCCCCCCCCCACCCCACCCACACACACACCCCTTCCCCACTTCCTTGTCCGGACCTGATTAGCGAAAAAAAAAAGAAGTTTGGTCCAGTCGCCCCCCGTCCCCCCTCCCCCTCTCCCTCGCCGTCTCCATCCCTTCCTCTTCGTCTGGCCTTGAGCAGTAAAAAAAAACAAAACCAAAAAAAACAAACAAAAAAAAGGGGACAAGCATTTGTGACAGCGACTTGACTTGGGGAAAGTAGTGGGGTCACACAAGCAAGGCAGACAATCCCGCCAGTGTTTGTTTGCTGTTGGCGGGTGGTGGTGGTGGGGGTGGGGTTGGGGGGTGGTGGAGGTGAACGAGGTCTTGAAACCGGCGTGGCTCACTGTACGGTACTCTAACCATCGCCTTCATCAGTTGCTGGTCGCTGCTTCTTCGTGAGTGAGTGAGTGTGTGTGTGTTTACGTTCTGTGGTGCAGTCTCTTCAGTGACTGCTTAGGGGACGTTATTATTATAACGAGCGTGGTCAAATACGTGGATGTTTTTTTTTTTGTCTGTACATTTTTGTTTTGTTTTTTGTTGTTTTTCTCTTGTTGTTCTGCAGGTGAGTTTCTTCTACTTTTGTCTTCTTTCACATGGTTTGATTTTGATTACGATTTGTGTTATTAGATTTGTGTTGTATTTACGATACACGGCTGTTTCACACACGCGCACGCGGACACACACACACACACACACACACACACACACACACACACACACACACATACGCGCGCGTGCACACACACACACACACACACACACACACACACACACACACACACACACACACACACACACATGCACGCATACACACACACACACACACACACACACACACACACACACACACACACACACACACACACACACACACACATCAATGTTATGTTGTTGAAGGGATTTTCATATCCTATCTGTCTGTCTATCTAACTATCTATCTGTCTATCTATCTATCTATCTATCTATCTATCTATCTATCGGTGACACGTCACTTTAGCGCCAGCACTACAGCGCCATACCTTTCAGCGCCACCATTTCAGCGCGGCGTCTTTTTTCAGCACCGTACTTTTTAGCGCCGTACATTTCAGCACGGGGGGATGTCAGCGCCGTACACTTTAGCGCCGGGAGACTTCAGCGCCGTACATCTCAGCGCCATGATGGGGGAAAAGGAGGGAATGTCGTGCGCCGTACATCTCAGCGCCATGATGGGGGAAAAGGAGGGAATGTCGTGGAGAGAGAGAGAGAGATATCACTTCGTGAGTTACAGATCAGGTCTGAATGAGTGGTTTGAGTTATATTCAGAGAGAGAGAGAGACAGAGAGAGAGAGAGAGTGTTGTGAGTGGTGTGATTGATATTCAGACGGAGTTGAGTTGAAATCGGGTTATTTTTCTGTTCATTACTCCTGACGTTCTTTGCCGTGGAAACATGGCAGAGATTGCAGAGTCCTACCTAAGCATACGGAGAAAAGAAAAGTTTAGCTACAATGGCTACTCCTTCCGCTTCGATAAGAACAGTACAAAAGATCCAGAATTGTCTTTTTGGCGATGTGACAATGGTACATGTAAGGCCAGACTGCACCTGAGAGATGGGGCAGTGGTGCAGGAGGTGGGGGAGCACCTGTCCCACGCCCCAAACCAGCCCAAAATCGCGGCCGCAATTGCAGTTAGTCGCATGAAAGACCAGGCCCGCAATACAAGAGACAGTACGAGGCAAATACTGGCTGACACGCAGGAAGGCCTTTCAGAAACAACGATTGTGAGTCTCCCTTCCAAGATGTTTTTGGTCCAGCGGACCATCCCAGCGGCAGCGGCAAAAAGAACAACAGCACCCACGACTGCCAACCAACCTAGCAGACCTTGGCGACATCCCGCAAGATCTTAAGGTGAAACTTTGATGTGTGTGTCGGTCGGTGTCTGTCTGTCTGCCTATCTGTCTGTCTGTCTGTCTGTCTGTCTGTCTGTCTGTCTGTCTGTCTGTCTGTCTGTCGTCCGTCAGTCTGTCAGTCTGTCTGTCAACTTGTCTACAGAGAAAAATGGGTAAAGAATGCATAGTTTTTGGATATAAATCGATCTATAATCCTGTCTGTCTGTGTGTCTGCCTGCCTACCTGTCTGTGTGTCTGCCTGTCTGTTTGTCCGCCTTTTCTGTCTGTGTGTCTGCCTGTCTGTTGTTGGTGTGTTGTCGTCGTCGATGTTGTTGTTGTTGCAGAAAGGCAGAGAATGAAAACATTTTATTTGTGTGTCACAGGTTCTATCTGATGGAACGCCGTTTTTTGGCATACGACTCAGGCCCGGGGCTGACAGGATCCTCCTTTTTGCCACACACCGGTGGTCTGCAGCTGCTGTGTCAACAAGGAGACTGGTTTGCTGATGGCACCTTTAAGACTGCCCCTGGGATCTTCAGCCAAATCTACACAATTCATGTTCTTTACTTGGAACAGACAATTCCTGTAGCTTTTGCCCTGCTCCCAAGCAAGTCACGTGCCACGTACAACCGTCTTCTCCAAGCTTTGGAGACACTCCGACCAGGACTTGCACCCACAACATTGATGACAGATTTTGAAAGTGCTGCCATCTCGGCATTCAGGGAAGCTTATCAGGGTTTAGAAGTCACCGGCTGTCATTTTCATTTGGCTCAAAACGTGTGTGGCGCCACATCCAGGACAGTGGTCTCTCACATGACTACATACACGACGAAAACTTCGCAAAACTGATGCGCATGCTGCCAGGCTTGGCATACTTCCTCCCTTGCACGTTGAACAGGCCTTCGAAACTTGTGTTCGATCCTGCATCTCCGGTGTATGATGCACGTGGGCAAACAATCTTCGACTATTTTGAGGACACGTATATTGGCAGACCTCGCCGTCGTGGTCCTCGTCATCCGCCGATGTTCTCCATTGACATGTGGAACGTGCACGACCGCGTCCTCACTGATGCTGCCAAGTCCAACAAGCTGCGAAGGGTGGCATCACGCCTTTCAGAACGTGGTCGGGGCGTGCTACCCCAATCTTTGGAGGCTGATAGAGGCCCTCAAGAAAGAACAGGCACTAGTCCAGGCGGACGTCACACGTCTACTGGGAGGCCAGGCTCCAGCGCCCAAAAGGCGCAAGTACAAAGACTTACAGAAACGGATAAAGACGATCGTTACACAATACAATGACGGAGGTCGGGGGCTGCTTGAAACAATGGAAAGACTCGCCTTTGCTTTCATGTTCTAGTGTTGACGTCTTCAGAGACAAGCTATTCAGTTCCTTAGCAACTGGACATTACGGGTTTTGTGGAAGAACGTGGGATGATGCATTCAGGTTTTAATTCATACAACGGATGTTATATGACATATCAATAAAAATCGAATTGTTAGAAAAATGAACTTAACTCTGTGTGTGTGTGTGTGTGTGTGTGTGTGTGTGTGTGTTCATGTGTGGTGTGTGTTGTGTGTGTGTGTGTGTGTGTGTGTGTGTGTGTGTGTGTGTCTGATACGCTCTATGGAGAAAGAAGAGAAAAGAATAGATTTTTGTGGGATAAACTCAATCAAGCCTATTAGTCACTCAGTTTTTGCAGTTTCGCAGACACTTTTACACACACACACACACACACACACACACAAAACACACACACACACACACTCTCTCTCTCTCTCTCTCTCTCTCTCTCTCTTCTCTCTCTCTCTCTCTCTGTCTTCCTCTAGCGCTATAATGTACGGCGCTACAATGTACGGCGCTAAAATTTCGCCACGCTGAAATGTACGATGCTGAAAAGTCCCAGCGCTGAAAGTGTACGGCGCTGAAGTATCCTCGCGCTGAAGTGTATGGCGCTGAAGTTCTGGTGCTGAAGTTCTGGCGCTGAAGTGACATGGAACCCTATCTATCTATCTATCTATCCAGCTAGCTAGCTAGTTAGCTAGCTAGCTTGCTATCTAGCTATCTGTCTGCCTTTCTCTATCTGTCTATCGATTCATTCATCAATCTGTCTATCCATCTATTTATCTATCTATCTATACGTCTAACCATCTATCTACCTATCTATCTATCTGTCTGTCAGCCTGTCTATCTATCTGCATGTCTGTCTGTCTATCTATCTGTCAATCTATAATTCTATCTAGCTATCTCTCTGTAAGTCTACCTGTTAGTGTATTCTGTCATCGTATCTATCTACTGATCGATCTATCTACCTATCTATTAACCCATCTTTCTATCTATCTACCTATCTATTAACCCATCTTTCTATCTATCTACCTATCTATCTATCCACCTACCTATCGATCTGTCAATCTATCTAACAGTCTGTCATTCTATTTATCTATCATTCTATCTCTCTCTGTATCATTATAACTAACTATCTGTCTACCTAGCTATCTCTCTGTCTATCTATCAGCCGTATCTACTTTCTTCTGTCGTTTTCGTTGTGATAGTTGTTAATGGTCCGTTATATACACTTGCCTGTGTTTGTCTGTCTTTTTTTGTTCTTTTTGAAGTCCTGCTCACGAGTACCTACAGAAAAAAAAAAAAAAACGAAACAAAACAAAACAAAAACCATCTTTAATGCGTGCTTTGGTTAACTTAGGAACTTCCGATCACTTGTTTAGCTACCCTCTCAATTTTAAGGTGCACTGAACTGTATATGACAGAGCAATGATCATTACCTGCCAAACGCTGAAGCAAACACAGTGTTTTTCCAGGTGAAAAGATACTGTTGTCCCAGGCTCGATCCCCTGCTTTGTTTGTTCTTTGCCTCGTCATCGTGATCAATATTTTTGTTTCTTTTTTGTTTTTGTTTTTTTTTTTTTCCCTTTCTTTCTACAGCACGCTTCATGAACAATACATTTTGTCGGTCGTCAAACGGAATGACAGTTACAGGCAATAGAAACCTCTTAAGTCTTCAAAATGGGCGCACAGAGTGTGGACCAATCAAAGAAAAATTACTCTTCATTGCTGCAGAAAGAAAAGAGAGGGAAAAGAAAAAGAAAAGAAGAACTATAGATATAGAAGTAGGAGGAAAAAAAAAAAAAAAAAAAAAAAAAAAAACCCTTTCTGAACGGTCTAGTCCTTAACGACAACATTTATCTACTTCAAACGAAGATGAAACAGGATATAAACAGAGAAAGTTCCCCCCCCTCCCCCTCCTCCCCCCACCCCCCCCCTCAACTTCAAATGCTTGAAGAAACCAGGGCCTATCAACCCTGTCTCTTTCTAATTTCATCTCTGTCTGTGTCACACGTTTTTGTGTCGGGCTGCGCCATTCGCCGAGCCCGTCAACTTCTTCACCAATGGTATGAACCGTTAGTGCGGCGCGTTTGTCAACAACATATTGCAGGTTACTTACCATCTGCCCATGGCTTTGCAGACGTTCTGTTATTGTGCCCAGTGTAGTTTGGCGAGGGTGTGGTGGTTGCCGCGGAGTTGTGTGTGTCTCCTCATGTGTGTGTGTGTGAGTGTGTGCAGGTTAGTTAGTGTATTTTCCTTTACTTCACTTTGGTATTAGTTGAAGAATTTAAGTTGTCCCCGCAAATTAGCCAATCTCTCTCTCTCTCTCTCTTCCCTTCTCTCTCTCATCTCCTCTTTCTATGGTGTGTTGTGTGTGTCTGTGTGGTGTGTTATGGAATGTGTTGTTTGTGTCTGTGTGTCTGTGAGTCTGCCGTATTATTCATCAGTTTGTTGCTATAACACACACAACACTACTCTGCTGTCTGTCTGTCTCAATAGATGGTTGTCTGTCTTCTCTCATGATCTCTCTCTTCAAACACACACACCACACAGACCAACAAATAAGTTACAAGCACCACCACCACACACACACACACATGACACCACACACTATCACAAGGCACACACAGAAAAGAAACACCACATAGGCACATCAGCACACGCGGGTCGACACGCACAACAGCACCACAACGCAGTCCAACTGCCATCAAAAGCCGACAACAGGGAATCAGAACATTTCAAATTCTTACACAGCCATTTTCAGAGCACCACAACCAACACATAGCACAAGGTAAAGGGCAACACGAAGGAACACATACACATAGTGATTTACCAGACATACATACACGCAACAAAACACGTACACAGGCATATTACCACGTTACACACAACCTTATCAAAACTCACCTATCGCTCCATGCCGCCAACACTTCACACTCACGCTAACATATGCACACAACCATATCAAGGGCACTCATGCCAAGCGTTGCAAATACACACACATACACATACACACACTCACACTCTACACTTACCATACACACACAGCACGGCACACACCACCACGCACACAACACACAATCTACACACCCGAACAAAGGGTCGGACACGCAAGCGACACATCAGAGACACACACAAACACCATTCACACCCCACACACACATCCTACACACACACACACACCAAGCAAGACAGAATAAAAGCAGAACAACAATACTTATTCCTTTCTTCGCCCCACTTTTGGGGTATGGGGAAAAGGTGAGTCTACAGCAATGACCGGAAAAGGAAGAATGAAACAAGTCAAAATAAAAAAAAATAACATCATTGCTAGTCAGTGCTGACAATAGACCAACCAAACCATACAAGTTTACACGACTTGAGATAATCTAATATACTGGGTGCCAATAGAAGCATTTGTTTTCGATTAAGGAGACATGATTTGACAAAATAGTAAACCGACGGATTGTGGGAAAGAAATCTTTTTGGGAAATACGCCGTTGCACAAATTAACGTATGATGACATTCCATGGGCAAAAAAATTCATCACCTATTCAGGTCTATGACTGACAAGATACATGTCCACATTGGAATGACAATCGACTATAACCTTCTCGGCGTTGGATGGAATAAAGAGCCACCAATTATCGACCGATCACAAACACCCCCCCCCCCCTCCACACACACAACGCACCCCAGCACCCTACCCCACGCACACATACAAAAACACACACCCACCATGCACAGTACACCAAGGACCAATCCACGAACACAGACATGACAACGCTCACGCGCGCGCGCGCGGCTACAGCGCGCACACACACACAATCACACAACACACCCACACACACACACACACACCACCTCACCACACTCACTTCACAGTCACTCGACATTACATACTACTTGCCCCTATATTCCTCTCAAAACACAAGCACACCACACCACACCACACACACACACACTACCACACACACAACACACACACAATTTGGTCTAGCGATATCACTTCAGATCTGTCCTCTATGTCTATCTGTCTGTCTGTCCAGTCTGTTTGACCGGTCTTCTGTCTGTATGTCTGCCTCTCTTTTTTTTTGTAATCAACGTCAAATTATCCCTATAAATCAAGCT
>JADBJO010001571.1:306093-311093 GCA_016801955.1 Conus betulinus | reverse complement strand
CCACACACACAAGGGAAGAGGGGGGGGCCGGGGGACACACACACACACACACACACACACAACACACACACACGAACACACAACACACACACCACGCACACCACGCACAAACACACCACACAACACCACATAACACACACACACACAACCAAACAACACACAAAAACACACACCGCACGCCCGCGCGGCGACGCACGCCACGCACACACCATCACACACACACAGCACACGCACTTACACACACACACCACACACCCACCACACACACACACAGTACCTTACCAGATGCCGGATACTAGAGCTTAGATACGGAATAAAGGCAGTATACGAAGATTCCAGCGGTTTAGATGGAAGCTAAGCTATCGAAAGAACAAAATGTTACGATGATAAATCTAGAAGGACCTGATGTGTCTAATCGCTGAATTTTTCCAAGTTTTGTGGATACTCTAGGCAGTTTTGTCTGGCAAATAGGAGTTATACATGAGTGCTTATTTGAGTGACAGAGTTTTCCTCCCTGACAAGTTGGGAATTAATCCATACATTATGTCACTGTTTAAGAAGGTTGACCTGAATAATGTGAATAATTACAGAAGTGTTTTTCCCCTTGCGTAATGTAAGTAGCCATTGGACAGTTTTTCTTTTCCTATAAAGGTCTATAAGACTGCAAGTAAGGATGAATTAAAATGACTGATTAAACTCTCTCTCTCTATCCTACATCTGTCTCTGTCCTTGTCCTGTCCTGAGTCTTCTCGCACAACAATCTCTCCTCGTCGGTCCCAACTCTCTCATCTCTCGCACCTCCTACCTCAGCTCCTCCCACCTCCTCTCTCTCTCTCTCGCTCTCTCTCCCGTGGAAAGGAGACGGTCCTCGCTCCCTCTCGATCTCTCTCTCCTCTCTTCCCTGCTGTCCCGCTGTGTTAATTCCAGCTGACCTCTTTCTTTTCAAAAAAAACTTTGTGAAGTAGTTTTATGAGGCAAACCTAGATTATCACACACAACGCGTGCGCCGCGTGCGGGCACACCACACATACACTGGACTTACTCATTGACAGACAAGGAAAACCCACAACACACAACACACAACACACATTACCGCGCTCGCGAGCGCCGCACGCACGCACGCACGCAGGGGATACACTTCACACACACACACACAACACACAAACACACACACACACACACAACCCACCCCGCACACACCGCGCGCGCTCGCGCGGCGCTCGCGCCCACACACACACAACACACCACACACCCACACACACACAGCACACACACACACACACCCACACACACACACCACAAGCACACACAAGTGGATAGAACACACAAGCACACACCACACTACCACACACACACCAGCTGTGTAAATAACTTATTAAAACGTTTTTGTGTTTCAATAGTGGTTATTTTCGCTTTGTGTCAACACACATTCGGGATCCCACAATCTAGCCGCCCCACTGCATGTGGCAGAGGGAAACAGAAACTGGGACAAGCGGGATAGAGCCAAATTAATGGAGACAGAGGGCTGGAGTGTGGTGAGGAGGGAAGAGGAGGCGGGAGGGGAAAAACTATTGTAGTATGGCAAAACGCAATCTTCAATAGATCATCATCGTCGAAAATTCTTCATATTCTTCTGCCCTCTTCGTCTTCGCGTCTCCTTTCAAAGTCATTGAAGCGCCGCACTGAAGAACAGTTCTCCTGGTTCCTCCAGATCTGTCGATTGTGTACCAAGGCCTGGGTCAATGCGAACGATTTCCTTGTCCACTCTGCACTGAAGCGGCTGGACCCCAAAAAGGAATGCGCCAAGGCCTTGCTTAAGGAGTCGAGTATTTATAGACCGGCGCAATTAGATTGTTTTGAGAGTTCTTGTTGTGTCTGAAAGCTGTTTCGCCTCATTTTTTTTTTTTTCATATGGCCATATTTCATATTTTACAAAGCCCAGCCAAGTGGTTCCAAGCAGACAGATTAAAATCAGAAGAATGGGACTAGTTTGGCTCTTTGAGCTGGCGCAAAGATAGGGTCCCCGGGTGAGTGCAAAGGCCTGAAATGTGTGTCAACTAAGAGGGAAGTCCTCCTGAATTTGAAGACTGTGGTTTCTTCAAAGAAAATGCCTCCCAAACAAGGGCAATAATTGGTGGGAAGTTGTTCTTTTCGATCAATTGTCAGTTTAACACCAAATGCTGGCTCAAATTTACGCTTACACGGGATTATATGGTGGGGGGGAGCAGTTGTTCTTTTTTGATCAATTGTCAGATTAACATTAAATGCTGGCTTATATTTACACTTGCATGGGATTATATGGTGTTTTAAGTGCAAAATCCTAACTGTGGCGTATGGCCCTCTCTGTCCAATTTTTTTTTCTTTGGCCGTTCCCTGCGTGTCCTTCCTTCGACTATTCCCTGAAGGATTCTTTTATACAAGGCCATTGAATCTTGTTTACCTGGTCATACCAACGTAATTTTTTTTCCTACCTGACTGATGTCACACAAGGTCTGCAGGATCCGATGTGCTACCAGATGGCTTGTTACGCTCGTTCCCACTTGGCATTACTTGGTGATATGCCCAGTATTTCTGATGTTTAGTGTCTGGCGATAACACTAATTTTCCGTGGCTTGGATTCGCACTGAAAATGGAATCACACGCATTCATTTTTAATCTGCTTGTGATAGCCTTAAGAGTGTGTATAGAGATGATTCTTATTTTGAACGTCAAAATAATCTCTGAGTTTTATGTTGACCGTCATTTAAAATCAGAGACAGTTTTTGAAAGAAAGAGAAGAACAGTGTCTCTGGAACTTAGTGCCATGCACAATAACAAACAATCTTTCTGCCATTCTTTGCTACGTAACAAGATTTCCCACGCATGCGCATGACGCAAACGTCATAAAGATTAACTTTAAAGCCTATATATCAAAGTCAGAAACTAAGATAATTGCTATATTCACACGAAAATAAATAACCATCAGCTATGATTATTGTTTTAGCGAGCTAAAATAACATTTTCAGAGAAACGGATTATCATGAAGTTTTTGAAGCGAGAAATACGCCATAGGGACCGTGAGGAGGATTGGAGCGATGAAGTTGTGTGGTTTGAGTGTAGGTCCGTCCCCCTTGACACAACACCAGTGATGTATGATCAACTGTCGGGGTTGTCCCCGCGCTGTGTGTGTGTGTGTGTGTGTGTGTGTGTGCGCGCGCGCTTTCTCATGTCGGTCCGTGCGTATTGCACGCAGGTTTGTGTATGTGTGTGTGCGCGCGCGCGCGCGCGCGCGCTGTATGTGTGTGTGTGTGTGTGTGTGTGTGTGGTGTGTGTTGTGTGTGAAAGAGAGAGAAGATGGGGAGAAGGGAGTAAAAGAGAGAGAGAGAGAGAGAGAGAAGAGAGAGGAGAGAGAGAGAGGTGGAGAGAGAGAAGATGAGAGAGAGAGATTTCGTACCGCAGTGGGTCTAATGCAAAGACGAAATCTCTCTCTCTCTCTCTCTCTCTCTCTCTCTCTCTCTCTCTCTTCAGATTTGTGTATGTTCGGTGCTGGGGAATCATGGTATTTGTTGTGTAGACTGCCTGTTTGCATCGTTGTTAAGTTCTTCTGATCTGTTCTAATCTTTTTTCCCTGTCTTTTAATTTAAACTCAGATTTCTAAACCAAATTTTCCCATATGATATTCAACATTTTTCTTTCTCTCTTACGTATCAATGTTGATTATGCAATCCGCCGATGTGTTTTTTTGTTTTCGTTGTTAAATTTTCCGTCGTCACTGAGCACATTACAAGCATTTGCTTGTTGTTGCTTCAGTTCAATTTAGTTGTTTATGTACACATCTGTTCAATAAAGAAACGTTTAAATATAGAAGAAAGAGAGAGGAGAGAGATTTCAAAAGCAATCTGCTCCGAAACAAAAGAAAAGAGAAAAAAAAGCACGCATATAAAAGAAATTAGAACCTGAAAAGGACGCATAGTGAAGTCAACTAGTACACATATACAACGTATTCGCCAATTGGGTTAGAATCCCATTTTTATACTTTTTCTATAAAATCAGGTGATCGTTTCAGGAGCTTAGAAAAAAAAAAATCTTGGCTTAAAAAAGTACACCATTTTCAGACTTTGTTACATGTCTTTTAAGGATTGCGTGTTCTTTCTTCAAATGTGTGCCTCTGATTTTTGTGGAATCGGAGTAAATGAATGAAAACGCTTTTTTTCTCTCTTCAACTTTTGAAACTTCATGAAATGTCCTCCACATTGTTAAAAGACGATCTGAATTAAACTGGCGAGAAATCCGCCATGGTAGTTTTCATGATATAACCAAGAAGGGCCAAAAATGGAGTTCACCCTGGAAAGTAATTTTTACACGTTCTGTATAAAGTGTTCATATCTTCATGCAATACAGAGCTCTTTCATTCTTGAAAAATGATGTCTGTTCAAACAAAGAAATAAAGATTTTTTACGCCCCATACCCTGTTGCAGCCATGGGTTCTCAGAGCCCATGTCTTTCCGCAGACGAATTTACTACTTATAGTAGCACATTAATAAGATGTTTATTTGAAATCGTGCGAATTTTCTAAAAAGTTTTACTTCTCATAGTAGCACATTATAAGATGCCGTTTAACTGAAATCGTGTGAACTTTATAAAAAGTTTTTACTACTTACAGTAGCACATTATAAGAAGCTGTTTAATTGAAATTGTGTGAACTTTCTCAAATTTTTACTTTTTATAGTAGCACATTAATAACATGTCGTTTAATTGAAAAAACGTATGAACTTTCTAAAAGGTTTTACTTCTTATAGTAGCACATTATAATAAGATACCGTTTTAATTGAAATTGTGTGAACTTTCTAAAATGCTTTACTATTTATAGTAGCACATTAATAAAAACGTCGTTTTAACAAAAATTGTGTGAACTTTCTAAAAGGTTCTACTACTTGTAGTAGCACACTATAAGAGGCCGTTTAATTGGAATCGTGTGAACTTTATCAAATGTTTTACTATTTATAGTAGCACATTCGTAA
>JADBJO010001571.1:283593-298593 GCA_016801955.1 Conus betulinus | reverse complement strand
GTAATTCTGGATTATCTCTAATTGGACCCATATAAGTTCACTAGCAATAAATCCTCTATCCTGGTTTTAATTGAAACAGGTGTTTTTTCTCTCTATAAATTTTCTTAGCTTTGAAATCAAAAGTAGACCCCCAGTTTTATCTCTATACATTTTCTGAACTTTGAAATAAAAAAATATCGTTTAGCGTTGTAGCCATTTCTCTCGACTGTGTGTTGTTGGATGCAAAGAACCATGCATTCCCTCATTCACTCTCTACTGCGCGTTCTTTCGGGGGGTCAAAATGGGTGTCCTGTAAAAAAAAAATATTGAGTAATTCATTTGTCGCAAGTTATGAAAAATGCCTCTTCTTTTCTTTAGATTGCCAAAACTTTGGCAATTCAAATAAGCTAGTTTTTTTTTTTTTTTTTTTTTTTTTTTTTTTTTTTTTTTTTTTTTTTTTATTTCTATATGATAGGAAATCCAAGTACTTTGAATAGAGGGAAAAAGATCACAAAAAAAGTATGTGTAAAAACTCTCATTCAGCTACTTTCAATGCAATTATTCTATATACTCTGAGTTTGCTCTGTCCTGGACAGGTTTCAATATAAATATAAATCAATCCAATAGCACCAAAGGAGGCAGTACTTTTTTTTTTTGGGGGCGTACATCTTTCAAATAAAGCAAATCGTAAATACGCACTAACAGGAACTGAGACATAATATCCAAACTGACTCAAACAAGCACGTTTATTTCAGAATTAAAAAAAAATCACCACCAACACACGCAACACACAGGGCACACACCATCGAAACAACCGATAAAGAAAAAGCATACAAAAGAACAAAGAAAGTGCCAGTTCCCTTAACTGCCGCCGTCGAGCACAGCTTGCATAGCATCTCCTGAATTAGGTAAATTGAAAAGCAAAAGAAAAAGTTAAAAAAAAAAGCAGAAAAAAAGAAAAAAAAAAAAAAAGAAGAAAAATAAAGAAAAGGAAGGTGAAATATTTTATAACATTGGTCATGATAAAGGATTGAAGATAGCAGTTATCTAGAGACAAAAGAGAGAAAAAAAAAGTAGGAAAAAAACTTCCTCCACCAGCAGCATCCACACACACAGACACACACACACACACACACACACACACACACACACACACACACACACACACACACACACACACACACACACACACACACACAGGCACACGAAACGAGAAAACAACACACAAAACAAACACACACGAACACAAAAAGACACACACACACACACACACACACACCATCCAGCCAACGAGTGCAATTTAAGAACACTGTCATCAATTTAAAAAAAACCATCATATACCATCCAGCCCCAAAATAGAAAATTTCATCATATAGCAACGTACATTCGGCCAGGCCAAATACAAAAAGGAAACCATCATTACACAGCAATATAGAGAAGACGATACAAACCAGATCGTAGGATAGATTACGGCAAACTGTGTCTCATATACCTTGTCTCTACTCTCTTTTTTTCTCTTATTTGTGTGAAAAATCGCACAATTCTCTCTCTCTCTCTCTCTCTCTCTCTCTCACTCACACACACACACACACACTCACACACACACACACACACACACACACACACACACACGCACACACACACATACAGAGAACCTGCAACAACAACGACATTTCAACGCGAGAAATTCGTTGTCTTCTTATCTGAACTCGCCTGTGTCAATCATGAACGGGCATGCCCATACAACTACGCGTGCACACATGTCTGACGGTCACGTGCGCGCGCACGCGCGCACGGGGCAATGAATGAATATAAGTGCGCATGCGCGTTTACTACATGCCCATATAATGTGTTCGTTACACGAACTCTCCTGTCTCCTGTCTCCCTCAGCTCACGAAAATTACACGACTCTCCTGCCTTTCGTCTCCTCAGCTCACGAAAATTACACGACTCTCCTGTCTCCCTCAGCTCAGCTCACGAAAATTACACGACTCTCCTGTCTTCTGTCCCCTCAGCTCACGAAAATTACACGACTCTCCTGTCTCCTGTCTCCCTCAGCTCACGAAAATTACACGACTTTTCCTGTCTCCCTCAGCTCACAAAAATTACACGATCTCTCCTGTCTCCTGTCTCCCTCAGCTCACGAAAAATTACACGGGTCTCCCTCAGTCTTACGTCTCCCTCAGCTCACGAAAATTACACGGGTCTCCTGTCTTACGTCTCCCTCAGCTCACGAAAATTACACGACTCTCCTGTCTCCTGTCTCCCTCAGCTCACGAAAATTACACGACTCTCCTGTCTCCTGTCTCCCTCAGCTCACGAAAATTACACGACTCTCCTGCCTTACTGTCTCCCTCAGCTCACGAAAATTACACGACTCTCCTGTTTCCTGTCTCAGCTCACGAAAATAAATTACACGACTCTCCTTTCTCCCTCAGTCAGCCTCACGAAAATTACACGACTTACACGATCTCCTGTCTCCCTCAGCTCACGAAAATTAACACGAGTCTCATGTCTCCTCAGCTCATGAAAATTACACGGTCTCCTGTCTTACGTCTCCCTCAGCTCACAAAAATTACACGGGTCTCCTGTCTTACGTCTCCCCTCAGCTCACAAAAATTACACGGGTCTCCTGTCTTACGTCTCCCTCAGCTCACAAAAATTACACGGGTCTCCTGTCTTACGGGAGAGAGAGCTCACAAAAATTACACGGGTCTCCTGTCTTACGTCTCCCTCAGCTCACAAAAATTACACGAGTCTCCTGTCTTAGAGCTCAGCGTTACACGGGTTCCTGTCTTACGTCTCCCTCAGCTCACGAAAATTACACGACTCTTCTGTCTCCCTCAGCTCCCTAGCCTACGAAAATTACACGGGGTCCTGTCTTCTGTCTCCCTCAGCGCACGAAAATTACACGACCGATCCTGTCTTCTGTTTCCCTTAGCACGAGTCTCCTGTCCTCCTGTCTCCCTCAGCTCACAAAATTGACACGATCCCTCTCCTGTCTCCCTCTACCCTCAGCTCAAGAAATTGATCTATTCATGGGGTGTCTACCTCAGAGAGAGAGAGATCTATCATGAGAGAGAGAGAGAGAGAGAGAGAGAGAGAGAGAGAGAGAGAGAGAGAGAGGAGAGCGAGAGAGAGAGAGAGAGAGAGAAGGGGGTATTAAAAACAGAGAACAAAGCGAAGGCAAAAAATTGTTAAGCCTCTGTTCCATAACTGCCTGAGTTGAAATTAATCTGATGACACTAACTCACAAAATTATGTGGGATGATTGTTTATTTGTTTGTTTTGACAAACGCACTTCACACTCAACCGATAAAATACACGGGCAAAAGAATGAGAAGTTTGTAAAATAAGTTTATATCCATTCTGCGTTGTTATAAGGCAATAACACATCATAACGGCACACAGACTAGGAAGGACAAACAGACAGACGGACTGACGACTGACACACACACACACACACACACACACACACACACACACACAGTGAGAGAGAGAGAGAGAGAGGAGGGAGAGAGAGAGAGAGAGAGAGAGAGAGAAGACAAAGAGAGAGAGAGAGAGAGAGAGAGAGAGAGAGAGAGAGAGAGAGAGAGAGAGAGAGAGCGAGAGAGAGAGATGTGAATCGAAGGGTTTGAAAGCTAATTCATACTTTGGTTTTGAAACGAACTTAAAGCAGGGATAGAAATAACTGGCAACAGATTAAGACATTACACTGGTGTTAATTAATGATAAGCTTGTTGACAGCTGTTTGTAGCCCTGCTTTAATTTCGCTTAAAAAAAAACAAAACAAATTCAACAACAGGATATGAACTAGCACAACCTTTCACACACCACACACACACACACAGAGTTCACATCCTCACGCACATAAATACTCTCTCTCTCTCTCTCTCTCTCTCTCTCTCTCTCTCTCTCTCTCTCTCTCTGAGTCACAGCATGAACAGTTACGATCGTTGTGGACAGTGTGCATGATTGGTCGACAGACGCTTGCAACCCGATCTGTGAAAACGTAATAAAAAAAAAAATTAATCTACATCAGCGAAAAGGAATAACGAATCCAGTTCAGCGCTGGGCGAGAATACTGCTTATCAATAGCGAGGCGACAGGACATAACCATCACGCCATCACACACACGCAATGTGTAAATAAACTGGCGGAAGAGTTGTTCCAGTTTCAACCGCAGGCTTCCGCACTGTGTTAGTGGACAAGCGAGACGGGCTTGCACTGCAACAAGACAAGCGTTATCTTGTGTGTGTATGACCTGATAGTTAGCAGCAAGCCATTTCCTGTCTTCGTCCAGTCTCTCTTGTCGTTCGGTATTATTCTGTGGGGTATTGTGTCTGGTGTTTCCGTCGCAGCTGTGTTAGATGTTCTGCTGATTGTGATGTGATTTCTGCGCAAAATTGGAAGAATGTTGTCATCGTGTGCAGTTGTCATTGAACTGTGTGTTTTGTAGTTGCCCGATTCATGGTGTAAAAGATTAGACCTCTCAAGATAGTCAGTTGAACCACACGTTTTTTTTTTTTGAACTGAATATCTGAACAGAAGACTAAAGCGAGTGTAGGTTACAGTCTATATCAAAAGTTATTATTGTTTTAGATGAACAACGGAATAGAAGGAAAAACGTGAGTAGGTTAACAGTCGACATCAAAGTTATCATTGTTTGAAATGAACAACTGAGTAGTAGGAAAAACGAGAGTAGGTTAACAGTCGACAACAAAAGCTATTATTTTATATTTTTTTTTTTACTGAACAAACTGAACAGTAGATAAATACGACTGTAAGTTATCAACCTTTACACGCTTCATAGTCTTGATGACGTGAAGACAACAAGGTACAACAGACCTCAAGAAAGCGTTTTTGTTGTAAACTGCGCATTAGCCACAATCGTCGCTAGCTTTTTTTTTTCTCTTTGTTTATTAACTAATTCATCCATCGTCTGTAGTGTGGTTTTGAAACTTAGCAGATGTGGTGTAGCGTATATGGACTGGCCCGAACGCAGTGACACCTCCTTACAGGGATTTTTCTGTGCGGAAAGTTTCAAGCACCGATACTATCAAGTTTTCATTGTCATTTTTTTCTCTTTTTTTGTTATGTACATTTTTAGTGTGTTTATCATCTTTTCAGGCTTGTGAGCTGTCTGAATACTTCGTGCACATATGAGGTTTAGACTTCATTCGTATTGAACAGCCTGGAGCCTCGAGAACCCCCCATCCCCCGCGCTCTGCATCCCCCCCCCCCCCCCAAAAAAAAAAAAAAAAAAAAAAAAAAAAAAAAAAAAAAAAAAAAAAAAAAAAGAAACTGTACATTGCTTGAAGCAATAAGAGTGACGACTTTCAAGTTGAAGTGGGCAGAAGAACTGCAATTCTAATGAGACGGGGGGGGGGGGGGGGGGGGGGGGGGGGGGGGGGGGCTTTTCACTCGTGCCTCTTCCCCCCCATCATCAAATATTTAAGAAAAAAAAAGAAGAAAAATAAGGTCGGTGGCTTTGACTCTTTTGTGGCAACTGTGATGACAACAGGCACACCATATCGCAACAGACTCCATCTGAATTCTCTTGTCACGAACTTACAGACCCTATAGCGTTTCCGATGACGTCACGCTTCCGTTAGAACGAACGAACGCTACCAAGGTTTCGGCCTTGACCGATTTTTCAAGCGGTGGCAGCGTGATCAGTAGACCGCAGCAAGCTGTAACATAGTATCGTCGGCATTCCTGTGTTCGCCTGTCCAGTGGTCTCGCGGAACCCCATCATCCACTTTGCCTCAGTTGCTGATTGACCAGACCAACCCACATGACTTACTCATCTGCATAGAGCGTGAAACATGGCGTCTCAATCAAGTTCTGCGAATGTGTCGGAGCAAAGTCGAGCCCGACAGCAACATTTTAGCATTCCTGCAGTTATTGAAATGCTACAATAATAATAATAATAATGATGAATACTTATATAGCGCCTATTCTCGGCTAGAGACCAAGCTCTAAGCGCTTTACAATCAACACTCGTTTACACAACGGGCTGCCTACCTGGGTAGTGCCGACTGAAGAGCTGCCAGTTGGCGCTTAAATTCAGTCGTTTCCCGTGTCATCCAGTCAAATATCGTTTAATATCGTTTACTCAAGTTCCTTACTTTCTTCATTCTTTCCATTTCTCACGCAGGGTGCATGCTATGTGTAACGTGTCATCCATACCAACGGCCAAACTGGCCTTCTCTTCCGAAATTGGGTGATGGGATTTTACGTGTGTGCAAGATATTATGCCAGCGTTCACACACGGAACCTCGGTTTATAGTCTCATTCGAAGGACTGTATGGGAACTGGAGTCAGAACCAATGTTAACTCCGAGGGAAAAATCCCCCTATACTGAAACGCCCAGCGGAGATTCGAACCCGCAACCCCAGGATCACCAAGATTACGAGTCCGGCGCTCTGCCAACCGAGCTATTCCGGCTCCCATACAAACGGAAGGTTCAGACGTTGAGGAAAGAGGATGACCAAACTGATGAAAGTGATTCCAGTGAAGATTTTCGAGGAAAAGAGGAATTTGACACTGACTCGTCTGTGGAGCTCAGTGATGATGAAGGTGAGGGTGGGCCACTTTGCCAAGCAAAAAGGGGAGCGTTGGAGTGTCGCGAAAGACTGGAGATTTGAAGTGAGCAAGAGTTCATTGGCTTTCCTTTACGCGCGCGACTGGCACGAAGATTTGAGTTATTTATTACCCGACAATGCCCCCCTTTTTCTGGAACTTCTGGCTTTCATGCGTCAGCTGAGTAGCACGCCCCCATTGTTGCATTATTCCAAGTTAGCTATAGTGCATAGTAGGCATGTGATTCGTATATCTTGTTTTATTTCCTGTAGTGTATCTACCTTTTTTTCAACTCATTTAGTATATTTACTGACTTTTTCTGCTGAATGTGAAGCCATGGACCCACTGACTCTGTGCAAGAGTGTGTGATGCACCTGAAAAAAAAAAAACAAAAACAAAAAAAAAAGAAGAAACAAAAAAAAACTGGACACTTTTTCACCCTCAAGCACAAGAAATCGTATGAAAAGTGGGAAGTTTATTCTTTCGTATTCTACTAACACAGTGTATGAATAACACTTCCTGAAAATTTCATTGAGTTATCTCTTTTTTTTTTTTCTTTTTTTTTTTTTTTTTTTTTTTTTTAAGCTAACCATAACAAATGGCCCGTCCACAGGGAAAAAAAAGGGGACAGAACTGTCCGTCCCAGTGAGAGTTTTATGAAGCGTTGTTGATCCACCCCGGTTGAGTCCGCTGCTATTTCAGTCAGGACGGGTGAGACAGAAGGCGACCAGTTTAGCCAGCGTCGGGTAGTCAGACTGTAAGTCTTTCCTGTGGTAAAAACTCCCTTTTGGGGGGACGTCTCGGTGTCTTGGTGATGTTCTTGTGGTGGGAGTACTATGGAGGTAAGCTGAAGGTTGTGTGTGTGTGTGTGTGTGTGTGTGTGTGTGTGTGTAAGAGAGAGAGAGAGAGAGAGAGAGAGAGAGAGAGAGAGAGAGAGAGAGAGAGAGAGAGAGAATATAAAAAGGAATATCAGAATCAGACAAATACACTACTAAGAGCTCTACATACAACAGAAATAAGCAACGATTCTGGTTTACTGGACTTCTTCATTACTATTGATCTTGAGTGCGCGGTTGTATGGTGCATCATTCAGGTCACTTGCTTCAAGCGCTCACTCACGCAGCACACACACACACACACACACACACACACACACACACACACACACACACACACACACACACACACACACACACACACATGCACGCGCACGCGCACACACACAGGCACATAGACACACACACACACACACACACACACACACACACACACACACACACACACACACGGGAGGTGAGCTGTTGTTGCGGCCGGTCGTGGACACTTATTTCAGAGCTCCATCTTCTTGTTGTTGTTGTTTTGTTAATTAATAGCACAAGATCCAACCAATTTGTACTGAACGTTGTACATATCAGTTCCTGTCAACATGCTGGTTAATTCGGTATGTTTTCGATCTTTGTGTGGCTCTTTTTTTTTTTTTTTTTTTTTTACTGGACTTTCCCTGGCTTTTATGGGGAAAACGCGCTCGGGAGAAAGCAGCCATGCGTGTGCGCTCAGTGTCAGTCTGTGCGCCGGTGGCTGTTGTGCTTGTGTTTCTGTTCTCCTTCTTACTTCGGTGCCCCCCCCCCCCCCCCCCCCCCCCCCCCCCCCCCCCCCCCCACCCCCAGCAAGAAACACTCTACGCTGACGCAGGTCCAGGTGCAGGGAGGGGAACACAGTTCCTGCTGATCAACCGACCATAGCTGACGTTGTCCGAATGCTCAGCTTTCTAAACCAGAAGATAACAACTACGCTGCGGGTCAAATGAGGTCAAACCGGAAAATGCAAATATCCTTTGAATAGCCTCCGTGGTGGGACGAGTGTGAGCCTGCGAAAGAAAAGAAATATCAACATCTGGGTGTATTCAGACGGTCTAATTCAAGGGAGGATTAAATCAATTATCTGAATCAGAAGCAGCAATTTAAAGAATTGTGTGAAAGTAAAAAAAGCAGTACAAAATGAGTGCGTTTTAAAAACGAACTGAATGCTGCGTGTTCTCATATTAATTCTTGAGCGTTTTGGCAAAAAGTTAAGTCATTGACATCAACCAAACCGAACTTGTTCGAAATTGATCTCACCTCGTGCGTGGTATGATTACTTACTAAAAATTTGTTCAATATAGAGCAATCAGCGGATGACTCTGATTTCGGTCAGGAGGTTGATGATGTTATGAATGAATGTACCTAGAAACTGCAGTGTGATTTTTTTTAAATGCGCGAGGAGATGGGGACATTTCAGAGGTTGAAATTCGTAGTGCTATTCGTGCATTAAAACATGGGAAAGCAGCTGGTCCAGATGGTCTCTGTCCTCTGATTTTTTCATTCACGCGGAAGATGTTCTTGTTAAATTGCTGTATCCGTTCTTCAACAGAATTTTTGAAAAGTGGGGAGTACTCTGAAAGCTGGACGAAAACTGTCATATTCCCCTTACACAAAAAAGGTAGTTCGAGGAAAACAGACAATTAAAGGGGGATTTCATTGTTGAACATAATCAGCAAATTATGCAGTACAGTATTTAATAACAGACTAAAGGACTATTGTGATGCAAATGATACTGTTCCTTAAGCTCAAGCAGGTTTTCGCAAAGGTTACAGTACCATAGATAATATATTTATTTCTCTTCAATCACTGGTTCAAAAATATCTAACAAAGCATGGTGGTCGGTTTTACACGCTCTTTGTGGATTTCTCTAAAGCATTTGATAGTATACACAGACAAAAACTGCTAAACTTCATATTACAGAAAACGGGTATTCACGGAAAATGTTCAAAATCATTGAAGGCTATGTATAGAAAATGAAAAGCGGCTGCCAAAGTGGGGACCAGTATAACTGACTATTTTCGCCTCTGTGTCAGATGTAAGACAGGGAAGTGTTTTAAGTCCATTGTTGTTCTCAATATTTTTTGTCTGAGTTGCATGCTGACGTATTAGACCGTGGTGTAAGAGGTATCGACATTTTTGCAGACGCACTTGGTATTTTTCTGTTGATGTGTGCAGATGATATTGCTTTAGTTTCCGACTCTAGCAGACTTGCAGAAGAAGATAGTGTGTCTGGAAAAATACTGCCGTAAATGGGGTCTGACTGTGAATATGGATAAAACCAGAGTGGTTGTGTTAAAAAATGGTGGTTTTATTAAATCGACTGCAAAATGGTGGTATGATGGTAAGCAGATACAGGTTGAACCTAGAGACAATTATCTTGGCGTTGTATTCTCAGCCACATTAAACTTGTCCAGGTGTGCAGAAAATCTGTCAGGTAAGGCTCTGAGAGCGGCGGCAGGAATCAAAAGACTGCATGTTAAACTTCAAGGAATTCCAGTTGCTACGTTATTCAAAATTTTTGACACGAAAGTAAGGCCAGTTCTGGTGTATGGTTCTGAAATATGGGGGTTTCAAAAATATGATGCGGATTAAATTTTGCTGGATGGTTTTAGGGGTTTGAAGGGATGACAAAAACAACATTGTCCTTGGGGAGCGTGGTAGATATCCTATCTATATTGATACTTCGACTTGCGAAATATTGGTACAGGCTTGTGTCTATGTCCGACAACAGATATCCAAAACAATGCATAAAATGTTGCAAATGCACGATCACCCTGGCAGAAAAAAACTGGGTTACACGTGTAAGACTGCTATTGTGCACTTATGGCTTTGGATATGTATGGCAGATGCAGAGTGTAGGAAATGCTCATTGGTTTATAGATCTGCTCAAACAACTTTTAAAGGATTCATATTTGCAAAGCCTGGCATTCTTCGCTTTCATCATACCCTGACTACTGTATGTATCATCCAGAGTTAGTAATGGCCGGTTCCGTGAGTCAGTTTTCTGCTCGCGAACATCGTCGTGTTTTGTGTCTGTTTAGATGCAATCGGATACCTCTGAATAGTATGTGTCACTCGACTCAACAAATCACTGATCCATTTTGTAAACAGTGTGATGGTCATTGTATTGAAGATTTATGTCATTTCAAGTTAATCTGTCCTAAATATTCCACACTTTTCAGGAAATTTATACCTTTGTATTATCATCGTTTTCCATCAGAATTTAAGATACAGTTATTAGATAGAAACATGTCAAATGGATTGTTATTCGAAGTTGCAGTATACGTTACTGAATCCTTAAAATTAAGGAAATGAAATCTCTGTCTATAACTGATTCGTAAGGTAATCGTTTACTTGTGTTGCTTATAAAATTTGCCGTGTATTTCTTGTTTCTTTGTCATTATACTTTCTCAGACTTACCTATACCATGCTAATTATGCTAATTACTGTGCAATTCAGTTCTCCTGTTTATATGGGCCGAGGGCCTGCAAAAACTGAATAAACCATTATCATTACACACACACACACACACACACACACACACACACACACACACACACACACACACACACACACACACACACACACACGCACACGCACGCGCACGCACGCACACGCACATGTGTGTGTGAGTGCATTTTTGTACGTGTGTGACACATGATGATATAACTTTGGTCGGATGAGGGTGCGTTTGGAGAGCTGACATGGAAGAGGGAGGCGGTGGGAATGCAAGTTATTCATTTATCCATTTGTTTGTTGATTTATGTCTTAATTCATGCATTTCTTCATTATGTGTTTGATTATTTGCATATTGAGTTATCGATTTATTTATTCATTATTTGTGTTAAAACATACTTCTTTTTCCTTACAGTCTGATACGACCAACGGATACAGCCAAGTTGCCATCGACCTCACTGAGCTCCCCCAACACTCCCTGCAGGGGACCAACAAGCCTGAGGAGAGCAAAGATGAAGAAGACACAGACACACACCCCTCTCCTCCTTCCAGTTGCTTCATGTATCGGCTGAACCGGTACCTAAGGCGTGGGCTTCAGTCAGAACTGGCGTCGCATCAAAACAGCTGTGTGGGTGGTGCTCTTCCTTGGGTATATATGGCCTACTTCAGCTACTGCATGTACTACGAGTTCGGGGGCGAACCGTCGCTTCGTCTGTTGGTGGGGACGATTATAGGGGTGCTGATTGTGGGGAACTACGTAGTGAGACGATTCCTGAAGTGCCCGTGTTCTCTGTCTTGCCAGCGGTGGCTGGACAAAGGGAGCAGCAGAGGGTTGTTAGTGAGGAAGATCGTGCGATGGTAAGCGTCTCGTGAGTGTGTGTGTGTGTGTGTGTGAGTGTGAGTGTGTGTGTGTGTGTGTGTGTGTGTGTGTGTGTGTGTGAGGGGAGAAAGAGAGAGAGAGAGAGAGAGAGAGAGAGAGAGAGAGAGAGAGAGATTGATTTTATGATGTGCACGTGCGAGCCCGCGCATGTGTGTCAGTGTAGTGTGTCTGTGAATGTGAATGTGTACGCACGCGCGTGAGTAAATCTGTGTGTGTGTGTGTGTGTATGTGTGTGCGTGTGTGTGTGTGTGTGTGTGTGTGTGTGTGTGTGTGTGTGTGTGTGTGTGTGTGTGTGTGTGCGGGCTCGCGCGCGCGCGCGCGCGCGCCTGTGTTTGTGTGTGTATATGCGCGCCCCCGCCACCCCCGTCGCAGGTTTTAAAAAAATCAATAGAGGAGAACACCTCCCCCCAACATGCCGCTGTGTTGCAGGTCTCTGTACGTGCTGTGTGTTCTTGGGGCCGTGGGCATCCTGGTGGACGTGGGCATGAAACGTCCAGGCAACCTGGTCTCCCTGGCCGGCCTGGCCTTCCTCATCCTCCTCTGCTTCTTCATCTCCGCCGATCCCGAAAAGGTGAACTGAGGGGCATGGGGACTGGCAGGTAGAGGGAATGAAGTCTCACGACCTGCGCACTGGCCTTGATCTGTGATGGGCTCATTCTTTAAGAGCCCTGAGGGGTAATATGATGTAAATCTCACTGTTTAAGTGTTGGGACCGAGTGGTGCGAGGTGCGGCCAATGGTAATGTGTTAAAGTCGCGCAGTGAGACTCACGAGCTCTAAAAACCGCTGGCACCTAACACAAACATGGTCAAATCTGGCGGCCTGTCTTGATACGTTGTCATTCTGGTAGTGTTAGTGCCGGGTTTGTTAGTTTTACAGCCCTCACTCTCTCTTTGAAATGATGATCCCCGTCTGCCCTATCGTCTTTGGTGGATGTAAACTTGATACCCGAAGCATATCCAGCCGCCAGCAGAGACTGACTAGGGTTGTAATAAGTCCAACAGATAGGATGATCTCTAAAAGTTGGACAATGAGAAGGATTAGAGGGGAAAGTGGAAATGAAGATCGAATTCCAAGTTTGCGTTAGTTTGGTTAACACCATCAGAAACGTGAGCGTGCGTGTGTGTGTGTGAGCGGACAGCCTTGAGACCTTGAAGGACTTTGCGTGGCAGGTTGGACCGTTGGTAAAGCTGGAACTGACATCTTTCAAACGAAGCCGTTCGAGAAACCGTAACTCCGGCTAACTAAACTCCAAATTTCCGTTTCAGAGAGTTGTCTCTCCTATACGATCCTTGGGATCTCCCTCGCTTTCCCGGGATCTCCCTTAACCAAGATTAATGTTACCTCGTTGCTGTACTGGGTTCAGGAGGGCGTCGCCCCATGCGGATAGGTTCATGTATGGCACCAACATAAGTCACCAGTTGTGCCCTAGATAGGCTGTAGAGTTAACAGCATGTCAAAAGTTACATCAACCTATACGTCTTAAGTAATGGGGAAAATAAGACAAGCTAAAAATCCGTTCTTTATTACATCAATGACTTGGCAAGATTCTCACACACACACAGAAAGGGTGGGGTGGAATGGGACGGGGGAGAGAGAAAAAAATCATAGAGATATGAATATTAAACCTTTCACTATCAGCATATGGGCACCTTCGTAATCTTTCCTGGAGACAGAACCGTCCACACAGAAAGGGGTGGGTGGAATGGGACGGGGGAGAGACAAAAAATCATAGAGATATGAATATTAAACCTTTCACTATCAGCATATGGGCACCTTCGTAATCTTTCCTGGAGACAGAACCGTCCATACCGCCTGCTCCGGGGCCTTCCGTCCGCTGGATCGGTCTTATTTTTAAAGCACCGCTATTTGCGTCTGCTCCCTTGGAGATATACCACAGTCTATAATTCTGTTGTATTCTCACCATCAAGCACAAAAAAATGGAATCTAACAGCACTCCAAAGCAGCCAGCGAAGGGCTGAAAAAGTAAATCAAAAGAAAGTGTGGTCAGGAAATGTCACCGAAAAACTAAAATGATTAGGTAAACAGGGATAAAATGTAGGGTAGAAATGTTTGAGCCTATGCCTGAGTATCCATGTAAGGATGCAAGGGAGGTCGAAAGGTGTCGAACACTCAGAGGGGGGTCAGCTCTGCTGTTTAATAATTAATATATATATTCTCTCTCTCTCTCTCTCTCTCTCTCTCCTCTCTCTCTCTCTCTCTCTCTCTCTCTCTCTCACACACACACACACACATCTCTCTATCTATCTGTACATACACACATACATACATATGCATGTATACATGTGTTAAAACGCTTTTCTTTTCATTCTCTCGCAAATGTCTCTCTCTCTCTTTAATTTTTTGTCAAGTCATTGTTATAATGACGGGAAAATTGTTAACCCGGAGTTGGTTTCCCCCACTACTTATCTCTTCAGCGTCTATCTATCTATCTGTCTGTCTGTCTGTCCATCTATCTGTCTATCTATCCGTTTGTCTATGTGTGTGTACATCTCTCTCTCTCTCTCTCTCTCTCTCTCTCTCTCTCTCTCTCTCTCTCTCCATCGATGTATGCATATGTGCACAAAAGTATATAAATATAGAAATATAGAAAGTTGAAATGAAAACACAGTTGAGTATAAAAAAAAAAGCGTAAGAGAGAGAGAACACATGGGTGAGGCTCGCCGTCTGCCTGGCGGCTGCATTCCGCTAGCACACGGGACAGTTCGATCGATCAGGTTTTAAAAAAATCAATTAATTATCTGCTCATTTATTTATTTTGTGTGTGTGCGCATTTTTAAGGCAGCTATTAACACATTAGAAATATGATTACACAGCCAAATCGGATGGAACATTAATATTGATAATCGACTTTACTGTTGGACAATACAAAGAAATATGCTTTGACTCAAAGTAGCTGAACTCCTGTTTGAAATTAACTCATTGATAACGTAACACGCGTAATTGGTGCTAACACCTTAAAGAATCTGAATGACAACCACAAAAATTATACATAACATCATTCATATGCTTTAGGCTGTTATTGAAGAGCATTGGGCTAGCGTCGTCGTAACCGAAGGAAAATAAGACGGGGTGTATGGAGACAGAAGTTTCGATGACATATCATCGCTTCTGGTCTGAACCTGAATCTCAATGATAATGCCAGTAGGAACATAGACAAATTATATAACAGAGACATGTTTGTGGGAAATAATTCTGTTTCTTGTTGAATTTGAATCTC
>JADBJO010001571.1:271093-276093 GCA_016801955.1 Conus betulinus | reverse complement strand
ATCAAACCACGAAACACACAGTAGGCCCCATGACCGATGTTCCCATGCTTGTCCCCTACCCCCCCCCCCCCCCCCCCCCCCACAGGCACTACGGCAGCATGCTAGGAGCCTGTCCAGCGGGGCCAAGGAGGCTGACCATGGCAGGCTACGTGCTGATCAACCTGATGATCTACGTCTCCCTCCTCGCCTCCTCTCTCTCTCTCTCTCTCTCTCTCTCTCTCTCTCTCTCTCTCTCTCTCAACAGTGCACATAATAAAGAAATCTAAGAACGAAAGAAGGACAAGAAAGAGACAGACAGACGGACAGACAATCAAACAGACAGACAGACAGACAGACAAACAGAGACAGAGAAATCTAAAGAACGAAAGGACAAGAAAGAGACAGACAGATGGACAGACAATCAGACAGACAGACAGACAGACAGATAGAGAGACGGACAGAGACAGGCAGACAAACACACAGACACATCGACACACAGACACGCAGAGACAGGTAGAACACTATCTCTATACTCCCAGACATGTCCACCAATGTCATCATACGATCAAACCACGAAACGCACAGTAGGCCCCATGACCGATGTTCCCATGCTTGTCCCCTAACCCCCCCCCCCCCCCCCCCCCCCCACAGGCACTACGGCAGCATGCTAGGAGCCCTGTCCAGCGGAGCCAAGGAGGGGGGACTGACCATGGCAGGCTACGTGCTGATCAACCTGATGATCTACGTCTCCCTCCTCGCCTTCCTCGACAGCACCCTGGTCTGGTTCACGAGCGTGCCGGTCTGGAAGGATTCACGTTCTCGGTGAGGCCCCCGCGGGGTTGGAGGGGTGAAGGGAGGGGAGAGGGGAGGGGAGAGGGAGGGGAGAGAGGGGGTGCAGGGGGTGGGGAGGAATGGTTTGACGTCGGTCTGGAAATGTGCTTGGGTCTCTCTTTCTCTTCGCTGTCTCTCTCTCTCTCTCTCTCTCTGTGTCTCTCTGTCTCTGTCTGAAATGTCCTGTCTGTGTCTCTTCCCCCCCCCCCCCTCTCTCTCTCTTTTTCCACACACACACGCACGCACGCACGCACGCACGCACGCACGCACGAACATACACGCAGAGGCACGCATGCACGCACACATGAACACCACATATACATTTACACTGAGGCACACACACACACACACGCACGCACACACACACACACACACACGCGCACACACACACACACACACACACACACACACACACACACACACACACACACACACACACACACACACAGCACACACACACACACACAGCTGCACGCACTCACGCATGCACACACGCCGGCAGGCAGGCACACACACACACACACACACACACACACACACACACACACACACACACACACACATATATATATATATACACACGCACGCACCCCCCCCCCTACACACACACACACACACACACACACACACACACACACACACACACACACACACATTCACAACTAAATTGTACCATAATAAATACAGACTGAGTTTTGTCTTTTTTGTCCTTCCCTCCCTGTCACTCCCACCTTCTTCCCCTACCCGCTCCTCCCCCTCCCTCCCTCCCCCCCCCTTCTCTCTCTCTCTCTCTCTCTCTCTCTCTCTCTCTCTCTCTCTGTGCGTGTTTTCTTTTCTCTTCTCTTCTCCCTTTGTTCGTCACAAGATGCCTTCGTCACGGCAATCGATGCTTTGTATGTGTTCAGAAAATGGCCGTTGATGCGTTGTGGACAAGTTTTCTCCCTTTGTTTGTCACTCTACCGCTTTCCTCACGACGACAGTCGACGTGTTGTTGTTCCAGAAAATGGTGTCCTACGTGTTCTACCCGGTGACCTACGTGATGGGGTTTGAAGCAGAAGACTGCCTGAAGGCCGACGTCTGCTGGGCGTCAAGATTCTGACCACCACCACGGTAAGCACCGTCTTCTTCCTTTCCTGAAGGTTTGTGTTGGATGCTGACCAGAAGAACGGGTCAGTAACAGATTAGTAACTGATGGTGGAAGAGCGGGGGAGGAGCAAGGTATGAGGGGATGCGCTGGGAAGGAGATGCAACGAGATGAGGTTTTTTTTGAATGAGAGTAAGGTGTAAGAGCGAAAGAAAGAGTGAGTGAGTGAGTGAGTGAGTGAGTTCTTTAAGTTAGAGTCTGTTCACACTTGGTGATATTAAACAAAAAAAGGCATCAAGGGGAAGGGAAGCGTTTATAAAAATCTACGAATTTGATGCATCGAAAGCAGTTTTGCTATTTGCACAATTTCTGGTTTGTGGGTTATTGTTTTGATAGAATCGTGTAAAGTCACATCCACGTTCGATTCTTTATACATACATTGAAGTTAATATTGAACAATGAAAAAGAATATGGTCCACTGATAGAAGATTTGAACAACCACATGCTACACTGATAGAAGATTTGAACAATCACATGTTACACTTTGGGAAAACTTAGCGAAAGAAAGATGAATGCAGTTGATTATTCTGTCGTCGAGACACAAAATTCGGTTTCGTCTAATATTACATAATCTATATCTTAAAGAAAAGACATGAAATGAGAGTGCTGCTACTGATACCGCTACCATCACACCACCACCACATCACCACCACCAAGTTGGGTCTCCGACATCTCGATCTCTAACGACCATCAAAGTCAAGGGGATACATACACTTTGTTTCGTTCACAGGGACCCTCACGTCTTCTTCCCTGCTTCCAGATCACCTTCATTGAGCTTGGCACCATCATCACCAACGGCAAAGTGCTGCAGGACTACATCGCCACCTACAACGGTACCTGGAGCTACGTGGGTGACGACGTCTTTCTGGAGGCCACCAACACCACTCTGGTGGGAGGGGTCATGACGGTATATATCTCCGTTTGTCTGCCTGCTTGTCTGTCTGTCTGTCAGTCTGTCTGTCTGTCTGGTCTGTCTGTTAGCCTGTAACTCTGTCAGCGTCTTGCGTGTATGTTGATCTGTTCGTGTCGGTTCAGATAAGATAAGAGAATGTTGCTTATAGCCCAGCCGACCGCAAAGGGCCATATCAGGGCTGTCACCACGTTAAAAGTTCGTGTCGGTTGGCAAAGTGTTACGCGGGTAATGTGTCCTTGATGAATACTGCAAGTGATCTGTACGCTAAAGAGAGCAAAGTTTAGCTTGATTAAGAAGTCAGACCACGAACTAATAAATGTCGACTTCATCGACGCGTAAAAAGATAGTACCTGATTCGGTCTTGCAGGTAATATCAACGTCGGGCCATGGTTCTTCAGATTTCGTCAAAATTCACGACACGGTCCTTAAGATAATGTCTGTGTCACGACGTGGTCCTTCACATAACATCAAATTCACGATATGGTCCTTCAGATAATGTCAATGTCACGACACGGTCCTTCATATAGTATCAGTGTCACGACACGGTCCTTTATATAGTATCAGTGTAACAACACGGACCTCATTATAGTATTAGTGTAACAACACGGTCCTTTATGTAATATAAGTGTAACAAGACGGTCCTCATACAGTATCTGTGTAACAATAACAGTAAGGTTCTTTATGTAATATCAATGTAACAACACACGGGTCCGTCATATAGTATCTGTGTCACGACACGGTCCTTCCTATAGTATCAGTGTAAAAAACACGGTCCTCCATATAGTGTCTGTAACAACACAGTCCTTCCTATAGTGTCTGTGTCACGACACGGTCATCATATAGTAGTATCAGACTCACGACACGGTCCTTCATATTGTATCAGTGTCACGACACGGTCCTTCATATAGTGTCAGTGTAACAACACGGTCCTTCATATAATAGAAGTGTTGCGACACGGTCCTTCATATAATATCGGTTTAACAACACGGTCCTTCATATATCATCAGTGTAACAACACGGTCCTTCATCTAATATCAGTGTAACAACACGACCGTTCATAGAAGTGTTGCGACACGGTCCTTCATATAATATCGGTTTAACACACGGTCCTTCATATAATATCAGTTTAACAACACGGTCCTTCATATGATATCACTGTTGCGACACGATTCGATTCTCACATAATATCAGTGTAATAACACGGTCCTTCATATAATATCAGTGTAACAACACGGTCCTTCATTTAATATCAGTGTAACAACACGGTCCTTCATATAATGTCAGTGTAACAACACGGTCCTCATATGATGTCAGTGTAACAACACGGTCCTTCATATAATATCAGTGTTGCGACATGGTCCTTCACTGAATAATCTGGCTCCCTCCAGCCTCTCTGACCTCCTTCATCTCTGTGTTCCGTCTCGCAGCTTCCGCTCATCCACCGATTCTCGTCTGCTTCGGCTTCCCTCCGCTCGCCTGAAAACTTCAGGCCTACGATCTTTCTCTTACCAGGCACCTGCTCTGTGGAATAGTCTCCCTTCTTCTCTGCGTAGCATGGACTCTTTAGAGACTTTAAAAACCTCCCTAAAGACACATCTTTTCCCTCGGACTGATAAACGATATCCATTTATCTCAGTGCGCGTATTTTCTGGTGTTGACGCTCTCTCTCTCTCTCTCTCTCTCTCTCTCTCTCTCTCTCGCGCGCGCGCGCGCGCGCGCGCGCGCATGTGTGTGTGTCTGTGTGTGTGTGTGTGTGTGTGTGTGTGTGTGTGTGTGTGTGTGCGGGCGCTTTAAGTTAGAAATAGTATTTTATCATGTTTCTGTAATATGCGCTTTGGGCTCTTGCGAGGTAAAGCGCTCTATAAATACCCTTTTCATTACATTGCATTACATATAGTATCAGTGTCACGACACGGTCCTTCATATAGTATCAGTGTCACGACACGGTCCTTCATATAGTATCAGTGTCACGACACGGTCCTTCATATAGCATCTGTGTCACGACACGGTCCTTCATCTAGTATCAGTGTCACGACACGGTCCTTCATATAGTATCTGTGTCACGACACGGTCCTTCATATAGCATCAGTGTCACGACACGGTCCTTCATATAGTATCAGTGTCACGACACGG
>JADBJO010001571.1:266093-268593 GCA_016801955.1 Conus betulinus | reverse complement strand
TAAAAAGAGAGGATGGAGGCTCCACTGAATTAAAAAAAGAGAGGATGGAGGCTCCACTGAATTGAAAAAAAGAGAGGATGGAGGCTCCACTGAAATAAAAAAAGAGAGGATGGAGGCTCCACTGAATTAAAAAAAAAAGAGAGGATGGAGGCTCCACTGAATTGAAAAAGAGAGGATGGAGGCTCCACTGAATAAAAAAAAAAAAAAAAAAAAAAAAAGAGGTTATTTCTGATAGAGGAGGAGGCTAAATGAATTGAAAAGAGAGAGAGAGAGAGACTGAGAGAGAAAGAGAGGAGAGAGAGAGAGAGAAAAAAGAGAAAAAAACTAAGATGGTTATTTCTGATAGAAAGGAGGTGCGAGAATGAGAGAGAAGAGAGAGAGAGAGAGAGAGAGAGAGAGAGAGAGAGAGAGAGAGGTGCATTTACTGATAGTACTATTACTGTTATTATCATTAAAAACATCGTCATCATCGACATAGTCATTATCATCACAATCAACACCTTAGTCGGCATCTTCGTCATCCTCCTCCTCCTCATCATCATCATCATCAGTATTGAAAAAAAAATCAGTGATTAGTAAAGAACAGATTAAAGAACTATGATCCCGGTGGTTTCAGTAATCGTTGTCTGTCTGTCTGTCTGTCTGTGTCTGTCTGTGTTTCTGTCTGTCTGTCTTTTATCCGAGTTGGTTGTATTGACGAACAACAAATTTTTAAACAGCTGAGTCCGCTGTGTGTTTGAAGCTGTTTTACTACTATCTTATTTTTTTTCTGTAAATGAATGCACAATACTCTGTGTGTGTGTGTGTGTGTGTGTGTGTGTGTGTGTGTGTGTGTGTGTGTGTGTGTGTGTGTGTTTATGCGCACGTGCATGAATGCGTGTATGTGTGCGTGCGTGCATACATGCGCGTACATGTGTGTGTGTGCGTTTATGCGCACGTGCATTCGTGCATGCATGCGTGTGTGTGTGTGTGTGTGTGTGTGTGTGTGTGTGTGTGTGTGTGTGTGTGCGTGCGTACATACATGCGTACATGCATGCATGCATGCGTGTGTGTGTGTGTGTGTGTGTGTGTGTGTGCAGGTCTTTTATACACAGACTAACCCAAGGAAGAAAGGCTGGTGCCAGTTTTTCAGACTGCACAATTCTGTGGTGGTATCCATTCCATCTCCACATTTGTCAGGATTCCTTTTTTTTTTTTTTTAAAGGAGAAATCCACGATGTGATAACTTGTTGCTGTGGACTTTGGTATCGATCTGAAAACTAATCCTCTCTACGTTCTCTCTCATCTCCAAAACGAAGTGCTCTGGAATCTGCATTCCAGTGTCGACCTCAAACAAGCAAATGAATCAGTGCCAATGTATATACTCTTGTTATAATTATATTATTATTATATTATTATTATTATTATTATTATTATTATTATATTATTATTACTGATGTTCTTCTTGCTATTCTTATTGTTATTGTTATGTCTATTCGTAATAAAATACACAGGCTTGCATGTCGCGAGGGCTGTGGCTACTTGTTGGAAAAAAAGGTGGGGAAAAAAAAAAAGAGGAGAGCGGAGGTCCCACCTTCAAAAATGAAGAAAAAGATGTTTTTTATCATCAACGTATCATCATCATCATCATCATCATCATCATCATCATCATCATCATCATATTACGGTTATTACTGCTGTTATATTTTTGATTGTTATCATTTTCATTAGTAGCAGAAGTATTATTATCATTATCATTATTATAATTAGTGTTTTCTTACCTTCAGTGCTTTCTCTTTAACAGCGATCACAGCTGCACAAACTGGCTCCCAGGTTGCTCTGTCTCAGCGTTTCAGCGTAGCAGTCCACAGGACACTATTGGAATCAGGCCGTCGGAAAGCCACCCACCACAGGAGACGCTGCACTACTGTTGAGTCACTCTCGAGGTGACCATTTCAATGTAGTAAGATCCATACTCATGAAGGACATGAAAGAATTAATTTGACACTATTTCAAGATGATCAGTGTGTACATGGGGGTAACGAACATGATGTTGTGGCCTCAGACAACCTGACAAGGGGTCATTCTACACTTTCTTTGATAAAGTTTGTCACTGTCAACCAGGACAGAGAGAAACCGACACTTGCAGTGTTGGTAAGGAAATTGGAATTGTCATATATACATCCACTGTGCTGTGGCAGTGGTGGTGTTTAAAATAAGCCGTTCTTGTTCAGCCGAAGACCTATTCGCTGTATGCCACGATCTACAAATCCTAGACTCCAATACAACCTGCGTGCTGAGAATGGATAAAGAATAGATTCTCACAACAGATGGCACGCACGCAGGTGGAATCTGACATTCAGGCGTATAAAAATAAGGTGTCTGGGCTGGTTTCAAGAAATGAATCGAGTTATGGCAAGAGCCAAAATACTGTTCAGTTTGTTTACATTTCCTTATGAGGCAGTCTTCTAATCCTATATAAGTATGTGTGTGTATGTATGTATGTATGTATGTATGTATG
>JADBJO010001571.1:261093-263593 GCA_016801955.1 Conus betulinus | reverse complement strand
CTATAGTTCAGCGGATGAACAGAGAGAAGATGGGTCCAGACGCAAAATTCATGATTAACTCCTCAGGAAAATCTTTAATAAATGCTAGCGAACCGTCCAGAGAAACGTGGACAAACGAGTCGCAAGACAAAACACTATGCGTTTCGACCTCTTGGGTCTTCTTCAAGTAAGATACAAACAAATAGGACAGCAAAATTCACTTAGCTTTTATCGCTTCAGAGTTCAGCGCAAGGTAGGCGTTGAATGAGAACGAGGCTGTTGAAAGGGAAATAATGTGTGGGTCAAGGTCGTAATGATGATAAATATGTTACCGATAGGAATACTAATAATGGTCTTGACTCGCACATTATTTCCCTTCCAACAGCCTCGTTCTCATTCAACGCCTTCCGTGCTCTGAACTCTGAAGCGATCAAAGCTAAGTGAATTTTCGTTGTCCTATTTGTATGCATCTTGCCTGAAGAAGACCTAAGAGGTCGAAACGCGTAGTGTTTTGTCTTGTGACTCGTTTGTCCACGTTTCTCTGAGCGGTTCGCTAACATTTATTTAAGATTTGTTTAGATTTCTGCCTGCAGTCGTCGTCTCACTTTGCAACTAACTCCTCAGGATTCATGATTCACCACGCGGGATTTATAGTGAACCTCTTGGGATACTCGATTAACCCCTTAGCTGCTATTGTGCGGGTGCTGGTCGGTGAGGGATATGGCATCCGATGGGATGGAGCAGACAGATCACTGGTCACTGGTTATCAATTTCTGTTTTGTTATTTTTCCTACGGAACACGATATGTTTATAATCAGGTGCAGCAGTGAGCGACTCTTTTGAGGTCTTACAAAGCATGATTAATCACTCTTCCTCAAAAGCTGTACTCTCTGAAGTTTCAAGTCTTGGTGTTGTGTTCTTTCACTCGGAGAATTAAATTCAACGGTGTCGTTCTCAAAGCCCTTGACTTGTTGTCTATACGCAGTGACAGAAATTCATTGCTCAGTATAGAATACAACTACAACCGATTGGGTAAGTCAAGAAAATATGTACATCGAAATATGATTTGAAGATCCCCCCCCCCCCCCCCCCCCCCTCCCCCTCCTTCTCTCCTCCTCCCACCCCCCATCTCTAATTTCTTCACAAGTCATCAAATTCTTTTGCACGTTCGCACCCAATATCAGCGTTCCTTCTTCTCTGTTATGATGACCTATAACCCCCCCCCCCCACCCCCCTTTCTTCCCACTCTGATCCCCTTCCTTTTCATTAAAAAAAAAAAAAGCACAGAATTACATCTCCATAAAAAATGTGAACGTGTGTGCTCCGCCACTGTGCTGAAAAAAAAAAATCAGTAATAAATAAGAGCACAGTCGCATATACTGGCACACCCAGCCTCTGCCGAACTCGTACAAACCTACACAAAGAGTAACTCCCGTACGAACGTAATTCATTCCTGCTTCAGTTAGAAATAAAATGTGGCAAAGTGTAGTAAGAACGTCATTGAAAGATCACGGGTACGAGCAGAGAGATATCACAGAACCAGAACTGAAATATTGTACAAAATACAGAAGAACCCAGAGAAGCGACCATTACACAACAACACAGATTAGCCGTGGAACAAACAAAAGAAACACAACAAAAGCAGAAGCAGCAGTCAGACTGCGGAGCAGATTGTTCCAGACTGTGGGACGCGTCGGGAGAGGCTGAAACCGGAGACCACAGAGAAGCTGTGCCGGTCAGCAGAGGCTCTGAGAGGGAGCACTGACTTCGTCCTGAACACAAGCCCCCCCCCCCCCCCCTCCCCCCCCCTCCTGGCAATGACGGCTGCAAAAGAGGAAGAAAAAAGGCAGTCAGTAGTATTGTCGCCACCACGAACAAAAAAACTACATTCCGCTAGTTTAACAATGCAACATGGATAATGTAGAATGTACAAATCGGAAAGAACATTATGTGTACAAATAGGTTGCTAAAAATTAATTAGACAGACTTTTGGGGGGCGTTAAACTTTTAGTAAGGAGACAAAACAAAGCAAAACCAAAACAAACTCACGAAAGTATGAAATGAGGGACACGTAGTCAACGTGAAAGTACTAGCTCTGCTGTGGAGTAACCCAGGTTTGTCAGTTACATCAGCGTTGGTTAAGGGTGAAGTATTGTGTTAAATCGCCTACACTTCAATAATGAGCGCCTACCCCTCTGCTCCCCGCTCCCCGCCCCCCCCCCCCGCCCCCTCGTCCCCCTCCACCACCTTTCCCTTATCCCTCCACTGCTTGATCAAATAATCATACGTAACCAAAAAGAAAAAAAAAAAGAAAAAAAAAAAAAACTGGGTGCAAATGACGGCGTACATACCATCGATGGCACGGTGGGATCAAAACATGTCAGTTTCATAGGCTGTAAAGTCCTTGACTGCAAAAGGGAAGCACTGAATCTCTCTCTCTCTCTCTCTCTCTCTCTCTCTCTCTTCCAGTCCGTTCCTCTCTCCTCCTCTCTCTCTCTTGCCTTTTCAGCTCTCTCTCTTT
>JADBJO010001571.1:248593-251093 GCA_016801955.1 Conus betulinus | reverse complement strand
AAAAAGGCTGATTTTGAAAAAGGCTGATAGAATTTTGCACAGTCAATCTGCTGCCTCTAAATGGACTATGTATGAAAGATTTTGACAAAGGCTATACTTTTATGCGGACAGACAGAAAACAGTACTATAGACGTTTACTTATGTTCTCCTGAGTTACTCGAAAATGTGAAGGCATGTGATATAATAGAAAGAATTGAGTCCAGTCATATGCCAGTGAACTTGGTAATCGAAAGCAGAGAGAAATAAATAAACAAGAAGAGGTACAGAAAAGAATATATGTAAACAAATTTCAATGGGACAATAGTAAAAAAAAAAAAAGAAATTTGTAGTAGAATATATGAATTCAGAGAATGCGAATAATATATTACAAGAAATAGAAAAAGAAATCAAAGAAAAAATATGGAAGATATAGATACAAGTATAAAGAAAATTGTCTAATCTATTACTTACAGCATGGAATTGCATGTATAAAATGATAGGCTTAGGGGGACCAAGCAAAAACATCACAAAAATGGTTTGATGAGGAATGCAAGAATTGCAAAAAAAAAAGGCCAGACAATTATTAACTAGGTGCAAAGTATTAAATAGGAAAAAATAGTTATTAAAAGAATAGGAAAAACAGTCCACAAGAATATGAAAGAAAGAAGGTGGATGGCGTAGTATAAAGAAAAGAAAAAGAGAACAAATTATCAAGAAAACTATTAGAAAAAAGAAAAAAAAAAATATAGGGACAGAATATATGAAAATCTAATACAACATCAGAGAGACAGCCAGAAATTTTGGAATTCAGTACGAAATTTAAGACAAAGAAGGAAAAGCACTTCCACCTATCACTACACAGCAATGGGAGGAATATTTTAAAAATATTCTAAATCCACAGACTGATAACGACCAAGCGGAGGGAAGAGGAGAAATCACAACAGGAATGAATATGGATGAAACATATCACAACAGGATGACAGGAGAATGAATATGATATGCACATAGAAGGGTTAGATGACGAAATAAATGAAAAGAAGAAGAGAAAAACTAAACTAGCCATACGAAAATTGAAATCAGGTAAGGCAGGCAGCAGGCGTAGATGAGCTACCAGCTGAAATATTTAAAACACTCATAGATAAAAATTACTCCCCTGCTGACAAAGATATTTAAACAAATTATATGAAGGTGGAAAATTTCCGAATGAATGGTCTAGATCTATAATTATACCATTGCATAAAAAAGGAAATAGGAGGAAAAACCCAGGAAACTACAGAGGTATATCTCTGATATGTATTATAAGTAAAATATTTACATCAATTTTAAACAGACGCTTATATGATTGGGCCGAAGGAAAAAAATGGTTTTTAAAATGAGCGAAGAACAAGCAGGTTTTAGGAGAGAGGCTATGCAAACTACGACCATATATATACATTGATGTCAATTATAAACAGATGCCTATATGGTAGAAGAAGAAGCAAATTCTATGTAGCTTTTATCGATTATCAAAAAGCCTTCGATACTGTAAGAAGAGAGAAAATTATGGAAAGTGCTACAAAAAAATGGTATTTTTCAACAAAAATGCTAGAAATATTAAAAGGTATATACAACCAAGCACAGGCATGCGTAAGAATGTAAGAAGCGGGGCCAGTCTCTCGAAATATTTCAACTGCCCCACTAGGGGTAAAGCAGGGATGTCTGTTGTCCCCCCTAATCTTTTCATGTGTTAATAGCAGAGGTAGCAGCAGAGAGAGTGACCCAGAAAAGAACGGCAGACACGGAGTTCAATTACACCAAGATGGCAAGGAAATTTTTTGCTCCTATTTGCAGATGATATAGCGTTAATATCGTCAACACCAGTTGGCCTACAAAATCAAATAACGAATCTACAACAAGCATCAGATAACCTAGGGCTCACAGTAAATTGCAAAAAACAAAAAGTGATGGTATTCAGGAAGGGAGGGTATTTGGGGAAAAAAAAACGAAAAAAAATGGTATTACAAAGGGGAAAGAATAGATACTGTAAAAAAGGTTATAAATATATTAGGCTTCACCCTAACGACAAAACTATCACCCCTAACGACAAAACTATCCATGGACATAGCATTAGCGGAGTATGCAGGGGAGGGCGAAAAAAGAAAAATAATAGAATTAAGAAAAAAATGTGTATAGTCTTGGATACATGGATACAACGGTCTATTTTAAGCTGTTTGACTCACAGATCATCAAACCACTTCTTTTATATGCTGCAGAAATTTGGGGACTCACAAGATATGAAGTGATAGAGAACATACATACATTTGCTTGCAAAAAAAATTATTAGGAATATATAAAAAGACACCAAACACACCCTTATATGGCGAAAGTAGTAGGTAGGTATCCACTATTTATTGATACAAACAATAAGGGCTATAAGATATTGGTTTAAGTTATTAAGAATGACACCAGACAGAATACCAAAACAAGCGTATAATAAAGAACTGACAGAAGATGAAAGAACGCCAAATTGGGCCAGGAAAGT
>JADBJO010001571.1:241093-243593 GCA_016801955.1 Conus betulinus | reverse complement strand
ACAATCCCTTTCAGCTGATACCAAAAAACATGGTTGGGGACGTACAACAAAATGTGCTTTTGATTTTTCGATACGGAAATGTCCAACGTTTCATGTTCAAAGCTACTTGCAGCTAAAAACACCATCCTTTTTAACCAGGAAAGGGAACCTTTCTCTTTTAGTTAGGACATAACCATTATATATAAAAACGTGATTGTATTGATTAAATGGTAGAAGACAAATTGAGATGTTATTTTTCGTCCAGTTGTTGCGGCACGGCCGAAGTGTTGATCTGCTTTGCCGTCACATACAGTAAAGTAAATAACATTGAAAGGTGAGGAATGTTTGTTACACCTGTTCGCAAAAAGACAACAACAAACACCAACAAAAAAACAAAAAAAAAAAAAAAACACTGTAAACAGTTTCCCCGAGCTATCCAAGAGCGTGGTATCGTTTTCTGTTCTTTTTTTGTTTTTGTTTTGCTTGTTTGTTTTGAAAAGCCATGTGTACACGTTGTCAAGAGTGAGGGAGGGGGAACTATGGCAAAGCGCTGATAGCATCGACAGGGAGCGCGGATGGAAAGACAGACACGATTTGTGACAGACGGAATATTTTCTACAGAATCCAGGCGTTTTTAGGTTACCTGGAACAAAAAAAAAAAGGTTCCCCACAAGATTAGGTGACACATGTGATTTAAAACTATCCAGACAAACTAGATATAAGAGGAGTATTAGGAGGGAGGGAGGGGGTGGGGGAGCGGAGAAAGAGAGGGGGTCACTCTTTGTGGGGGAAATCACATTCATGAAGGTCAGGCTTACCTTTCTTGTCATTAAACCAAAAACATTTTTTTTTAAGTATTTATATTCATCAGAACACTCACTTAAATCAGGCTTACTTTTCTTGTCATTATTAATCCGATAATTAAAACACATTTTAAAGGTGATTGTTGGTGATTCCGCAAGACAGTATGTACGAACAGACTGCAAGGCAAAGCACGACGCGTTTTGACCTGTTAAGTCTTCTTCAGGCAAAATAAACAACATTTAGCACAATGAAAAATGAAGAACGAGCAATCACTAATCCAACAGATCATTTTTCTCGTTTCCTACAAAAGCTGGATCATGTTTTGTTTAGATTTATGGAAAGAGGAGATAAGACAAATCTGAATTTTTTTTTTTTAAAGGAAAAAAAAAAAAAAAACAAAAACGATTCTTCCGCCATGCACCGAAAGAAGATTCAAAATGTGCAATTAAAAAAAAATCGACAATGACAGCCAGCGAGCTAAAAAAAAAAAAAAAATCGATTTATAGAATACCTCAATTTCTTTTTTCTTTCTTCTCGATTTGTATGTTTGTTTGTTTGTTTTAGCTAAACTTACACCACAGTCTCAAGAATTTAAATAAAGCTTGGTGGCGAAAAATGGTAAAAAAACTATCATACCGAGAGGCACTGATCCGTTTGGGGCGCAACGTTGGCAATCTCCATGAAAGAATTTGCCACGGACGTTCGTGGACAGCGCCTTTCATTCATTGATTTCTAGATTGAATATATTCACTGCACCATTAACATTAAAAGAGACAGAAAAGTTGTATTTCAGAATGAGTGGATGTTAAAAACGTGTCAGATCAAAGAGGTGATGAATGAAAATGCTTGATATTCTAAGTGTAATGAATGTAAGGGAAATGTTCATTCGGTCACAAAAACCATTTATTTGTTGTATGAAGGAATTATGCAGATTTTTACAACAACATCATGTTCCAATCGGAAAACACCAACTGCTCACAAGAAAACAGAATGAATGGAGAGAATGTATCCGAGAGGTTAATTGTGCCGTAGGGTCAATTCTCAGAGGAAACGTTTCAATACCAAGTGCTGCTGCTAGGTGGAATATCCTCTGTGCTGGACGAAACTGGGAAGAATATATTTTCAAAATGTATTGAAACATGGATGGTCAGCTCAGATCGTTTCAAGTAACATTTCTCCATAGAATTATTCCCAGAGGTCGGTATCTTTCAATTTGCAACTCGGCGGATTCTTTCAATTTGCAACTCGGCGGATTCTTTCATATACAAGTTTTATTCTTTAAGATGGAAGCAGGCATTCATCTTTTTGACACTGCTGTGGAGTTCAACGTTTTGGGGGATCACCTTTGGACGCATCTGCATACAGAATGCAAGTGAATACCGCAGCCCAGCATGGAATGCCCTCAATGTTGATTAAAAACCCACCACACCGAACAAGACCAAAGAAAAAAAAAATTCAGAACAGGCGCCACAGCAATGCAGCGTCTGTTTTCTTGGGTTGCCTCAACGCGACTGGACATCGACTGCTCCCCGTGGATTGCAGCTCCCAGGGCTGCGATGGGAGAGGCCGAGGTGAAGCGGAGGACGGGGAACTGCAATGAGCGGCGATAGCCCTGAAGTGGCATGGGAATTGAGACATGCAGAAAAAAAAAAAATAGTACCACCCCCCCCCCCCCCCCCCCCCAAAAAAAAAAAAAAAAAAAGCCGCATTGCATATC
>JADBJO010001571.1:203593-233593 GCA_016801955.1 Conus betulinus | reverse complement strand
GGGAGAGAGAGAATGTGCGGGGGGGGGGGGGGGGGGGGGGGGGGGTTTCGCGCGCGCGCGGTTCATAGTGAGAGCTTAAAGCTATATCGATTAGGCACCCATGAATATCTGTTCTTGTTCTTCTTCTTCTGTGTGCGAGTATGTGTGTGTGTGTGTGTGTGGTGTGTGTGTGTGTGCGTGTGTGTGTGTGTGTGTGAGTGTGAGTGTGTGTGTGTGTGTGTGAGTGTGAGTGTGTGTGTGTGTGTGTGCGTGTGCGTGCGTGTGTGCGCGTGTGTATGTATGTGTGTGTGTGTGTGCGTTGTGCGTGCGTGCGTGTGTGTATGTGTGTGTGTGTGTGTGTGTGTGTGTGTGTGTGTGTGTGTGCGTGCGTGCGTGCGTGCGTGCGTGCGTGCGTGTGTGGTGTGTGTGTGTGTGTGTGTGTGTGTGTGTGTTCATTGTGAGAGCTTAAAGCCATATCGATTAGGTACTATGAATATCCGTTCTTGTTCTTCTTCTCCTTGTTCATCTTGTTCTTGTTCTTCTCCTCCTTGTTCATCTTGTTCTTGTTCTTCTCCTCCTTGTTCTTCTTGTTCTTGTTCTTCTCCTTGTTCTTCTTGTTCTTCTCCTCCCTGTTCTTCTAGCTCATGTTCTTCTCCTCCTTGTTATTCTTGTTTTTGTTCTTCTCCTTGTTCTTCTTGTTCTTGTTGTTCTTCTTCTCGTTCTTCTTGTTCTTGTTCTTCTCCTCCCTGTTCTTCTTGTTATTGTTCTTCTCCTTCCTGTTCTTCTAGCTCATGTTCTTCTCCTCCTTGTTATTCTTGTTTTTGTTCTTCTCCTTGTTCTTCTTGTTCTTGTTGTTCTTCTTCTCTCGTTCTTCTTGTTTCTTCTTCTCCCTCTTCTTCTTTCTTTCTTTTTTTTCTTCTTCTTTTTTTCCTCTCCCTCTTCCTCTTCTCCTTCTTTTTACTCTTCTTCTTCTTCTTTTTCACGTTACTGACATATCTATCTCCTGTGTTCTGTGCGCCGTTCCAGATCAACTGGCACGCGGTGTTCTGGGGCATGGGCCTGCAGTTCTGGTTCGCCGTACTGATCGGGAAAACCCGTTTGGGATCGGCCACCTTCGGGTGGCTGGCGGAACGGACCGAAGAGTTCCTGAAGTATTCGGACACGGGGTCACGGAATGTGTTCGGTCCGACGTACCTCGAGCACAAAATTGTCATGCAGGTTTGTGAGAGTGGTGTGCGTGTTTGATGTTGTTGCTTGTGGTGTGTGTGTGTGTGTGTGTGTGTGTGTGTGTGTGTGTGTGTGTGTGTGTGTGGAAAATGCACCCTATAGCTCAAATAAACATCTTGGTAACTTGGCACAGTGGTTAATGTTACGGGCTATAAGGTAGCCGATTGTCGGTTCCAATCCGCGTAGAAGCATGTATGTATGTATATTTTGTTTGTTTGTTTTAAGCACAGGGTTCAGCTTGCTGCAGAATAAATGAAAACACGTATCTTGCGGAATCGAGCGTTTTGTGAATAATGGTCTGAATATCTTATGATTCAACCATTACAGATTTAAGCATTCTTTCTTTGCAAACACACAGAAGTAAGATACGAGATTAACAAGGATTGTTGATATTGCCGTCATTATCGTCATCGTCATGGTAAGGATGATGATCATGATGGTGATGATTTTTTTTTTTTGTTGTTGTTGTTGTTGTTGCTTTTTTTTCAGGTGATGCCTACGGTCATCTTCTTCAACGCCGTGATCAGCGTGTTGTACTACCTAGGGGTGGTGCAGGTGATGTTTGCTGAGTTTGGCCGATTCCTCAGCTTCTGTCTGGGCACCAGTCCCATAGAGTCAGTCAGCACAGCCGCCAACCTCTTCCTTAGTCTGGTCAGTGTCTGTCAGTCTCTGTCTGTCTGTCCGGTCTTTATGTCTCCCCCCCCTCTCTCTCTGCCCTCTCTCTCTGCTCTCTGTCTGTCTGTCTCTGTCTATCTGTCTGTCTGTCTGTCTCTCTCTCTCTCTCTCTCTCTCTCTCCCCTCCCTGTGTGTGTGTGTGTGTGTGTGTGTGTGTGTGTGTGTGTGTGTGTGTGTGTGTGTGCAAGTGCGCCAGGATGTGTGTGTATGCGTGTATTTGGAGGTGGAAGAGATGCGCGCACATGTGTGTGTGTGTGTGTGTGTGTGTGTGTGTGTGTGTGTGTGTGTGTGCGAGAGAAAGAGAGAGAGAGAGAGAGAGAGAGAGAGAGAGAGAGAGAGAGAGAGAGAGAGAGAGAAGGATGTCTGTGTATCTGTGTATGTTGTACGGTGGAAATGATGGTATGGGAGATGTGTGTGTGTGTGTGTGTGTGTGTGTGTGTTGTGTGTGTGTTGCGCGCGCGCGCGCGTGCACGTGCACGTGCGCATGCACGCGTACACGTGTGTCCTTTTCAACAGGTGGAGACCCCCATCTTGGTCAAACCCTTCGTCAATGACATCACCAAGTCAGAGATGTTCGCCATCATGGCGGGGGGCTTTGCCAGTATTGCAGGGTCCTACCTCTACATCTTCTCTGCTTACGGAGTAAGAACATGGAGTAGGAGCGTGGAAGAAAGACAGAAGAAAAGAAAGAAAGAAAGAAAGAAAGATCAATCAATCGAACAAATGAGCAAAGGAAGGAAGGAAGGAAGGAATGAATAAAGGAAGGAAGGAAGGAAGGAAGGAAGGAAACGGACGAACGAACGAACGAATGACAGAAAGAAAGAAGAGAAAGAGAGAAAGAAAGAAAAAAAAAAGAAGATAATGAGAAGAATGAAAGAGAGAAAGAAAAAAAAAAAAAAAAAAAAAGAAAAAAGCGTCTTTGATTTTCCCTTCATCAATACAATGCAATTCAGTCCAATCCAAACCAATCCATTCATTTTAATCCAATCCAATCCAATATGTATTTCCTTTCTCCACTTCGGGGGTATGGAGGATATAATAACAGGCAAACGGTCATCAGCATGAATTAAAAAAAAAAATGAAACAAAGTGAACAGTCGCACTCATCGCATCGTTGAACCTTTAAGGACAATAGTCATGAGTACTGAACAAGGAAATATTTCATCCATAAACAGGGGCTGATCGAAGTATCCTGCTTCTCTGGATGTTCTTTGCTTCTATTCAATGGTGATGTCTTGATGTCCTATTTGCCGTCAGCCATCATCAAATCAGTGAAACCTTAGCCTGCTAATTATTTACCATCGGTCACGTTAATATTGTTACATCCTAACCACACACACGCACGCACACACACACACACACACACACACACACACACACACACACACACACACACACACACACACACACGCACACACACGTTTAGAATAACGCGGACACCTTTTCGTGCTGTACTGTGACCACAATCGATGAAAAACAAAACAAACATAAAAACATACAAAACTATCTGTGAAAATATCCAAAACTATCAAAGACAGCGTTTTGGATTGTTTAGTAAGACGTAGGGAATGTTTCGTGACATTGTCACAGTGAGCAGAAGTCGCGCTGGAATTTCATTCCGTTAAGTTGTTACAGCATAGAAGGCAACTGCAGAAACTTCGTTAAGTTTATGTGTTGTCAGTTTGATGAAGAGAAGACTTTTCGCCAGTGATTTATTTCAGCTGTTGGACGACAAAATTTGTTTTCGTCTGGAAAAAAAAATATGCAGGAGAGTGCACCCTATCTGTCAAGGGCTGTAACTCTGGTAATTCCTTGTTCCTTTCTTTTGTTGTTTTTGTTTTTTTCTTTTCTCCCCCCTCCCCCCCCCCCCCCCCCCCCCCCCCCCCCCCACCCCCGAAAGGCGAAAGGGGAGGGGAGAGGTGAGCGCGGGCGAAGGAGTTGGGAGGATGAGAAAAGGGGGGGGGGGGGGGGGGGGGGGGGGGGGGGGGGGGGGGGGGGAGGGAGGGAGTACAGGATGTACAGTTACAACCTGTTCAGCCCATGCCAAAAGAGCAGCTCCGCTCTAGTGTAGTCCATTCCTGGCGGTGGTAAGGGAGATAATGGGGAGGTAAGGTCGGCCTTGTCTCATCCTGGATTGATGAGGAGCTGTCGCTAAGACAGCTGACGCACGTGTAAACAATACAAACAAGAAACGCTTTTCTTTTTGTTTTAGTGAAACAACTACATGTCCATAACTTTACACACCGATGCTACTGGCGATGTCGATGCCCATTCACCTAGTACACACATAGACACGAAGCACGAAGGAGAAACAAGAGGAACTTCCCGGACTAAAATCGAGAGAATGAATGAAGTTTCTGTTTAAGGTGTTTTCACCATAATTAGTGATATTACACGGGAAAAAATAAAAGGGTAAAAACATGCTCGCACACACAGATACACACATACACGCGCGCGCGCGCGCGCACACACACACACACGCGCACACACACACACACACATCCACGCACGCACACACACGCACGCACACGCACCACGCACGCACGCACGCACGCACGCACACACACACACACACACACACACACACACACACACACATACCCCCCCCCCCCACCACACACACACACACACACCACCCACACACACCCACACACACCGCACACAGAAAACTCTAAAAAAAAAAAAAATGTATATACATACAAACACGCCTAGCTATACATACACGACGGTGTTGCATTACATTACAATATATTAAATAATCGCAAAATTTAAAACCAAATGACAGTAGAAGACCGATAGACCGATCTCTGCCCTGTTTTCACCCCTCTCTTTCCGTCACTTGGCAGGCTCCCATCAAACACATCCTGACGGCCAGTGTCATGTCGGCCCCAGCAGCCTTGGCCTTCTCCAAGCTCTTGTACCCGGATGAACGGAAACCCACCATCAAGGCCAAGGACGCCTACAACGTGGATTGTGGGTAAGATTACAGCCCGATAAAATCAATGGCGTGAAGCGGGCGGGAAAAGGAAGTATGGTCACACGTGACACAAAGCATGCCAATAGAGGAGCTATTTGCTAGTTGAAACCAAGAAATTGTGAAGCGATGTTGGATAAAACAAATCTATTTCCATTGGTGTAGAAGATTACCTATTTATCCGTGAATTTTTGTTTTCAAAATGGATTTAATGGTTGCCTTTTTATGGATTACTCGTTGATACCAATTTCAGTAATTAAAACCGATTTATTAGTAAATTTAGTTGGTGACTCATTAAATGCTTGTCAAGGTTTTTTTTTTTTTTCTTTCTTTTTCTTTCTTTTTTATTTTCAGTCTGTTTTACTGATAGGTTTAGTGGATTGCCAGTTAAATAATTCCGGTCCTTATTCTACACACGTCGGACCTGATTCTAGATATATTAAAGAGTTTTATCATGCCCCATTTTCTCATGCTCTCCTGGTGTTTCATATGCCTGACATAGCCTATCTTACATGGACGATTACAACAGAATAAACGACGTCTGCCTTCGCCAAAACCTTATTGTCTCTGTCTGTCTGTTTGTTGTGTCTGTCTGTCTGTCTGTCTGTCTGTCTGTCCTCTCTCTCTCTCTCTCTCTCTCTCTCTCTCTCCCCCCCCGCCCCCCCCCCCCCCCCCCCCCCCCCCCCCCCCCCCCCCCCCCCCCCCCCCACCCCACCCCCCCCCCCCCCCCCCCCCCCCCCCCCCCCCCTCAGCTAGTGTCTGTACACGGCACACTTTCATGTTAAAAATTCTTCATTGATGTCCAGTCAAAAATGACACTCTGAACTATAGCATCACGCGGACAAAAAAAAAAAACAACAACAAACCCTCAAATGGCGTTAAAGCGACATTTGACCCCTAATGAACACAAACATGAATGCGTGATGACCCGTTGGATTATCTCCTCCTGCAAGGCACTACCACACAGCCTGATGGGGGCGCTGACGACGGGGGCCAAGGACGGGATGAAGGTGGTGGTGCTGGTGGTCATCAACTTGATGATCTTCACCTCTGCCCTCAAGTTCCTGGACCAGACCGTCCTCTGGTTTGCTGAGAGCGGGCCGGGGTGAAATGACCCCTGTCGGTGAGGGAGGGAGGTGTGTGTGTGTGTGTGTGTGTGTGTGGTGGTGTGGTGTGTGGTGTGTGTGTGTGTGTGGTGTGTGTGTGTGTGTGTGTGTGTGTGTGTGGTGTGTGTGTGTGTGTGTGGTGTGTGTGTGTGTGTGTGTGTGTGTGTGGTGTGTGTGTGTGTGTGTGTGTGTGTGTGTGGTGTGTGTGTGTGTGTGTGTGAACTGTGAGGAAAGTTTTCTGAAGTCTGAACTGGAAGAGGAAGAGGAAGAGGGGAGGGCAGAGAGAGAGAGAAGAGAGGGGAGAGAGAGAGAGAGAGAGAGAGAGAGAGAGAGAGAGAGAGGGACAGAGAGAGAGAGAGAGAGAGAGAGAGAGAGAGAGAGAGAGAGAGAGAGAGAGAGAGAGAACTTACAAAGAAAAGAGGAGAAAGAGAAAGAAAAGTTACATGGAGACACAGTCGGAAAAGAATCGCACTAGCGATGTGATGCACACACATGAATTTGCGATGTAAAGTACGTAAATGAATTGAAAAAAATCTTGGAATACAATAGATACCCATCTCTACAAACACAATATTCACTGAAGTTATGCAATACCCCCCCCCCCCCCCCCCCCCCCCCCCCCCACCCCCACACACACACACACCACACAGAAGAGAGAGAGAGAGAGAGAGAGAGAGAGAGAGAGAGAGAGAGAGAGAGAGCGAAAGCTTGAGAGAGAGAGGGATGGACAGGCAGGCAGACAGGCAGGCAGGCAGACAGAGACAGACAGAGACATTGGCAGAGAGCAGTTAAAGCCCCAAATGAAACCAAACCCAAACCAAACTAGCCTAAGGAAGCAAGATCAAAGCCTTACCCTGTACCCCTGTTGGCAGCGGCTGGTGGCCTACCTGTTCTACCCCATCACCTACATGATGGGCTTCGACCCCCAGGACTGCTTCAAGGCCGCCTACCTGCTGGGCATGAAGATCCTCACCATGACTGTGGTGAGTACAAGACTGGACAGCTGTCCCTCACATGTCAGTTGGTCGGTCAGTTAGGTTTGCAGGCAGGAGGAGAGAGAGAGAGAGAGAGAGAGAGAGAGAGAGAGAGAGAGAGAGAGTGTGTGTGTGTATTTCTCTCTCTCTTTTTTTCTCTCTCTCTCTCTCTGTTGGTCCGTCCGTCTGTCTGTCTCTCTCCGTCCGTCCGTCCATCCGTCTGTGTCCCGGTTCGTCTGTCTGCCTCTCTGTCTCATTGTTTGCAAACCAAACATGTTCGCAAATGTATGCCAAAATTTTGCATAACGTACAACTCTTAAAAAACATACACACTAAAAACAAAAACAAAATGAGGCAGTGTTTGAGACGTGAAACAGATATGCCGTAGTTCGTTGGAATCCACACATTTTGCCTCACCTGCTTTTTTCCCCCCCTCTGAGGCATCACTGAAGTCCTGACAATGTTCCCCCAGCAGCGGCCGTTCTCTCAGAGGTGCCATGGGACAGGCGTGTCCACACACCCTTGATGTTGCCCCCCTCCATTTTATTCTCCCCTGGCCCTTCTATGCTTGCAGCAGAAACAAGCTTGCTGATTCTGGAAGATGCCCAGGCCTCTCTGCTGCTAATGCCAGAAATCTGGGCTGAACTAGATTGCTGCTGTTTAAAGTCGACGCAGTTGTTTACACAGATTCGACGGGGTTTTTTTTTTTTTTTTTTTTTTAATAATGCCATTTCCACTGTGAACGTTGCTTATGAGACAATTTATTAAAAAAAAAAAAACCCCTTCCCCCTCTCTCTCTATATAAATAAACTGATATACAATCCAAGGATAAGTTACCGAGCACCATTCCAGCAATATTCAGAGCAGTTTTGTGTTGCCAAAAAATATTGAATTTGATATAAACAAACGTTGCTTATGAGACACTTATTAAACCCCCCCCCCTCTCTCTCTCTCTCTCTATATATATATATAATAAACTGATACAATCCAAGGATAAGTTACCGAGCACCATTCCAGCAATATTCAGAGCAGTTTTGTATTGCCAAAAATATTGAATTAGATCAAAGCAAAGTTTGCTCTTATGTCTTAAGATTGAAAACATAAGGGGAAAAGGATACGCTTTTATATTGGCAGCAGCAGATAATTCTATCTAACAGCATGTGTTTGAGTGGATGAATATGGAATAAATAAGCGCTTATCGAAATCAGTTTTCAGCTAACTTATAGCCTCAAAGGGGGAAACAATCTCCAAAATAGAGCAAATTCACTAACATGCTGGTCGGATAACATTACTTCGAAATCTGGTCATTTATTTTTAGCAATCTCGGAAAACAATAATTCGATTTTTGTGCCATCTAGGTTTTAAGCAGAATGCTATCCTAGAAAAAGGCTGGTGTGCAATAGCATAGGATGTTTGTTGAATTTTTAACAAATCATCCAAAGGTCCCACCTAAGTCGCAAAAGAAAATTATGAAACGGCCAAATGAGCTACATTTCTTGTGAAAAGTAGAAAATATAAAAAGCTATAACATCTTAGACACAAGTGCTGAGGGCCAGTACTTGGAATGAATCCGCAAGGGACTGAACTATTATAAACTAATAAATTCCAAGGATACAGTAACTGACCGCCATTCCAGTAATTTTTAGAGCAGCTTGGTGTTGCATTGACTGCAAGAAATATTGAATAATAAACAACGCTTGCTCTTATGTCTTAGATTGAAAACATAGGGGGAGATAAGCTTTCATATCTGCAGTGACAGATAATTCTGCCTAGCTAACAGTTTGTGCTTGAGTGGGTGAATGGGGAATAATAAATGCTTCTCGAAATGAACCTTCAGCAAGCATGTAGTCTCCAAGGCGAAGACAATCTTCAGAGAGGAGGAAAATCGCTAGCATATACATAACTCCTGGTCAGATACCGGTATTTCGAAACCTGATCGTTTTTCCTTAGTGACCTCGGAAAGTCCCAACCTGACTCCTCTGCCTGTTAGGTTTTAAGCAGAATACTATCCTAGAAAAAGGCTGTGTGCAGAATTATCTGTCACTGCAGTCATGAACAAGCTTTGTTATATATATATATATATATATATATATATATATATATATATATATATATATATGTAACTGGACAAGATGAGAAAAAAAAGACGAAGAAAAAAATAGACCCCAAAACCGGTTGGTTGACTCCTGTGCTTTTTTTTCTTTTATTATTGTCCAATATTTCGGTCCCGAAAGTGATCGTGGGCAGGAGAGATGCAGTCATAGATGCACCACGTCATCCTACTGTCGAATAAAAATTAAAATTTCATACCATCGAATCAATAAACACACACACACACACACACACACACACACACACACACACACACACACACACACACACACACACACACACATATATATATATATATATATATATATATATATATATATATATATATATATATATATATATATATATGTCTTGCGGAAAATGATACATTTTTTTTTAAACAATACTTGAAAAAAAAAAAAAAAAAGAGACAAGACAAGACAAGACAAAATTCTTTATTTACGAGGATAATAGATAAGCACTGACGTGCTTTTTTTTACATCCAGTCCTCGCCCTGAGTAGGGACTACAACATGCAGTGAAATCAATTAATGTAAGAAAAAGTAAAGAAGCAAGCTAGGTGGTGATGTAATCATAAAAGAACATCAAATGAAAATAGAAGAGAAAGGAAAACAAAACAAAACAGAAAAAATAAGAATAATAATTAACAAACAAAAAATAGAAAAAAAAAATGAGAATAACAATAATGAAGAGGAAGGAGACAGTGGGGGTAGGGAGTGAGGTGGGCTGGGGGAACATATGTAAATGTACTACAACGTACAAGATTAGCATGTATGAAAACAGACAATAAAATGAATACGACAAAGTACGTACATATTTTTGAACACACATACACGCACGCTCGCACGCACGCACACACACACACACACACACACACACACACACACACACACACACACACACACACACACAGAGAGAGAGAGAGAGAGAGAGAGAGAGAGAGAGAGAGAGAGAGAGAGAGAGAGAGAGGCACAACAACATGTAATCATTTGTTTTTCAGAGAGAGAGAGAGAGAGAGAGAGAGAGAGAGAGAGAGAGAGAGAGAGAGAGAGAGAGGCAAACAATACTAACAACACGACATTGAAACTGTTTGAATTAAAAAGAATTTTAAAATGAAACGGCATTACTTCCGCCAGACGATACAGACAAACAGATTACAGGACAAAACGCAATGTAATTCGACTCTTGGGTCCTCTTCATGCAAAAACAAACACCATTTAAGACAATGAAAACGAAGGACGAGCAACCATTTATCTTCTCAAACTCGGCGCAAAATGGGTGTTGGATGAAAACAAAACATACAGACCCAAAGGTGAAAAAAAAAAAAGCCTGGCAAATAATACAAAACAGTTTAAACAAAATAAAAGTGGACATTCTTATATTAAGGAAGTTTACGATAAAGTTTACATTGGCAAAGCCAGCTGGGACGAAACACAACAACAAACAAACGGCGACAGTGACACAGACAGTGACAAGTGGTGGAACCATTGTTGCAGCTGTCCTTCATTGAGCTAGGCAAGCTGATCACCAACGAGGAAGCTCTGCAGGACTACATCGCCACCTACAACGGTACCTGGAGCTACGTGGGTGATGACGTCTTTCTGGAGGCCACCAACACCACTCTGGTGGGAGGCATTATCTCGGTAATGCTCTCCCTCTCCCTCATCATCCCCTCAGTCCGTCCGTCAGCCGCTGATCCCATCCCATCCCGTCTGTCTTCTCCCTCCCCACCCTACTATCTGTCTGTTTTCTGTCTGTCTGTGTCCATCGGTCTGTCTGTCTGTCTGTCTCTCTTGGTCTGTCTCTGTCTGTCTCTGTTCGCCTGTGTCTGTAGGTCTCTCTCTCTGTGCCTGTTTCTGTCTGTCTCTCTCTCTCTCTCACTTCGTGTCTCTTTGTCTCTGTCTGTCTCTCTCTGCATCTGTCTGTGTAAGTCTCTGTCTCCGTCTCTCTGTCTGTCTCTCCTCTCTCACTCTCTGCTCTGTCTGTCTTCTCTCTCTCTCTGTGGAGGTTTTCAGTGATGTTTGTTCGGATAAAGCATACAGGGAACACCACTCGCTAAGTCCCCTGCTGAAGACCGTAACTATTTTGTCACTGAGTCTTCCTCCGTAGAACGCCACAATGGTCTGTTCAAGGACAGTCCTCCTGAACTCCTCAATAACACCTCCCTCCACATGAACTCAGCAAAGGCATAGACCTGGAAAGAAAATCAGGACTGAGATCACCATGAGAGTGGAAGAGCATGAAGAACTACAGAATTTAATGCTTTATCACGCTTATTGATGAGGAGGACCATGTTATGGGGGCCCATAGAGCACGAAGAAGGACTACAGAATTTAATACTTTGTCACGCTGATTGAAGAGGATGAGGATCATGTTATGGGGGTGCACTGTGGTCTGACACTGCATGGTAAGGGGACTGTACTCTACGTTTCCGTTCATGAGATATCCCGGTGTCAGCCTGGCCCGAGCGATACAGACATCTGCGGTAGTGGTCAGAAAGTTTGAACAACAATGTCGGAGGCGCAGCTACTGAGGATGAAACTTCAGTCTTCCCATTTTGGCTCACAGCGAACTCAGCTCTGGGTAGGAGCTGCTCATTGGCCGAAAAATCCCCCCAAAATCAATGGCCCTGATGGGAATCGAACCCGCAAGCTCTCAGCCGAAAAATCTTCGACGCTAACCACTTTGCCATAGCAGCTGGGTTTCTCTTTGTATTTGTGAATGTTGGTACATGCACATGATATATATTAGTAAGCTTACATGTTTGTATATGTTCTGTTCCCTATATAATAAAAAATAAAGTTAACAAGTTTGTCCTGTCGCAGCTCTGGCACCAACAGTCATCATCGTCATCCCATTTACCATTGGGACTGCAGTCCGCCAGCTGAACAACCGGGACAGAATATATCGGTTCATCAGAGACACAACCATGTATCTCTAAACTGATCTATGTGTAAAGAGAGACACATGGTTGTAGCTCTGATGTATCGATAAGGTACCACTCAGGGGTCCTGCATTGGCGGCAACATCATTCTCAACATCATCTCATCAGCAGCAGCAGGACCACCACCACCATCATCATCATCATCATCACCATCATCATCATCACCACCATTGTCACCATCATCATCATCACCATCACCAGCATCAACCACGTCATGATCATCACCATTACCATTATTAGTCACATCATCATCATGATCATCATCATAACCGTTATCAGTCATATCATCATCATGATCATCATCATTATCATTATTGATCATATTATCATGATCATCATTACCATTATTAGTCAAATCATCATCATGATCATCATCATAACCGTTATCAGTCATATCATCATCATGATCATCATCATTATCATTATTGATCATATTATCATGATCATCATTACCATTATTAGTCAAATCATCATCATGATCATCATTACTATTATAAGTCATATCATCACCATCATCTTAATCATCATCATTTACCATTACTAGTCACATCATCATCATGATCACCATCTCCGGCACATCACTATCATATTTGTCACCCCATCGCCCCCTCCCCTTCGATATCACCGTCACCATGACCATCGCAAGAGTCATTGTCATCGTCGTCCTTTTCATTTCCCTTCCTCCTCATTCTTCCTTTTTTTCCTCCTTCTCTTCCTCCTTTTTTTTTCCCTTCTCTTCTTCTCCTCCTCCTTTTTCCATCCTCCCCCCCCCCCCCCCCCAACAAAATTCTGTTCCTTCACATTCCCCTTTCCTTTCCTTCCTTCCTCTTCCTTTTTGTTTTTCTTCTTCCAGTTGGCATTCTCACACCCGTGGTTTCTGTCTCTGAGATGAACTTGGATGTCCTGTGTCTCTGAGATGAACTTGGATGTCCTGTGTCTCAGAGATGAACTTGGATGTCCTGTGTCTCTGAGATGAACTTGGATGTCCTGTGTCTCTAACATGAACTTGGATGTCCTATGTGTCTGAGATGAACTTGGATGTCCTCTGTCTCTGAGATGAACTTGGATGTCCTCTGCCTCTGAGGTGAACTTTGATGTCCTCTTGAACTTCCCACAAAGCCTCACGGCTTCCGGCGCATTGTTATATCTCCGCTTCCTCCTCCTCTTCTCCTCCTCCTCCTCCTCCTGCTTTTCCTCCTCTTTCACCTCCTCCTCCCTCCTCTTTTCTCCTCCTCCGCCTCTCCTCCTCCTCCTTTAACTAACACCTCCTCTCCTCCTCCTGTTCCTACTGCTTTTCCTCCTCTTTCTCCTCCTCCTCCTCTTTCTCCTCCTCCTCCTCCTCTCCTCCTCATCCCCCCACCTCCACCTCAACCTCCTCCTCCTCCTCCTCCTCCCCTCTCCCCATGCCCATCCTCTATGGCAGTCTACACTGTTTGTCTCCCCCTGGCTAGCCCCGGTCGGCGGCCCAGGCGGTGTACATGATCTGCGGGCTCAGCAACCTGGCCAGCATCGGCATCTGCGTGGGGGCCTACGTGGCCGTGGCCCCGGCCCGCGCCTCGGACATCTTCAAGCAGGTGTCCTACGCCTTCATCGCCGGCAACGTGGCCAGCTTCTCCACGTCCTGCGTGGCAGGTGCGAGCAGGACTCTTCTTCTGGCTGTGTCTTTGTTGCTGCCTTTCTTCTGGGTTCTCTGTTCTTTTTTTTTTTTTTTCCTTTCTCTTGGTGTGTTGGTTTGAATATCTATATCTATCTATCTATGTATCTATGTATGTATATAAATGTATGTATGTATGTCTATGTATTCTTTCTCTATATACATACATATATATATATATATATATATATATATATATATATATATATGTGTGTGTGTGTGTGTGTGTGTGTGTGTGTGTGTGTGTGTGTGTTCGAATGTTTGAAGATATATTTTTTCAATATTATGTTTGAATATATCTCTCTATATATATATCTATCTATATATATATATATATATATATATATATATATATATATATATGGGGAGGGGGGGGGGGGTGTGGTCTGGTGTTTGTCTCTGATTCTGTATCCTTGTCTGTTTGCCTGTTTGTCTTTGTCTTTGTCTCAGGGTCTGTCTCTGTCCCTGTCTCTGACTCTCTCCGTCCGTCTATCCGTTTCAATATGCTTGTCTCTCTGTGTCTATCTGTCTGTCTCTCTTCATCTCTCCCACAAGGTTGAGAACTATGTCAGTCTTAGTCAGCTGCTTGAGGGAATCTGGTGCTTGAGCGCAAGTCTTCACCATAGAGTTGGAGCAAAGGGGGGAGTTTGCAGGCTCATCAACCTATGATTTCACGAAACAGCTCACGATTTCTGGTGAGAAGAAGACCCAAAACTTTAAAGGCAGCAGCAGAGCTTGCTGGAAAGGCTTCAAGCTGGATGTGGTCAAAGAGTTCCGGCTGAATGTGGCCAAGACACAACAAACATAAAACTTGGTGAGGTTGTAGGTCCTATCTGAAAACAGTGTCCGATAGCTGTGTAGGAAAGATGTCCCTCAAGAAGACAATGTCTGGAGGGGACTAACATCCAGGAGATACAGATCTGGATGTCGGCGACACCAAACACTTTTCTGACAACAGAAGAGCAGCATTAGGGGTCATAAATCCAGATGTGGTCTGGCTCCCTTGAAGTGTGAGGAGTTCAGGGTCCTAAACGTTTGTCTGAGGGGGATGTTTTGTTCTCTGAGGACCTTCTCCTGTCAAACTCTTCGTAGACTTGCTTCCTCCTGCTTCATGTATTCTGTGATCGTGTTTCGTCTGTCTGTGTGGGCACCTTTCATCTCCTCGCCGTACTTAAAGATTGATGGGGAAGGGGGAGTGGGGGTGATGGTGGTGGTGGTGGGGGTTATTGACACGGGTAGTGTGGATTTTTTTTTACTGTGAAAAAAAAATCAAAGCATCTGTGTGTGTGTGTGTGTGTGTGTGTGTGTGTGTGTGTGTGTGTGTGAATTTGCAGGGCTTCTGTACACCGATTAACCGGCGATGGGGAGTGACGCCATCTTGGATTGTGATTTGCGGCCCTGTACACACACCAGTTGTGTACTGACGAAACGAAGGGCTCTGAACAACGGATCAGTGGTCGACACGGGCATCAGGCTTTCTCTGACATGCTGAACGAAAATCGACCACGACAGCAGCATTCAAAAACAGCTGCAACAAAACAAAAAACAAGCAAGCAAACAAAACACACAAGCAAACAAACAAATAAAAAAAAACCCGAAAACTGTACCAGCACACACACACACACACACACACACACACACACACACAGAGAGAGAGAGAGAGAGAGAGAGAGAGAGAGAGAGAGAGAGAGAGAGAGAGAGAGAGAGAGAGAGAGAGAGAGAGAGAGAGAAATGTCAGTGAAAACCGCAACAACAAACTTAAAATCAGCAACAGCAGAAGAGAAACCTACTACTACTATGGTGCTACTACTGCTGCACTGTTAGATTATAAGAATAAAGGCCATTTTCTGTTCGACTTCAGAAGAAGGAAAAAAAAAAAAAAAAAAAAAGAAAAAAAAAAAATCTGGGTTAAATCATTTTGCTTAAGAGTAACATAAATGCAAGTTACTTTTACTTTCATTATTTCAGATTGTCTCCCTTTGATGGCATGGCCCGGAAGAGGGACAACGTCGATTATGGTGTTCTTTTCTACCTCCCCCCTTTACCATTCCAGCATTACTTCTCTTCCCACCGTCCCCCTTTCTCCCTTCTCTCCGACCTTCCCAGCCACCGCTCCCTCCTTTCTCTCCCTTTTCTTTCTTTCTATTTTTTTCTCTCTCCCCTACCCCCCCCCCCCTCCCCCCCCCCCCCCCCCCCCCCCCCCCCCAAATGTGGGCCTGATTCGATGTACGAAGAATTGTACATACGTCAATCTCATTGTCCTCGATGGCTTACACAGTTAACCATTGGGAAACAGACAATTCCTGGTTGGTTTTACTCACGTCACTGATCGTTTTTGTTGTTCCTTTTTTAAATTTCAGTTTGTTTGTATGTTAAACGGGTTTTTTTTTTTTTTTTTTTTTTTTTTTTTTTTTTTTTTTTCCCCCCGTCGCTGCTGCTGCTGCTTATGTCTGAAAAACGAAAACATGTCACCAGAAATTTTCAGACCGTTTTTTTTTTTTAGTTAGTTTTGCCTTTGACAGTCTTGTATGTTTTATGTTTAAAAAAATGACGGTAGTGTAATGGTTCAAAAATGGGAAAATCACGTGTACCATAATGAATGAAGAGAGAGAGAGAGAGAGAGAGAGAGAGAGAGAGAGAGAGAGAGAGAATGGTTGAATCATTGTCAAATGGTGCCAGCATTCATCGTTTTGAGCCGATAGTGGAAAAGAAAAGAAGTGAAAAAAAACTGACTAAAAGCTCAAAGAGAAATACTCAATACTGGTAGGCAAAAGAGCATAACAGCCACACAGTTGCGCAGGCATAATTCCCTGAAATGCACTGTATTATACAAATATAAATATGAGCGAGTTCAAAGAAATCTTCAAAGCAGCTGACCAACAGATATGACTGTTTCTAATGGCTACTTCTGGTCATGAAAGTATGTATGGTTTGATTTTAAATGCGCATTGAATTATTCATTTCTGTATCCATTTTTTTTCCCCCAGTTATTCGAGGCATGTGTGTATTCGCAGAAAGCCGCTTTTCGTCTTCCAGACATGATTCGCCATGATTATTTTTAATCGTTTAGATTTTTATCTTAATCATAATCAACATTTCTGAGTATCTGGATTTCTATCAAATTGTCATTAATATTTGTAAATATCCGCATTAAAAAGATTAGGATTAATACTTCAAAGTATGTTAAAAATCGAAGATATGTGACCGTTTACGCCATCCTTAAAACCTTGAACAAGTATAGAATCTGACAAAAACAACACATCTATCTACATGTCATGTCTTGAAACCAGACACTTTTTATGCTTGGAGAACAGATCTCCAAATGTGTGGAGTAAAAAAAAACTCGTTTGAACAACAATAAATCAGAGGAATTAAATCGGTGTAAGAAGAACACTGTGCATTTCATGCATTGATGTTTGTCTCAGACAAATCCTTTTAATATTCTAAGTTCATACATGTTCCAGATGATTTGCAATACAAAGCGACCGGCTCTTAGGCTTGCTATTCGAGAAGTAGGTTTGTACATTGATTTACTTTGCGTGGAGAAGAGATCAGTGCGGATCACTTTTGAACAGTATTCATAATGTAAATGTCATTGTTGCAACTGCGCACAAAGAGTATTGCGGTTTATAAGGACTTGTACATTGTTGATATAACTGGGCATTGAGGCTTAGTTGGTTGGCTGATTGGTTGGTTTATGTATGGTGTGTTCAACACATGCGTGAATAAGTTTAGATTCATATTGGTGCGTGTTAAATTTTAGAGTGATTTTCGTTTCCAGTTCCGAGCAGGATCATACAGAGAGACCTGGATATTCGATTCGTGTTGGTTTCAAAAGCGGGTGTTTATCATTGCATCATAAAATGAATTCTCTGTTGATATAAACCACCTAGAGTTAGAAAGTATACTATCCCTCTGGGCATTCAACCTTAAAAAAAACTAATGAAGCGTACACACGTAACACACACACACACACACACACACACACACACACACACACACACACACACTGTCATGTAATGCGGAGCGATATTACGTATGCTACGCATTATTGATTCGTGCGTTACACTATAGTTAGTCGTGTGACACAAGGGAGCGTACTGGCTGAACGTGGCCCAGAGTTTGAGTGAAATTTTAACACTGTTCACGCGATTTGAATATAAACAGGCGTTGGCCTGTATCGGTGCGCACTCTGAGAATGGAACAGACGACTTAGATGGAAGAAGAGAGGCGGACTGTGCCCATTAATAAAGGCAGAGGCCTAACACATACAGAAGTATGTGAATTGTAGTTGAATGACCGGTACTCAAGCCGTAAGTATCTAATTTTATATTGTGAGAATCTAGATGATTCTCCATTTTGTTTTCAACGGTTTATTGTCGGAACCGAAACTATGTTTGAAAAATTGAAGAGTTCAAAAATGTTAAGTGTAACATGACTGCTAACTGGCTGGCAGTGTTTTGAACTCGTGTTTATCCGGTTTGTTATAGCTGGGCCGACTCCCGTGCGGTAGAGGAAAGAGAAACTGGAGATCGGGCACTAAGGTGGATGGCTGGGGGCTGCGCGCGTTCCCGGGCCAAGCTCCGATCCGCGGGAAGATCCAGGTGGGGCAAGAGTTTGTCGCCGACCAGTAGTTGTGATGTGTATGGGATCCCCGCACAAAGGAAGCCAGTTCCGGACACCACAGAGTGTGTGTGTGGACACTTGCAGTGAGTAAACCTGCAAAATCAATATCGTGTGCAGAAGAAGAGTGCTTGTTTGGTCGCACCAGCTGAAAGACAGATAATGAAAATATATAATATATGATATATGAAAATTGATTGATGCCAGAGTAAAGAACCCCCATGGGATTTTAAAAGATTATGGAGTGGATGCAGTTGTGTGCGGAGGAAAGACGTCAGGTTCGTGTGTGTATGTGCGTGCATGCATGGATATCGTACGTCTGACAGTGGTGACCCCGACTTGGAACTTTGTTTTTGTTTTTGTACCCCTCCCATTGGTTGTGATGTTCCCCACCCCATTTTGAATTAGAAAAAAAAAAAATGATTTGCTTTTTAAGGTATTAGTGAATGTTGTGTGGGAACAGCTGATTATTACGTACAATTATCTTTTCTATTTGGATACATCTCCCCCCCCCCCACTAATTCTCTTTATATTTCCATTAAAACCCCCTCCCCATACTTCCTTTCTTGATTTATTATTCAGCATTTTGAACAGAATTTGCTGTGAAATCCCCTCCTCCTTTAGTATTCCCACGTTTTTTTTTTTTTTCTACTGAGTATTTTAAGGATTTTCATGTAACCCCCCCCCCCCCCCCCCCCCCCCCCCCCCCCCCCCCCCCCCCCCTCCCAGTACTTTATCCTCCCAGTACTTTTTTTTTTTGTGGTAATTTTCTTGTTTAAACCCCTTCTTGTACTTATTATTAATTGCATAAATTTGATTCCTTTCATTATTTTGAATGAGTTTCTTTATATTGTATCCATTTCCTGATTTTTTATTTCAAATTTTGAAATAATTTTGTTTTGTAACCTCCTTTATTTTTATTGCAACTTTGATTTATACCAACCGTTTGGTTTGTTGTTGTTGTTTTTTGTTTTTTTTCTGGAGTGGCAAAATAATTTTGTTTTCTTCCCCAACCCCTCTTAAGACTTAGTGTTCACTTTTCATTGTACCCCCCCCCCCCCCCCCCTTCAAAAGTGTCCCTATGTAACTTTGTGGGTGTGTTGTTTTTTTTTTTTCCTATTCTAGTATTTTGTGCTAGTCCCCGTCTCCGATTATACGGGTGGGCTGTGCCAGTAGGGTAGTCCAGAGGGCTTTTTCTAATTTCTAGTCTTACTTTTTCTTACTGTCTTGGTGATTTCCACTCTGTCTACTTTTGCTGTTTTCTGACTTCATTCTCTCTCTATTTTGTCTTTATCAATAGGCACCTATCTAGTTTGAAAATTTTCTCATTCTCATTTCTTAGGTAGGGTTTCTGATAGTGATTGTGTATTATCCCCTTTTAGGTGTTTGTCTTTTCATTGTTTTAATTAATGTTGTTTTAAGATTTTTTTGTTGTGTATGTGTATGTGAAAGGATTGTTGAGTGAGTGCCTCTTTTTCTATTTTCTACCTCTGTTTTGTTAGGGCATTGTTGTTCCATAGGCTGGTGAGCTTCCACCTTCTCTTGCGTGTAGCAAGGGGGCATGGTGATGGGAGACGCTTAGCCTTACGTAGTTCTTTTTTTTTCGTTTCACAACCTTTTTCTTTCCTATTATTTGAATTCGATTTTTCTCCTTCCCCTGGCCACTGATTTGATCCAAAGGGGTGATCATTTTGGAGGCCTGTCCAAATAAACAATTTTTTTTTCCTTGGAAATTCTTCTTGGTTTTGCTGTTTGAAAACATTTTTTTTTCTTTATAGTGTGTATAGGAGTGATTGGATTTTGTGTGAGTGGAAGGAAATTTTACACTGAAACTTTAAAGTCATTTTTCTTTTCTTTTTCAAATTTAAAGTAAATTTTCATTGTTCTTTTCTTTTTCATAAAATTTCATTTTTTTTTACTATCTTAGAAAAAAAATTTTCATTCAAAATGTCGGCCTTTGAGACCTACCTGTCTCAGGGTAAGACGTTAGGCCTTGATGGGCCGGACTTGATTCAATATGTCAAGCAGTGTGAGGATCGCGCTGAGCGCGCAAGAGAGGGAAGAAAGGATAAAGAAAGGGAAGAAAAGGATAAAGAAAGACAGAGAAGAGAAGAGAGAGAAGAAGAAATGAAAGGGAAAGACAGAGAGAGAAGGAGAGGGAGAGGGAGCAGCATGAGAAAGATTTAAAAGCCATGGAGTTAGAGTTAGAAAATAAGAAGGCAGATAGGGATTTTGAGTTGCAAAGTAAGAAGCTTCAGCTTGAAATGGAGAAATTAAAAGCTTTTGGTGTAACAGACAATGGTTCTGCACAGGGTTCTGGTGATGCGAAACCTGTTCTGGTCGTTCTCCTTATATTCCCAGATGCCTGTCTTTGATGAAAACAAAAGATGAGATTGATGCATTTTTGTTTAGATTTGAGAGTCATGCTACTTCTTGCGAGTGGCCCAAAGATAAGTGGGTATTGTATATTGCGTCTCTTTTCAAGGGCAGTGCGTTGACGCTGTATCATTCTTTGGCAGCGAAGGATACTTTAACTTGGGATGAACTTAAGGATGAATTACTTAAGCGTTACCGGTGTACCGCCGAAGGATTTCGCGAGAAATTCCGTACCGTGCGTCCGGAAAAAGGCGAGTCATTGCCTGCGTATTTGATTCGGTCTGCGCATTTTCTTGATCTGTGGATTGACTTGTCCAAAACTAAAAAGGATTATGCGGAACTTCGTGATCTGTTTTTGCGTGAGCAGATTTTAAACAGCGTTTCAAAGGACTTGGCTGTGTTTCTAAAAGAAAGGTCGGTTGCGAGCGCTGAAGAAATGTGCGAGCTTGCGGAACAGTACAGGACTGCGCATCCTGATCGGACGTTTGCCCGCAAGGGAACGGACACGGTTTTTCGATGTAAATGTCGCTTCCTTCGCACATCACAAAACAGTGTTGGTTCAGACCGTGGATTTGGCTCTTGGCGATCAAATCAGAACCGTAATCGTTACCGTGGAGGTCAAAATTCCCGCGGTGGTCAAAATTCTCGTAGCGGACGGGATCATGGCAGCCGGTTTGAACAGTCTGCTACCGGTGGTGGTCAGCAGTCTGGTCATTTGGGTGCAAATACCGGTACACCTAGAGGTGGTCAAACAGCGTCTAACTCTCGGTATCCGCGTAACCGTGGCCGACAGCGCGGACAGGCTCATAATACCTCAGGTACACCCGCAGGTTGTTACAATTGTGGTTGCTGGTTTCATAAAGCTCGGGATTGTCCATCTGTAGAACAGTCAGCAGTGAATGTCACAGGTATGTCAGGCAATGTTTCCGATCCATCTACTGTAGCCCATTCGATGGTGTCACATGTTAACACTGACGGCTTACTGGTTGAGTCAGGAACTGTCAATGGGTTTCACTGTTCTGTGTTGAGGGACACAGGTTGCACTACTGCGGGAGTGCGCCGTTCTTTTGTTCTTCCGCACCAGTTCACTGGTGAAGACAACATTGTCGTTCTTTTGGAGGGTAAGATTGAGGTTTTCCCTTTTGCTGTGGTCTCAGTTAGTACACCTTACTTTGAGGGTGAGGTGCTTGCCTGTGTTATTGAGAACCCAGTAACGGATCTCATTCTTGGTAATCTTCCAGGTGTTACTTCAGCATGTTCAGGTGCTGGTGGATCTTTTGTCCCATGTACTGTGACTACTCGTTTACAGGCAGACAAGGAGAAACAGTTGCCTGTACCGTTGTCAGTGCCTGATTTGTCTGTGCTGGATGTACAACCTAAGGAATTTGCTGCTATGCAGAAGCGTGATGCCTCTTTGAGCCATTTTGTTCTCTTCAGTTGTAACTGAGGTACCTTCCCTTTGACTAAGCCTGTTTTTGTTTTTTTTAATGATGTTCTATGTCGCTTGGTCAAGGACAAAGGTGAAGTTAAGCGTCAGGTGGTAGTTCCTCAGGAGTTACGTAACGTTGTGCTTCATACTGCGCATGACAGCATTGTTTTCTGGTCATTGTGGGATCAGACGTACTCTACAGCGAGTTCTTGCATCGTTCTTTTGGCCAGGAGTGTCTCAGTCAGTCAAGGAGTATTGTCGTTCATGTGATACTTGTCAGAAGACTGTGTCTCGTAACCGCGTCCCTTGTGCGCCGTTGCACAAGATGCCGTTGGTTTCAGTACCTTTTGAGAAGGTAGCGATGGATTTGGTTGGTCCTTTGGAGGTGTCGTCTTCTGGCTTTCGGTACGTTCTGACGTTGGTGGATACAGCTACTCGGTTTCCGGAGGCTGTCCCACTCAAACGTATTGATACAGTCACTGTCGCGGAGGCTCTCTTCTTTCTATTTTTTTCAAGGTATGGTTTGCCCTCCGAAATTCTTACTGATTGTGGTACTCAGTTTGTTTCGGACCTGATGAAGGAAGTGTACCGTCTGTTGTCTATTTCTTCTGTTACCACTACTCCATACCACCCTCAGTCTAACGGATGGTGGAAAGGTTTAATGGCACCTTGAAGTCCATGCTGAAGAAGGTTTGTCGTGACTGTCCCAAGCAGTGGGATCGGTACATTCCGGCTGTTCTGTTTGCATATCGGGAGTTGCCGAATATGACTTTAGGGTTTTCTCCTTTTGAGTTACTTTTCGGTCATTCACCCCGTGGTCCTATCGCTTTGTTAGCTGATAAGTGGACTGGCACACAGATGACTGACGATGACAAAAACGTTTACCAATATGTACATGACTTGCACAATCGGATACTGACAGTTGTGCTCAGGCACAACAGACCGCTGACAGTCAGACCGACAAGTATAAAGTGTACGCAGACAGAAAGAGCTCTCCTCGTTCATTGAAAGTGGGTGATCAGGTTCTTGTTTTGCTCTCTGATGAACAGAATAAGTTGAAGGTTTCCTGGAAAGTCCTTTTCTTGTGAAGGAAAAGTGTTCACCTGTCAACTATCGTATTGACATGCATGGAAAGTCCAAGGTTTTCCACATCAATATGTTGAAAGAGTATGTGGTTCGGACGAATGTTGCTGTCAATTTCGATGTTGCTCTTTGTGTGTTCCTCAGGGATTAGACTCTGCGTCTGCATTGTCTAATGAGTTACCTGTGGATTGTGTTGTTTCCACTGGTGTTTCGGATGCAGAGTGTTCACATTCCCTGTTTTTCTCCCCCGTCGGGTTTACAGGATGTACATTGTTCCTCTGTAGGAGTTGTACAGGATGTGAGTGACGATGACGTTTCATTACCTACCTTGTCTGTTCAAGGCGAGACATTTCGTGATGTAAAGGCTGCTCCTGAGTTGTCAGACACTCAAAAGTCTCAGTTGATGAGTGTTTTGGATATCGTACGTCTGACACACACACACACACACACACAAATACACACACACGCGCGCGCGCAGGCAGGCAGGCGCACACACACGCACGCACATGGACGCTCGCACGCACGCATATACAACACACACACACACACACACACACACACACACGGAGGACACGCACGGATTATCTATATTATATCACAGCCGAAATATTCGGAAGAATAGACTTTTAACACCCACAGAGAGAGAGAGAGAGAGAGAGAGAGAGAGAGAGAGAGAGAGAGAGAGAGAGAGACTAATTACTGAAGATACTGAACCATCTGTCAAGATCAAAAGAGGGACGGGGGAGATAATCTTACAAGCGGATGTGATTTAACACGTTGTGTGAACAATGTGTATTAACCAGTGATAGGTGTGTGTGTGTGTGTGTGTGTGTGTGTGTGTGCACGCGCGCGCGCGTGTGTGTGTGAGCATGCGCTTGCCCCACCTTCAATGCAGCCTTCGCGGTCGACTGGGCTTTAAACATGACGTGTGTGTGTGTGTGTGTGTGTGTGTGTGTGTGTGTGTGTGTGTGTGTGAGCGCCCGCGCGCGCGCGCGCGCGCGCGTGCGGGCGGGCGCGCTTGCCTCAGCCTCAATGTGGCCTCACGGTTGTCTGGGTTGTGAACAGGACTTGATGAGCGGGGTGCATTCGGGTTGTAGTGACACTTCAATTGTCAGGAACGTCAAAATACTGCCTGCAACAGAGGATCACACATGTGTCTGGCGGTAGATATTGACAACGCCCTCCCTCCTCCTCCACCTTGACCTACCCCCCGCACCCCCCTCCCCGCCCCCTCCCTCCCCCCTCCCTCCCTCCCGCCACTACATTTCAACGACACCTGTGTTCCCCCCTTTCGGAAAGTCATAAATTCTGGAACGACGGTTTGTGTGTTGAACACCGTTTATTGTTTAACAATTAGCACCAGTCATGAAGATGTACGTGTGGATTTTCTAACGTTTTGTTGTCTCTTGACGAGTCTTTATCATGGAATAGCACACTCACGGGACTACCGCATGGGGTTCTCACTGTTATTGCAATGTGAAGATGTCGGTTACAACTTTTGATAATCAGACTCGGTCACGTAAGAAATTGATCACCATATTTAACTACCAAACATCTGCTGGTTGTGTCCGGTAGGTTGACTCGCTGTCATTTGAATGTCTTAGGAGTTTTTTCTTGTCATTGTTACAGGGAAATTAATTATAAAAACGAGGCAGGGAACAACAAAATAATAAACAAAGAACAAGTAGGGTAACTCTTGCTCCCACTCTTGTGGGAGCAAGAGTTACCCTACTTGTTTATCGTTACAGGGTTCATTTTGTGTAATAGAATATTTTAGTAGTTTTACTGTTGATGAATGACGAGCCGGTTTGTTGTAGAGTATTTCAGTATATTGTTGTCCTCATGGTCTGAGTTGGTTTATAACAGAATATTTAACTTTTTTTCTCTCTTTTTCTTTTCTTTTTCTTTTTGTTGTTGTTGTTGTTGTTGTTGTTGATGATTATTATGAAATGTTTTAGCGTTTTCTTGTTGCCATTCTCAAGCTGAGGAACGACCGAATACTTTGCCCATTTTCTTAATCTTCCTAATCGTCATTGCTGATTTAGTTTGTAACAGACTATTTCAGCCTTTCTAAGTCATTATTGGCGGTGTGGGTTGAAAACAGTATGTTTTAACAATCGTTCGTCATAACTGACGAGTTAATTTATAACAGACCATTCTGGTTTTGAATTTTTTTGTTATTATTTTTTTTTTTTTTTTTGAACTGATCGTTGACGGGCTTGTTTGTCGCAAACATTCATATGTTGTTTTTCTTTGTTATTAACAATTTGTTTAAGTTGAATTAGCTTAGCTTCTCTCTGTTCATTGTTAACGAGTTAGTTAATCATAAAGGAGTACTGTTTACACTTGACTGTCGAAAACAATAGCTTGAGGTTGCAAAAACACAGAATGGCCAAGAAAGGATACCCGAAAATGAAGTTATTGAGTTTGGGGGTTTGTTCACTCATAAGACGATGTTGATCATACTACGTGTGTTTGAGAGGAAAACGAAAGTGCTGAAAGGAGAGCAAGATTTTTTTTTTTTTTTTTTTTCTGAAATCAAACAGTTTCGTACTCCATTAAAATCCACAATTTGAAAAGAGTGATCTACTTTTGCCTTTCTTTTTCTTAAAAAAATGTTGAGACAGAATGTACTGAGAATATGTTTTCAATTTTTTTTTTTACATTGTTTTCTTCTACTTTCAATATAGCTGCCTTATTTTCTGACAGCCGCTGCAAGTGTGTGTATAATGATGAAGGGCGGGAGGGGGGGGGGGGGTGGGCATGCAAATGTGTGTATATGAAAAGGGGGGGGGGGGGGGGGGGGGGAAGCGATGGGTGGTGTCAGGAGGGGCGGGGGCGGGACGGAGAGGAGGTTGTAGGCGTCAGGACATACGATGAAAGCTGACCTCGATTTTAGCTGTTTTGTGCCCAAAGTCAAGCAGGTTTCCCAATACATTGTCGTCATCGTCTTCGCCATCCTCCATCAACATCATAATAAGTACACAACGACTTGTTTCGGGTTCTGTCGCCATTCATGCTTCCTTAGTGTGATACCAGCAGGAGTGTGAGTTCCTGCCTTTGTGATAGACTGGTGTTGATCGTTTCCGGGAGGATGGTTGGTGGGGGGGGGGGGGGCAGGGCAGGGCAGGGCAGGGCAGGGCAGTGCGTGAGTGAGAGGGGAGAGGGCAGGAGAGAGGTGGGATAGGGTGGGGTGGGTGCAGGCATTGTTTTGGGCAGAAAACAGCCGATAGTCTCAGCGTGGGTGATCGGTCCTTCCGGCGTGGTGACTACACAGTCTTCATCGTTTGCACAGAGAAAACTGAGGCAGGGACTGGACGACAGCCGCGCAGTCTTTCTCCGGTGGGTTGCCTGTGGACGACCTTGTATTGATCGCTCCTTATGGACTGAAGAAATGTCAGTGTGTCTGGGTGTGGGTGTGGAGAATTTGGAGGGATGAGCGGAGGGGATCGGGGGAGGGGATAGGCTGAGAAAAAAAAATAATGGCAGCGGATGGTAGGGCCGTGGGGTAAGGGTGGGGGTGTGGAGAATGGGGGGGGGGGGGGATGTGGGGGGTGGGGGGGCCGGGGGGGGGGGTGGGGGGGGGGGGGGGGGTGGGGGGGGGGGGGGGGGGTGGGGGGGGGGGGGGGTGGGAGGGGGGGGGGGGGGTTAGGGTGAGGAAGATGAGGCCGGTTCTCTCAAATGAGCTGCGCGCGTAATTCACTGCACACACACATGGAAGATGAGGCATTTCTCTCAAAGGTATTTGCGCACGCGCACGCACGCACACACACACGCACGCACGCACGCACGCGCACGCACGCACGCACGCACGCACGCACACCACGCGCACATTCACGCACGCACATACACACGCGCGCGCCCGCGCGCTCACATACAGAGGCACACACACACACACACACACACGCACGCACGCACACACACGCACACACACACACACACACACACACACACACACACACACACACACACACACACGCGCGCGCGCGCGCGCGCGCGCGCTCGCTCGCTCAGAGCAAAGGCATACATCAGTTGAAGACTGCAAATATTACAAAAAAGTATACGTTTAAAAATGTCTATTTTTACATGTGACTCGCGGTGAAACAACACAAAAAAAAAAAAACAAACAAACAACAGCAGCAACAACAACAACCACCGTAACTCTACTTTCATACATCACTGCTACCACATCAATTCCGAATAACTGACTTGTTACGCTCATTAGATTACCTAACCCATTGATTCATATCTCTGTGGAGTCGTCACTTTTGTCATAAAATGGCTGACACTAATGAGTGAAGGTGACAATATTCTTCCCGAGGGGTGTGTGTGTGTGTGTGTGTGTGTGTGTGTGTGTGTGTGTTTTGATCCCTCGCCCACTCCCAATCATTGACACCTGTTCCTTAATTAAGTTTATTGTTGAAACACACACACACACACACAAATATCATGTCATCTGATGTTAACGTGGTCTCTCTGATTTGTGCGATATCTCTCTCTCTCTCTCTCTCTCTCTCTCTCTCTCTCTCTTACACACACACACACACACACACACACACACACACACACACACACACACACACACACACACTCGCACACACACACACACACACACAAACACACACACACACACACATACACACACACACACACACACACACACACACACACACCATCTCTGCGTGTGCATGCACACCCCCACCCATACTCACATAGACAGACAGGCGCGCGCGCGCGCGCGCGCGCGCGCGCGCACGCACACACACACACACACACACACACACACACACACACACACACACACACACACACACGCAAGCACGTACACATGCACATGTAATACCACGATTCTCAGGTAAGTACGCTAACTTCTTACGGATAGCCGATTTGGGAATCGTAATCGTAATCAGTACTAGCCGATTTGGGAATCATAATCGTAATCAGTACTAGCCGACTTGGGAATCGTAATCATAATCAGTACTAGCCGATTTGGAATCGTAATCGCAATCAGTACTAGCCGATTTGGGAATCGTAATCGCAATCAGTACTAGCCGATTTGGGAATCGTAATCAGTACTAGCCGATTTGGGAATCGTAATCGCAATCAGTACTAGCCGATTTGGGAATCATAGTCGTAATCAGTATGGCCGATTTGGGAATCGTAATCATTGACGTGGCCGGTAGGAAGGCGCAGGTGGTACATGAGGTAACATTATTAGTTTGAAAACTAATCAAACTAATCCAAAAGGATAGACAAATATTTGTGTAAGCAGACAAAACCAGCAATTTTTACAAAATGGAATCTAAAGAGTACTCACAACTCCTTGATAAAAACATCCAAAAAAATTACAAAAAAAAAAAAAAAAAACTGACAAAGTTACAAATGATCACATTAGGAAAAAAAAAAAGGAGCTTGTACAGCAAATGGACCTATGTGATAGAGTAGAGACAACAGCAGAAAGAGAAGCTTTTATAACACTCAAAGACCATCAACCTAATTTTTTGAACAACCCAACATGTAGATTGATAAACCCATCCAAATCCGAATGAGGAAAAATCAGCAAAAAAAATTTTTTAGAGAAAAACCATAAAAAAAAAACATAAGAGAGAAACACTGAATTCAACCTCTGGAAAAATACATATGAAGTTATACAATGGTTTAAAAAAAACTCAACAAGCAAGAAAATACAGTCTTTATAACATTTGATGTAGTAGATTTTTATCCATCTATAGATGAAGAGCTGCTCACCAAAGCTATAAAATTTGCCAGCAAATACACTGAAATACCAGGGTTAGAAATGGAAATCATTTTCCATACAAAGAAAAACTTTACTCCACAGCAAAAAACGAGACTTGGACCAAGAACACCAGGAAAAGTTCAACTTTTGATGTTACTATGGGATCGTATGATGGTGACGAAAGCTGCGAACTTGTCGGACTATTTATGCTATCTAACATTAAAAAAAAAAAAAAAAAAAAAAAACTGGAAACAAATTGGACTGTACAGAGATGATGGCCTCGCTGCATTGAGCGATAGCCCTAGAAACATTGAAAATAAGAAAAAAAGAATTGTGCAAAATCTTCCACGATCAAAATTTAAAATCACCACAGAAGAAAACAAAAAGAGATAGTGAATTATTTAGACATTACGTTAGACCTCAACCAACATACATTTAAACCATACAAAAAACCAAATGACACACCTGTTTATGTAAACATAAAAAGTAATCACCCCCCACTTTCCATACTGAAAACAATACCTAGAGGCATAAACAAGAGATTATCTAATCTGTCATGTAATGAAACGGTATTTAATAACACTGCAGCTGAGTACCAAGAAGCGTTACACCAAAGTGGCTACAACTATAAATTACACTATGACCCAGGAAATGATGAGCAGACACAAGAAGAACAGGAAAAGGAAAATCATATGGTACAACCCCCCATACGATGGAAGAGTTAAAACAAACGTAGGGAAAGAATTCTTTAAAATCTGACATCTTCTTTCCCAAAAGAGCACAAGCTGTTCAAGATATTTAACAGGCACAACGTCAAATTATCATACTCATGTATGCCGAATCTCAGAAACATCATTGATTCAACCAACAAAAACGAAAAGCAGTACAGAGACAAACGAGGGTGACGAAAGGAAATCTTGCAATTGTACCAAGAAAGAACAGTGCCCTCTAAACAATAAATGCCTCCACAGCAATATTTGTATATCAAGCCACTGTAAAATCAGAGAACGCTGAAGAAACATATATAGGTATCACTGAAAATCAATTTAAAACTAGATATGCAAATCATAACAGTCATTTAACAAAGAAAGATACAAAAATCAAACAGA
>JADBJO010001571.1:188593-201093 GCA_016801955.1 Conus betulinus | reverse complement strand
TGGGTTGCGTGTGGCAGTCATCATGATTTGAAGAAATGGGGAGGAACAGGGCGACAATGGAGTGAACAGAGTGACTGAGGTTGAACTCCACTGTGATGTGACACGGGGAAATTGGGAAGGAGAGGGCGACGGTGGGGTGTTAGGTTGAACACCACAGCGATGTGACACGGGGATATTGGGAAGGAGAGGGCGACAGTGGGGTGTTAGGTTCAACACCACAGCGATGTGACACGGGACATAGGGTGGGAGAGGGCGACAGGGGGAGGTTGAATATGTGAAGGAGAGGGCGACAGTGGGGTGTTAGGTTCAACACCACAGTGATGTGAAGATACAGGGGGCGTTATAACACAACAGTGATGTGAAGGAGAGGGCGACAGTGGGTGTTTAGGTTCAACACCACAGTGATGTGACACGGGGAAATACGGTGGGAGAGGGCGACAGTGGGGTGTTAGGTTCAACACCAAAGTGGGTGGTTGAACACGTCTTTCCTATCAACCGAAGACAACTATGGTGGAGTGTGCTCTGAGTTTTTTTGTTCCAGTGTGTCACATCTATGCCATGCCTCCATCTCAAAGTTGTGGACCTGCCTGGTTTGGGTCGAGCCTGTCGGATGGAAGCGGCGTTTTTTGGTATCCGTTGCATCATTTCTTTTAGGTCCTTCGTTTTGCGCCTTGGGCGGGACGGTCTTCATCTTGTTGCCATGGCTTTCATTGTGGTGATGGTGGTCTGGCGTTGGCAGTAGTCCCATTCACGACTGTCTAACGTGCCAGGGCTGTTCTATCGGGATTGCGGAAGTCTCTGGAGGTCAGTTTCTGCGCCATCGTTGCTGCTTTGCCGTGGGTTGGCCCGGGTCATCAGCGTTTTCTTCGGAAGTGGCTGGACTGGCGTCGTTTGGCGAGTTGTGACGTCTTTTGTTTGTGTTTTCTCCTCGTCTTACAGGTCTTGACGTCATTAACACAGCAAAATCTGCGTGTGCGCTTTCTTTTTTTCTTGACATGCTGGATCCGCTCCTAGATTCCCCGGTCTACAATCAAGACCAGCTGACCTTGGAATCGGAGGATGAAAGTAAGGATAGGACTCAAAGGAGGACAATACTCAGAGGGAGGGAGAGAGAGAGGGGGGACGTGAGGGGGCGCGACTCTGTTGCGACCAGTGGGTGTGCACGAATACTGCCCTGCATTTTTCTTAAATTTGTTGTTTATAGAAACTTATTAATTTGATTTTATTTTCTTGTATTTTACACTGTATTTTATGATGTGATATTGCAATGTGTCACCACAAAATAATTTTCCTTCATGGACAAAATAAACAACTTGTGAACTTGTATCATTGATTACCATTTGATGTCAGTTGATCCTTCTAAAACCCTCAGATAAAATGTAGACCTGACTGTATTTAAGAATTGAATCAAATCGTTTACCTCTTGTACTGTGCCTGGAAAAACGTAACGATTTAAAGTTGTGACAGGAACACCCATAAAAGAGGATAGAAACACATATCGGAAACAAGAATAACGGAGACACTTCTTGAATTCCATAAAGATAGGCGAGACAGAGAATAGACTATGATACTGGTAAAGAACGAGTCAGCGTTATGGAAACATCTATTGAAAAGAATCGTGTCATACGAAAAGCACTGAGGATATGACGAAAACCTTTGGACGACACTAACAGAACGACTTGTATATTGCAAGAAGTGAAGATAAAGATATATATATATATATATATATATATATATACAAATATATATATAATACAAAACAAATCACAAGATCGCAGGTTATCAAATCAACTTGTAAGCTCTGCCGCATGTCAGCAGACATTCTTCAGGGCCTAACAAAGAAGCTAATAATTCTTAGATACTATAATAGTCCTTGTAACTTTTGTGAAATCTGTTTCTGTCGCCCAGAAATGACGACGTGTTAAAAACTGGTGCACGATAACTTTTACAGCTGTTCGTGTTTTTTTTTTTTTTTTTTTTTTTTTTTTTCCCCTCTCTTTTCACAGAGTGTTAAGAATATGTGTGTATCATTTATGCATGTCTTGCATGGATATGGCTACTATTTTTGTGTAAAAAATCTCTGCGCACTGTCTTCTTTCTGCGCACATGTAAGCTCTCATATGACCTGAACGAAATGCGTGGGAAAAAAACTGGGCAACATTCACCAAGTAAGTTTTGAAAAGACTTCTTTCATTAATATCCTAGCGCACATGCAGTGTACTTTCTTTCATACTGATTCATCTTTAGCGAGCCAGAACATCATCGTCGTAATGATTAGACTGCTGTACTTTTGTATATTGTTTAGAATTACTGTGTCATTTATATGATCCTCTTCAGTTAGAGACTTTGACCCGATACTGAAGAAACAGTAGTACTTGACCTATACTGAACAAACAGAAGGATTTTTTCCCCACTTAAATTTCACATAACGGCTACTTTCTGTGGTGAGCTGACAAGTAGGTGGTAGGACTATCCACAGTTTTTGGAGTGCTGGGCAGTGGGCATGTCGTCGTAAACTGGAACAAGAGATTAAAAACAAAAGAGTAAATACTTGTGGCAGGACATGAAATGGGTCACAGAGGCTGAAAGACAGTGGAGGTCAGTGAAGGGAGAGAAGAGGGAAAGACTGAGCCACGGGGAGTGGACGATGTGGTGTGTGTGTGTGTGTGTGTGTGTGTGTGTGTGTGTGTGTGTGTGTGTGTGTGTGTGTGTGCGCGCGCGCGCGCGCGTGTGTGTGTGTGTGTGTGTGTGTTTGTGTGCGCGTGCGCGTGTGTGTGTGTGTATGTGTTATGTGTGTACAGAGAGAGAGAGAGAGAGAGAGAGAGAGAGAGAGAGAGAGAAGAGAGAGAGATGAATAACCTTATCACTGGAGTAACGAGCCTGCTAGAACACCGGAAAGTGATGCAATTTTCATTAATTCATTTTTTTCAAGGCCTAAATGTTCATACACATGTTCATGCAATTTCCACATGATCAAACGAACATGCACATGGAAAGAAACCAAACGATTAATTCATTCATAAATGTCCTGAAAGCATCAAAGACATAATTCACACATAACAAAAAAAAGACGTGTATGCAATGTGCTGTAAGTGTACGATGGTAACGAAACGTGGGTCATTCTACATACTGGATTTTGTATTAAAACTATAACAGTTACTGTGTAGTTACAAATATGGCTTTTTAAAAGACTCAGTGTGTCGTAAACATGGACCGAATACCGTTAACACATGCATTATATTGTTCGATTTTCTATCTTCTATTCAGTTTCTCTCGGACAAGTAAACAAATATTCCTGTGTTTCTATTGAGCATTTCTTTGTATACAGCTTGGCAAACATTCTGTTGGAATCATATAGTTATATAAAGAAAGATGTGAATCAAAAAATGTCAGAGTTCCAAAACCATGTGACGTGTTTTACAGAATCTCACACATCGTTATACAACAAGCAGTTGACTGTATGACACTCACCTATGACATTTACAACAGCGTTTTTTGTGGCGAGATTCCTGTGTACAGTACAGTCTGCATCCGTTTGAATCTCACATCTTTAAAAAGTATGATTTTCCCTTTTTATTAATGGAACTTTCTAAAAAGTTTCAACTTTGATTTCTGTGACCGTTTAAAAACAAACATTTTCATCGCGTTGTTTCAAAAAACTTTATAAAACAGTTTCGATTCATTGTCTACACTACAATAAGTCCTTAAACCGTGAACATGGCCCCGACATCATTAATATAGATATCTAGTTTTATTTCTAGTTCTTTTTTCTATCCTGTCATATACTTCAATCGAGGACATCATATGACAAACGCAGTATGTCAGTCACGTTCGGTCGTCGTAAGGGGAGATCCTTGTTAAGTTTTTAAATTTGTCAACTGAAATAGGTTTTTACTGGTGTAAACTGAAACAAAAGACGCAAAATTCTTTCGCTTCGTATTTTGAACGACAAGATATATATCCGAGTGAAGATTGAAAGACAAAACTGCTGCAAATCACTTTTAACATGCAAAGCCCCCCCCCCCCCCCCCCCCCCCTGCCCCCCCTCCCCATCTCCCCATCTCCCCGCCTTCACAACCCTCAGCTACTACTCCTATCCTCCTGTCCTCCAGAGAGAGAGAGAGAGAGAGAGAGAGAGAGAGAGAGAGAGAGAGAGAGAGAGAGAGAAAGCAATGCTGACTGGTCAAGTAAGAAAACATCCGGTATCACTCCCCTATCATACCCCCCCCCCCCTCCTACACACACACACACACACACACACACACACACACACACACACACACACACACACTCACACCCGCACCCCATCCCCCACTCACTCACTCACCCCCGAGAAAAAACGGTTACCAGTCGCCAACCCGTCTACTCTTCATCAAAGCCCAAGATCAACCAAAAAGATTGAGTTTTCAACATCTACTTAAACACAACACCTAGCTACGGGAAAACCCGGTCTTAAAAATAGAGGGAGGGGGATGTGGAAGAGAAGATTGACAGGAGAAGCAGAATGGAGATCAGGGAGACGGGGGAGGGGGGGGGGGGGGGGGGGGGGGGGGGGGGGGGGGGGGGGGGGGGGGGGGGGGGGGGGACTAAACAACAATCTGGCCAACCAAGCGAAGCAAAAACCGATCTTTTGTTGTTGTTGTCGTACCCTGGCTAAAAGACTCCAGGGATCATCCGAACAGCCGAAGTACTTGAACACTATAGTACAAATGCATCAGCTAGGGATGAGAACATTACGTGTGTGACCGTTTTTTTGATTACCCTGCGACGTGGGCAGCCACACTCCAACTTCGAGGGATTTTAGAGACTGTTAACGTTATGCTAGGAGCTTGTCTGAAGACGGCATAACTGTACAGATTTAACAACATTTTGATTTAGCCTTGGTGTTGTAGGCTATGTCAATTAGTCTGACACAGCCTTAAGCCACGGCGAAAACCGGTTTTTAAAATCGGGTTTATAGAAACGGGTCATCCGTGCAATATACTTGTTAAAAGTATATGAAACAGCTTTACTCTCAGGCGAGAGGAAACGAGAAACAATGAAGTAATCATCGATGAATTAGTGACAGAGGAAAATTAGACTACTTGCAAAAAACCAGAGCATCACATTGTATACTAACCAACATAAAAAATGAATTTATTACCTCCATGTTTATGACCTGTGATTCATTTTGTATTGGACACGCTTGCCACACACGTCGATTCATTTCACCAAACAGTTCACACACACACACACACACACACACACACACACACACACACACACACACACACACACATCTATTGAACTTCAGAGTACACAAAACAAACAAATAGTGATGACTGGATAAGACTTGTGAGATGTTGAACGCTGATGTAAATGTTTTGGGTATAATTCGTAAAAGGTTTGCATTGAGCTGCTGCATGCGTGGTCAAGGTGGTTAGGAAAGGTAGTAACAAATATACAATGGTTGATTTAATAGTAATAAAAAAGCAACGAAAACAAACACATTCTCAGAAGGCTGATGAGGCAGTGGCAAAGATGCAAAACAAAAGCCATTAAAGAGGAAAGAAAACGCCTATACGTTTCCGAAAGAAAAGAGTATGTGCACTAAAGAAGATTTAAACAAAAGGAATTGGAGGAAAACTGACTTCAACAGAGTGTTTTCTATTCAAGAATCGAACAAAATGCTATATGGTGATACTGGTCTGTACCCTTTGTTTATGATGACATTATTTTGTTAAATGTAATGAATATTGGTTTGAAGCTTTTGAAACTACCTCAGTCCAGACTTTGTAGACAGGTATGTAACACGATGATAAGGCAGACGGAGTACAGCAGAGAAAACTGGGCATGCTGTTCAAACATATTTCTTTTTTAAATCAGAAAATAGATTCGGTATTGTGTGGCTGTCCCAAGAGGGAGGACACAAAGTTTCATTTGAGAATTCGATAAAACAGATTGATCGCTTGTTGCAAACAGAACTGACACTCTGACACGGACTGTAAGGAAAAGTACAAGTGGTCCTATTTACTTAAAAAACATTTTTTTTTTTTTCAGACTTAAAGACCCATCTCGACGATCACAAACAAACAGCACAGGATACAGTTTGCTATATATTCTGGTTGAAGACGTTCGGTTTTAATGCAAACGGAAAATGATTCTACCCTGTTATATCAATGGAAACACTGCGTCCAATGCGTGGGTATTCTGTAGATGATGAAAAGCATTGGTTATTTCAATGTATAACCTATGAAAATGTGAGAGCATCATGCTGTGTTTTTCAAGTCAGGCATAGCAGAACGATAGGTTCTCCTTGTTTATTGTCATCAGGTGATGAATCCATTACACAAGCCTGTTCCAAAATGTATGACAGATCCATGGTGTATGAGACAGAAAAAGGTACGTCCCCGAATCATTGTATAGAGAAAGGAAAGAAACGGCGTTGTTTTAGGTGGTTGAGATTTTTTTTTTTTTTAATTTATTTCACCTATTCGTTTAGTTAGAATTCATTTTTTCTGCATTTTTCTCATGTATGTAAATGTGTATGAATAAGAATCTGACGCGGATATTTCAATTATTCTGCTTGTTCTGTTTTAGTTTCTATGATGGGTCTTTTTTTGTTGTGCAAAGTGACTGAGTACGCCATTGTAGTACGCCATTGTTTCGTTACTTATCTCCTATAGATCAGAGAGTGCCTGAAAGGTGTGTTTTTCGTTACTTTTTTCGTTTGTTGTCTCCCCATCTCCTTTGTCATAAGACCAGTTTGGCAATGACAAAAGTGTCCAGTATACCTCTATCTGTGAAAGGGAAAGACGAAAAACCAAAGGACGATGAAACAACCCAGTTTCTGATTCATCATCTTTCTTTTACTACATCCACTCCATATTCTTTACAGACAAGATACATATCGCTAGTCACTAGAATGGAAATCTCTTTTCATCATGTGCCATGCTTTAAAAATGATCACGTCTTCCGATCATTGTCTCACAACATGAATTAGCTGAACCGCTAGCGAATATTTTGACACCCCCCTCCCCTCCCCTTTTTTTTTTATGTTTTAAACGTGATGAAACTTCGTGGTGTATTCCATGTGACGTAGGCTTGCCGCTCATTACGAAAACACACTCATACAGAGTAATGGGACTTAGATGATATCGGGAACACTTTACAGGGGACTAGATAATAATAATAATATAATAATAATAATAATAACAGTAATAATAATAACAATGATGATGATGATGATGATGATGACGATGATGATGATGATGATGATAGCAATAACAACAATTAGTTCAGAAATGTTCCTTCTGTTGTGTTGTTTTAATTTCTAGAACAAATTGTTTTCCATCTTAGATTTTACATAAGAGAGATTTTAAAGTTTTTTTCTTTTTTTTTTTTTTAAATTCTTTTTCTTTTCCCCCTTTTTTCTATTTTTGCGTGTTTAAGAAAAATCTGCCTTAACATTTGTGTTCGGAATAAGCTTTTGCGAAGTGACAGCTCTGATGCAGCTCCCCGCGGTCGGCTTGGCCATAAACAAAATGAACTGAGCTGAGCTTTGGAGGGAAACGTTTGAAGATTTTCAGAGCATCCGGAAGGGGACACTGGCCATGACGCTGGAGAAAAAGGATAAGGCGACGTTTGATTGGTCAAAACGTGCTGCATCCGGTTCGTATCGCCACGTGCAAGCTGTGACCCGTCGACCCCTTAATTGCTCCTGTTACGGGTGAATGAGTCACAAAAGTTCCTCGTCCATACCTGTTGAGTACCACGCTGTGTCGGTTACTTTCTCTCAACGGACGGTGGCTGTAGTGCGGAGATGCCATTATCGAGTTGTCGCCCTTCTTGAGCCGATGGCGCTGTGCTGTCATCCAGTACCTCCGGTTTTCTGGACCAATCAACGTGCCCGTACGTTCCCAGTTCGGTCCGGGAAACACCCAGCAAACCTATTGTTAAAGGCACATTGTGGACGGAAATGTGTGTGTGTGTGTGTGTGTGTGTGTGTGTGTGTGTGTGATATGAAAGGTGTAAACAGGCTTTCTGTAGACATGACTTAAACACATGACGTAATGTGGTAACGTCATTTTGACAGATGACAGCACATGCAAGTTGACGTCACGTTAACAGCGGCTAAGCAGTCAATATTGAAACACAGTATTATCCTTACGACGCGAATAGCATTTGTTTTCCCCATAGGACTGTTAAACAGTGGTGGAGGTCTGTTATCTCCTACGTACCCTTCTAGTTTATTCCCAGAAAAATATTCATAAACCTTCCGTGTATACAGATATGCAGTTTGCATCCTTGCCTGATAAATACTGGTAAACATATTTCAAATGTAGTGTCAGATCTGCAAACACAAATTTCTTAGCTTGCCAAAAGATAAGTAAATGGATAGAGCCAAGTGAATAGTCATATAAAATCGGGTGTACCTGAAATTGCAAAATCTATAGATTATGAACTAGATTTATGGTAATGTAACGCAAGGAGCAATGGAAGACTTACAATGAAAACTCATGTTTTGACTTTTTTTTTTTTTTTTTTTTTTTTTTTTTTTTTTTTTTGCGTGTGGACTACCTTTAACTCGCTCTTGCTCAACACGCTGACAATGATTGTTTGTAAACTTGAGACAATGAATTCTTCGCATCTGCTAATTGAGTGGTGTAGTTTCTTTTCTTAGTATTCTTCTAATGTGGCACTCTATAAAAAAATGCATTTATTACTTGATCGTAACGCTCTCATTGATATACAATGCGTAGATTTTTTGCACTGGAAATCGTATCGATTTTGTGCTTTGTTGGCATGTCACTTCCGCTGAATAATACCTCTTAAACAATTTGCTTCGGAGTCTAAGTTCAGTGTTCGATTTTTTTTTTTCAGTAGTCTTTGATATTTGTCGTTTTGTTTTCAGACACGGGCATACTCATAAAAAAAAAAAGGGGGGGGGGGGGGGGGGGGGGGGGGGGGGGGGGGGGGGGGGGGGGGGGGGGGGGGGGGGGGGGGGGATGAGCTCTTAATAAACTGTGTCTTGCTGTTGGTAATTTAAGTGTGCAATCTGAGAACAAGACAACAGGTAGATGTTTATATATAAATCATTCATTATGACATTTCATCACCACGACGCACCTACAGAATGAGATGTTTTCTTCGGTCTTTGCCTTTGATTGTGATCATCACGCTCAGGGCGTAAGTGTCATCTTTCACGCGGCAGCGACACGTTCTTTGAGACCTTTGCCTGACTGCGAGCATATTGCTATCTCTACTCTACAAGCATTAATAGTTTTTTTTTTTCTTTAACGTTTAACTTGCACCCATCTGTCCCACCTTCCTCAGTCTATATTTCCCTAATGTCTCATCCTCCTCTGCGCCCAGCCACTGCATGCATATACCCTCAGGAGTGCGCGCGCCCGTACATATCCGTAACGCATATAAGGAGACACGCACGTGTCAGGATATACACAAACACACATAGAGATGTACGTGCGTTCGTGCTTCAACATACACGCATACGCAAACGCGCACGCACATGCAGCACACACGCGCGCGCGCATGCACACACGTGCGCAAGCATACACGCACAAAAACACACACACACACACACACACACACACACACACACACACACACACACACACACACACACACACACACACACACAGAAATCGGTACTAATTTTTTAAAACTCTCTCTTTCATTCGCGACCTTTACTCATCCGGATTTTCGTTCTGAATCATGTCTAGTCTCTCCCTCCCCTCCTCCCTCTCTCTCTCTCCCCTTGCCCGCCACTCTCTCCTTGTGTGTGTGTGTGTGTGTGTGTGTGTGTGTGTGTGTGTGTGTGTGTGAGTGCGCGCGCGCGCACGCGCCTCTGTGTGTGTGTGTGTGTGTGTGTGTGTGTGTGTGTTGTGTGCGTGCGCGCGCGCGCGCGCGCGTGTGTGTGTGTGTATTTCAAACTTCTGTCTGTCTGTCTGTCTGTCTGTCTCTTTCTCAATCTGTGTGTGTGTGTGTGTGTGTGTGTGTGTGTGTGTGTGTGTGTGTTTTGACAGTTATGGCCAACGGCACTAATTCAACATCACCGAGAATGCAACTGACGTGGAAATCCATCACTACCGGTGTTAGGTGTGATTTCCTCCTCCGTCCTTTTTGTTCATAGGGCGGCGCTTTTGTTTGTTTTGGCATTTTTTGTTTGTTTTTGTTTTTTGTTGTTTGTGTTTCTCATTTGATTACGGCGACAGTAAACTGAACCCAGAAACGCTTAGCTTACCCTCCTGAAAAAAAAGCTCAAATTGGGTCTCCTTTCTCCCTCATGTAAATGTTAGAAACACACCAGCGTATACTATAAATCGGACCAAAGACCACAGTTCTAGTGTTGTAATGCCCATGTTTCGTCGGCTGAACATGAAATTCAATGACACGAGGGGCGGTATCAAAGGCCTTACAGACTATTCTGACATGTTTGCACGCGGAAACGAAGCACCTGAAGGAAAAGTGCACCCGACTACGAGAAGGAAATACCGCACTGAAGAAAAAAGAGTGACTTCCCCTGAAGAAGAAGATGGAAGAGATGGCGACGAAGACCGATGATCTCGGACGCAGATCTATGCGGAATTACGTCATCATCCATAGACACGAAGAAGCTGAAAGCGAAGCGGACGAGGAGAAGGTGGCGACAGTCACATAAGAGGTCACTCACAAGGCGAAACTCCAAGGACGTTCCCTTTGAAAAAAACTTCATCCTGCCAAGCAGAGACCGAACTCACCAGTGACCTCTGCCTTCTCCAAAGACATGGTCAAACACCCATCAAACAGGTGTGTTCGGACTTCACGCCTGGTCAGGGTTGTGCTTCAGGTGTGGTCGGACTTCGCGCCTATGTCCCAGCCTCCCTCCCCTCCCCTCCACCCCCCTCCCCCCCCCCCCCCCCCCCCCCCACCTTGTGTCGATTATTCCCATGCATGCTCTGAAGCTTTATGATTCCAGACGGATTCAGACGTGTGTCAGAACCAAAAGAAAGCTTACGAAGAACTCATGTTTATAAGCTTGGCATTGCTTTCGTTCCAACGAGTTTAAAATTGTCCTTTGTTTGTTTGTGTGAGGTCAGTCGTTTTGTTAACGTACGTCTGCCATCTTGAATCCGCACGTTGTTTTTTTTTTTTTTTTTTTTTTTCCATCTCAATAGATGGATTCTGTGAGAGAGGGAAAGAGAAGGGTACCCAGAGTTTTGTTGACAAAGGCCTATCTTAACGGAGTGTCCTGCGCGTGCCTGTACCCATCGTCAACACAGCGCAGGCCTCCAAGGGTGGTACAGGACTGCTCTAAAGGCAGGTGAAGACAGTGCTTCTCTCGGTCCTCCCCAGCACTTTTGGGTGTTTCTTTTTCTTTTCTTCAGGGAGCTAAGAAATCAGAGTTGTAAGTTGTTTCTCTCGTGTGGAATGAGCCCTGGCAAACGACAAAAGGGAGTCTATGATGTTTAACCACATGATCATAGATGCTACTAAATTCTCCGCAACATGAAAGTCTGACGTGTTTTCACCACATTTTCATAGAAAAAAAAACGAACTTCTCTGCAACATGAAAGTCTATGGTGCTGAACCACATTTTTATAGAAGAAAATTACATTGTCTGCAACATGAAAGTCTATGGTGCGGAATCACATTATCAAGGATGATACTAATCTCTCTGCAACATGAAAGTCTATGGTGCTTAAATCACATTACCATAGAAGAAACGAAATTCTCCTCTGCAACATGAAAGAAGCGGCATAGAACTCCAGCTGCTACTGTCTTTTTTTTTTTTTCCTTGAAGGCGGCTTTTGCTGCTTTTTGTTCTGTCGATATTTTCCTCCCTGTTTAAATCGGAGGGAATCATCCCCCCCCCAAAGAGGGACACCGTTTGCAGAGCAGTTGTAAATAATAGTTTATATGTCACTGGTGCTGCTTGTGCGTACGTGTGCGTCTGATACCTGTGACGAGGCCTGTGACCGAGAAGAACGTGTGAGTATGTACGTGTGTATGTACAATTCATGCGTGGAACTGTAAAAAAAAAAAAAAAAAATAAATAAATAAAAAAAAGTTCATCGTTCGGGTCATGACAGTTCTCAGGGTGATGTTCATGCCTTTCTATACAAGTATGTCAAAAATTTCAACGCGAAACGGTAATGGCTTATTTTAGGGAGGAAAAAAAAAGAGAAGACATAGTGATTTCATTACTGGTGTTCATGTACTTGATGTTTTTCGTTTTGCTGAACAAACATTTGGAGATATTTCGGTCACATTTACTCGGTGATTTGGTTTATGTTTGTTTGTTTGCTATGACGTTTTCTATACATAGCTGCTTTTTCTGGTGGAATTTGCTGCCTAATTAAGAGAATGTTCGACACATTTGTTTGGTCTATTTATGTAGATAACATTGATGTTGTTGTTTCTATTACAGAGAAAATTACATTCACCACAAGAAAGATACATGCTCTCTCTCTCTCTCTCTCTCTCTCTCTCTCTCTCTCTCTCTCTCTCTCTCTTTCTCT
>JADBJO010001571.1:166093-183593 GCA_016801955.1 Conus betulinus | reverse complement strand
GGAACACGCCGAGAAAGACAGAAAAGAAACAGAAGAAAACAACCACCTCGTCGATTACGACGACGACGACGACCACGGCGAGGAGGGCGGCGACAAGGATGATGATGCCTGCTTTCTGTACCGCGGAATCTTCGCGTTCAGGCATGCTGTGAGCCGAAACTGGCGTGGGATTCGAACCGTCGTTCTGGTGGTGTGCTGATGGCCTATCTGGGTTACTTCGGTTATTCGATGTATTACAGGTCAGTGTGTGTATGTGTGTGTGTGTGTGTGTGTGTGTGTGTGTGTGTGTGTGTGTGTGTGTGTGTGTGTGTGCGTGCGTGCGTGCGTGCGTGCGTGCGCGCGCGTGTTGTTGTTCTTCAGTTTAACGTCTTCCCACTAAAAGTGATATCAGACGATGTAAGTGTGTGTGAGTGTGCGCGCACGCATGCATGCGTGTGTGTGTGTGTGTGTGTGTGTGTGTGTGCGTGTGCGTGCGTGTGTGTGTGTGTGTGTGCGTGCGTGCGTGGGTGTGCGAGCGTGTGTGCGTGCGTGTGTCTGTGTGTGTGTGTGTGAACATGTGCATGCCTGTATGATTCAATTACAATAACAAATAAAGCAACCCCCCCCCCCCCTCCCCCTTTCCCCCGCACCTCAGGAAAAAACATAAAAGTGAAAAAAAAATCCAATTACACAATATGTAAAACTATAGAGAGAGCGTCCAATGGCCACTTTGTCAGTTCTTGAGCACCGTCAATCATATTTGGAAAGGTAGTACGATGCATGTCAATTAATGTGTAGGACGAACGGTTAACCACTCAAAAAAAAAAAATAAACAAATTTAAAGATAAATACCAACTGAACTACGTGACAAACTTTTGCAAATTGTGTAAAGATAAAACCAATCATTTAATAATCTAGTTAGAGACAGGGAACCGGATCCATCAGATGGAGTATCGTCACCAGTTTGCTAATAATTTCCTTTGCTCTTGGACAGTAAATTAATAGATTCAACTCCAACTCTTTCTCCACACATACATTTAACATTTTTGCTGAATTTTGTTCGAAGTGAATTCAAGCGCATTCTGTGCATTAAGCTTTGTATTTCTCTAGGTATGGAGACAGGGCTGGGTCTTGATGAGGCCAATATATTTTTTCCAGAATTGGGTTTAATACAGTTGCGGTAATAGTTAATTTCTGAGTTCTCTAATAATACATTTCTGAATTTTTTACTGGATGTTTCGTTTATTAAAGAATAACATTCACTTAAATCTAAGGGAATGTCAAGTGGTATTGATCCTTCGACATTTCGGGCTGCCTTTCTTGCAGCCTGATCGACCCTCTCATTTGCTGAAATTCCACAATGAGAAGGTACCCAGCAAATTGTGACTGTAATGCATTTAGCTGACAGAAGATGTATGACTTAGTTTATTTCTGTTATTATCTCAACCCGTACGTTTGGATTGGAAGACTGAATAGCGCTAAGAGCCGATTTAGAATCGGTGCATACTAGAATTTGACAAGAGTTAATAATAAAGCTCAAGACGTGTTGTAATGACATCAAAATGGCAACAAGCTCAGCACTGAAAATTGAAAAATGTCTACCAACATGGTACAACTTTTCCACTTTTAAATCAGGTATTGTAAATGCTGCTCCTGTATCTAAATTATCTAGCACTGAACCATCCGTATAGATTTTCAAATAGTTTTTGTATGCATTTTCTAAATAAATATCGATGACATTTTTCAATATATAAGGTGGATCTTTTTTGGACACATTTGCGTAATTTGTATCAAAGGTAGCTTTGGCTTGCTCCCATCTTGGAAAAGGTAAAAAGGATAGCTTATTAGCAATTTTTGTTTCGTTTATATTAGAATCTTTTAGGAGATTAGAGGCAAATGACTGGATTGATTTTGTAGATTGCATTCTTCTGGCCCGTTTCACGAAATCTATTTCTGAATTTAAGGATACTTCTTTTGCACAGAAGTTATCCTGTGAAAGACTCTTTAATATGAATTTTGAAGCACATGCTTCTCGTAATGCATTCAGAGGTAATATTCCGATTCACTGCATGTTCCTATGTTAGATGTATGTGTGGGAACTCCAAGGGCAAGTTTGTAAGCCTTGCAGTCAATACTCTGTAGTTTATTTAATAGATATTGCGGAGCGCTGAAAAAGACTTCTTGAGCATAGATCAATCGTGAACGCACAAGAGCAGTGGATAATAAAGTTAAAGTATGCGTGTCTTGCCCCCACGGTTGTTTGTTTATAATTTTCAAAAAGTTTAAACTTTTCTTGCTTTGTTTAAGATGTATTCAATATGAACATTCCAAGAAAATTTGGAGGTTAAGTATACACCTAGGAATTTAACAGTTTTTACATACTCTAAAGCAATGCCATCTAAAGTAAATGAAGGGAGTTTCTCCGGATCATATCCAGCATTGAATAGCATAATATTTGTTTTTTCTACTGAAAGTACCAGCCCGTTTTCATTTAAAAAGCTAACAATTTATATTCAGTTCATGTTGGTATTTAATTCGTATATAGTTTAGCCATCTAAATGGAGTTTTTTTCTTTCATAGTTATCTTCATCCATAGGCATATATCATCAGCAAACTGTGCTAACACTGTATCTTTACAAAGGCCTTTTGGGTAAATCTGCCCTTAATATATTGAATAAAATTGGGGAGATTACTGATCCTTGCGGAAGACCCATTTGTATTTTCTTGGATTGGAATATACATGTTCTATTCTTGCTTGAATGGCTCTGTTTTCTAAAAATGATTCTACAAAATTATACATGTTACCACTTATTCCAATAGTTTTCAGTTTATACAAGAGTCTTTTATGCCATACTTGCTCGTATGCTTTTCTTATATCAAAAAAGTTGCAGGATATTCTTTCGTCGCGCGAATTGTTGTTTGACATGTGTGGTCAGTTTGACTAAGTGTTCTATTGTTGATCTACCACTTTGAAATCCAGCTTGGTTAATAGGAATAATCTGATGTTTATTGCAATGATAAACTAATCTTTTTAATATGATTCTTTCCATTAGTTTACAAGTGTGTGATGTTAAAGCTATTGGACGATAACTATTAATATTTGAGCGAGGCTTTCCCATGTGTATGTTTTGTGTGTGTGTGTGTGTGTGTGTGTGTGTGTGTGTGTGTGTGTGTGTGTGTGTGCGTGCGTGCGTGCGTGCATTCGTTTGTACGAGTGTGCGTCCGTCCGTGCGTGTGTGCACGCTCATGCGAATATATGTAGGTGAGTGTGTGTGTGTGTGGGAGTGTGTGTGTGTGTGTGTGGTGTGTGTGTGTGTGTGTGTGTGTGTGTGTGTGTGGGAGTGTGTGTGTGTGTGTGTGTGTGTGTGTGTGTGTGTGTGTGTGTGTGTGTGTGTGTGTATTTTGCGCGCAAGCGTGCGAATGTGTGTGTGTGTGTCAGTGTGTGTGTGTGTGTGTGTGTGTGTGTGTGTGTGTGTGTGTGTGTGTGTGTGTTTTGCGCGCAAGCGTGCGAATGTGTGTGTGTGTCAGTGTGTGTGTTTGTGTGTGTGTGTGTGTGTGTGTGTGTGTGTGTGTGTGTGTGTGTGTGTGTGTGTGTGTTTTGCGCTCGAGCGTGCGAATGTGTGCGTGTGTGTGTGTGTGTGTGTGTGTGTGTGTGTGTGTGTGTGTGTGTGTGTGTGTGTGTGTTTGCCTTCATTAGTTTTAGGTATACTTGCAATAGGCTTGAAATTAAAACGCGGCAGAAGCACGGGCATTTCAAAGGAGGCTAGAAAAGGCCACTCTGGTAATATGAACACACTTTGTAGTATGTTCCATTTCGTTTTTGAAAGACCAAAATGTGTATAACCCAGACAGAATGGTTTGCCTCCCCAATATCGTTCAAATGCAAAAAAAAAAGTCTGTTCCTTTGATACTAGCAAAGTGCATAGAATTTAAAACAAAACTGTATAACTATGTTTTTTTTTTTCTCTGAAGTTTGTGTAATGTACACTGGTTGTTCATTTGACTTGCAGGCTGCGTTTATTTGCGTTTATGGATTTGTTCTCCTCTATGCCCGTACGAAGGGTTAAGGATTAAATACTTTGAATTTCTAAACTTGTTAGTGTGCATGCGTGCGTGGGTTGTTGTTGTTGTTGTTGTTGTTGTTGTTGTTGATTTATAGTCTGTTCACACTTGGTGATATTAGACTTTACGGGGGGTGGGGGGGGGGGGGGGGGGGGGGGGGGGGGGAGGAGGGGGGGGGGGGGTTGGGTGAGGGGGGAAGGAGGAGGACCCAGGGGAGGAAAAGGTGAGAAATAATGTCAAGAACAGTACAAATTTAAATATAAACTACACTATCATGATCATAACAATATGCTAATTGAGATTGAGAGATAATTTTTGCAACATCAACAATTTCTGAACTGAAAGAAATAGCGTGTGACCGGTTTAGATTCGAGATTTCAATGTTTGCTTTTGAATAAAGAGCATTCAAAATGGGGCAATGGAAAAGTATATGTTCACCAGATAATGGCTTAGAACATGCACACGCTATATTTTGGGAATATTTGGTCTTCCAAGAGTTCAACCGTATCTTGTATATTAAACTAGAAATATGTCTAGGATATGATGCGAGCGTGTACATTGTACATTTCTTCAGATTAATATGGCAAGTAGGTTGGAATTGAAAACCAATAACAACGTAACAACAACAACAACAACAACAACAACAAAAAAAAAGAGTAGTAGCATATAAAACATTTATGATGATTTTTTTTTTTCTGGAAAAAAGAAAAACTTACAAATCGAAATGCAAGTTTGTATTTAAATTACCATTTCCGATTTCTGATAACGTTTTTTTCCCCCCCCCCCTCTCTTTTCTCATAATTTGTAAAAGTCTCAAATGTGATTTGCACAGGTTTGGGGACGAACCATCCATACGTCTACTGGCAGGGACACTAGTTGGTCTGTACTGTATTCTCAGACGTTTTGTCAAGTGCCCATGGGGATCAGCGCTGACCCAAGGTATCCACATGAAGAGCAAGCACAGGAAACTGCTGAGGAAGTTTGTAAGGTGGTGAGTAGACCTCATGACTCTCTCTTTTCATCTTTGACACTCAGCTTTGTCTCCTGGTGCGGGAGTAGTATGATTCTTAAGAAAGCGCATCCTGGCCACCTTTAAAAACACCTGACTCATCTGCCCGTGGTTTGTGTCTGATTTATGTCTTTTTTTTCTGAAATTCATTTTCTTTTTTTTCTGATTAGACAGATTTCAAAATTCTGGATGCGGATTAGATCATTTCGTAGACGATTTCAAAATTCTGGATGCTGAACTTTTTAATTATCGCACGTATCATGATTCGCTCAGAATGTAATCGTAGACGTGGGGGGAAATGGTAACGGCCATAAATAGGTCTGCCTCGTTTTGAACTTTCTCGCAGCTTGCCTTGAAAATTTGTCTAGAATGCAAAGAAGCACACAGAACACAGTGCAAAACTGGCGAGAAAATTTGGATGTCTTCCGGGCCCGTCAGCAGTAAGGCAGATTGACAGATCCACTGAACAGTACCAAGTAATGCTGTTCTCCAGCTGCCGGGGGGGGGGGGTGGTGGGGGGGGGGAGAACCGTGACGGGGTATTGTTTGGTGCATGTTTTAAACTCCCGTACTATTCAGCTATGAGTTAATAGGACAATAAATTGGTTTCAGTCAGTTTTAAATTTCCATGACGGTTACACTGAGGTTGTTATTTTGTGCACAATTCACGCCCATTGTCTTAGACATCTTAAGAAGACCTATGTGCAAACGTTCTCTTCTAATGTTTCTTTCGTCTGTAAACTAGGCATTGATTTGTACCCGGACCTGTGTTCTTATTGGTACTTTGGCCTGAAACACACAGAGTAACTATATAAGGCCACCAACGTTCCACGGGCCATCATTCTAAAAGGAAAAGGGACAGTACTTGAATAAGTTTAGAGTGAGAGGAACGTGAAATGTTGTACAGTCTGGTTGCAAGATCAAAGTGTGAGTCTGTCAGAATATGGGTAATCCAGTAGATGAGGAACAGTCAGGTTAAGCAGAGCGGAACATAAAGAGTTAATCAAAAGAGTTAATAGGGTATTTTGTATCAACAAGTCGTCTGCCCTTTGAAGAATCAACACAGCGCAGACGACGGCAGAATTTAAACGTTCGTTGTTGTCGTTTACTTGTAGCGTGGTCTACATACATGTTCAAAGAAAAAATGTTTGGAAAAAAAAAGAAAGGTAATCAGACTTAAAATAAGCGAGTAGAAGAGTACTCAGGGGAGCACACTCCTACACCAAGGTCGAACCCATCCATGGATCACCCGCCAGAGGAAAAACAACAGTGCACTCTTTCTTTTTCTTTCATTTTACTTTTTTTTTTTTTTTTGGGGGGGGGGGGGGGGGGGGGGGGGGGGGGGGGGGGGGAGGAGTAATATGGAAAACATGAAGCGTTAATGCGCATACCAGTAGAAAGTTTTCAATATTCCATTATTTTTTTATTGTCAGTAATTCATAAGCAGTAATTTCACAGTCTTCCTGTACATTGACAAGTATTCAGCGATATTGCTGAACGGATCCTGAATCAGTCACATTGTCCGGATCTGCTTTAAATTTGAATGGTTCTTTCTTGGGCTACATTTCTACGGGCTTGGGTGAAAGCATAACATCCTTGACGGAGATAATGAGCAGTTTAAAGCTTCTCACGTCTCAATTGCCTGTTCTTGCCTTTCAATTTTGTTTTCATTTGTCGCGCAGTGCAGGCCTTTACGCTAGCACATGTGTTAAAATGCGTGAGGTATGCTGAGTCATGTGTATGTATGTTGTGCTGATTTTGCCGACTTTCTTTCGTTTGTAATCATCATCATCATCATCATCATCATCATCATCATCATCATCATCATCATCATCATCATCATCATCATCGTCGTCGTTGTCGTCGTCGTCGTCGTCGCCATCATTATCATGAGCAGCATTGTCATCATCGTTATCATAATCATTATATCATGATGATGATGATGATGAGTATCATTCTTCTTCTTCTTCTTCTTCTTCTTCTCCTGATTATTATCATTATGATTGTTATCATTATTAGTAGTAGCATTGTTAATGTTGTTATCATTATTATCGTTATACTACTACTACTACTAATAATAATAATTATTATTATTATTATATTATTATCATAATTATCATTATCATCGTCATCACCACCATCATTAGTTCTAGTTGTTGTTGTGGCACTAGCCGGGTAGTAGTAGTAGTAGTACCAGCAGTGGCAGTGATGGTAAAAGAAGAAATAGTTGTGATGACAGCAGTAGTAGCATGAGCCCGAATGGTTGTGGGAGGAGGTGGTGGTGGTGGTGGTGGTAGCAGTAGTAGTAGTAGCAGTAGTAGTAGTAGTAGTAGTAGTGGTAGCAGCAGCAGCAGTAGCAGAAGTAATAGTAACTGTAGGAACAGCAGCAGCAACAGTAGCAGCGGTAGTAGTAGTAGGAGCAGAAGTAGTACTAGTAGTAGTAGGAGGAGGAGGAGGAGGAGAAGGAGGAGGAGAAGTAGCAGCAGCAGCGGCGGCAGCAGCAATGTTAGTAGTAGTAGTAGTAGTAGTAGTAGTAGTAGTAGCAGTAGCAGAACTAGCAGCAGCAGTAGGAGAGTCGTCGTCGTCGCAGTGGAAGCAGCAGTAGCACTAGTAGCATCATCAGTAGTAGCAGCGGCGGGAGTGGAAACAGAAGTGGCCGAAACAAACAAAACAAACAAAAACACACAAAAGACCCAGGAGTACCAGCAGTGGCTGCAATAACGGCAGCAGTATTGGTGGCTGCAGCACCGTTCACTGCAGCAACAACAGCAACTGCGGAGGCCAGGGCAAAGTTAAACGCAGCAGTAGTAGCGGCAATAGCAGCAGCAGCATGAACGTAGTAGTAACAGCAGCGGGACTAATAGCAGTAGTGGCTTCTGTAGCAGCAGCGGTGTGGTAGTAGTAGAGCCAGCAGTAATAACAGTGGAAGTGATACTAGCAGCAGCTGAGGTAGTAATGATAGCAATAGCAGCAGTATCAGTGATAGCAGTATTAGAGACTGCAGTAGCATCAACAGCAGCGTCGATAGGAAAATAGCAGCAGCAGCAGCAGCAGGAGTAGTATTAAGTTTCCTCCTAACAGCAATGAAAGTCATAATTAATAAATGATTATAATAATAAATCATCATAATCATCATCATCATCATCATCATCATCATTATCATTCATCATCATCATCATCATCATCATCATCATCATCATCATCGTCATCGTCATCGTCATCATCATCGTCATCACCATCATCATCATGGTTACATGTTTTCACCGTATCTATGCGGTCCTGCCTTGTGACGTCAGCAAGGGCGGTCATCAAAACTGACAACTAAAACTGTGGTTATCTCCCATTCCCAGGCTTCTCTACCTGCTCTCCGTGGGTGGCGCTGTCGCCGTGGTGGCGCTGGACGTGGCGATGAACAGGCCCCAGAACCTGGTCTGTCTGGGCGGCATCGCCGCTCTCCTCCTCTTCTCCTGCTTCCTCTCCAAATACCCCACGAAGGTAAAAAAAAAAAAAAAAAAAAACAAAAAAAAAAAAAACAAACAAAAAAAAACAACAACAACAAAAAACGGTCGGAGTCGGTGCAGAGCGGTCGAAAGCACAGCGGAGCCTCTTGTCAACGACCCACACAGAAATCCTTGGGGAACAAATGCCATTTTATCACCCAAAGTGGTAGTAATCCTGTCTTTTTTTTTTTTTTTTTTTTTTTTTTATAGTTTGACCATCATCGCTACCATTATTAGTATTCCTATCAATAATATAATTATCATCATTACTACCTCGACTCACACATTGTCTCCCTTCTGACAGCCTCGTTTTCGTTCATCGGCTATCTTGCGCTGAAGTGGATCAAGATAAGTGATTGCTCGTTCGTTTTCGTTGTCCTGATTGTTTTGTTTTCTGAACTGCGTTGTGTCCTGTCTTTTTTTGGCGGTGCGCTAACATCAATATTTAAAATTTGAAAAAAAGAAGGAAAAAAAAAAAGAAAAATAAAGAAAAGAAAGAAAAGAGAAAGCAAAAAAGAACTTCTCTTTTGTATGGAAAGGTCTCTCTAGTTAAGGCAAATGCACACACAAAAAAGTCCGAATAGCAGAGAGGGTTCATATTTGATGGTGTTTTTCGCCCTTTATTTTTTATTTTTTGTTTTTTTTTTCTGGAGGGGGCAGGGGGGGGGGGGAGTTGGGAGGGGGGTGGGGGGTGGGGGGGGGGGGGGGGGGGGGGGGGGGAGGGGTTTGATTTTCTTGGTATGTTCCCAGTCTCATGTGCTGATGACTCGTTGTTGAGGATTCACCTTACCGGTGGATTTGATTTTCTGTGTTTAGATTCTCGTAAATGATCTGGAGAGACACCTCTGTCTGTCTGTCTTTGTCTGTCTGTCTGTCCGTCTGTCTGTCTCTCTCTCTCTCTCTGTCTCTCTGTCTGCCTCTGTCTCTCTGTCTGTCGCTGTTTCTCTGTCGGTCAGTCTCTCTGTCTATTTGTCTGTCCATCTGTCTGTCTCTGTCTCTGTCTGTCTGTCTCCTGTCTGTCTCTCTGTCTCTCTCTCTCTCTCTCTCTCTCTCTCTCTCTCTCTCTCTCTCTCTCCTCTCTCCTCCCTGCCTCTACCGATCTCTCCTTCCCTCCCTTTCTGCACAGGATTAAATTGAAATTGTTTTCCTTTGCGTGATGTTCGCTGCCATGCCCTCTGTGCCTTCCAAGCAGTATTACTCCGTCACTGCTTTTTCCTGGCTCCGCCATGCATAGCCACCCGGTGAATGTAGCCAGTGAGGGAAGAATTTCATAGACAAAGAAACAAATATTGAACGAATGAAGAAGCAATCTTTAGGAAATGAACAGATAAATAAACAATTTAAGAGCAGAAGAAAAAAACGACATTGAACGAAATGCAGATGTACGTAAGCGCTGATGTACACACACACACACACACACACACACACACACACACACACACACACACACACACACACACACACACACACACACACACACACACACACACAGAGAGAGAGAGAGAGAGAGAGAGAGAGAGAGAGAGAGAGAGAGAGAGAGAGAGAGAGAGAGAGAGAGAGAGAGATGAGAACTAACTCTCGAGAGACTAAGAAATCGAAAAGAAGAAAAACAAAGTTCGTATTCTTTCAAAATCTTTGTTGCTCATTGTAATTCTTGGCGTTGCTCAACATAATACTCATAATAGGGTGAATAGCCTGTTGAAAGAAATGTCGAAGTTTGTGAGTGACAGAGAGAGAGAGAGAGAAAGGGGGGGGGGGGGGGGAAAGGGGGAGGGAGGAAGAAAGGTAGAGAGAGAGGGGGGGGAAAGGGAGGCAAGGAGAGAGAGAGAGAGAGAGAGAGAGAGAGAGAGAGAGAGAGAGAGAGAGAGAGAGACAGACAGACAGACAGACAGACAGACAGAGCACCCCGCACAGATCTTGAATGAATAGTGGAAGCCCACACTATACGTACTTCATCATGTGTTATTTTGCCAGTCCAGCATAACATCATTTTATCACCACAGGTCTCACATACACTTCGACCCTCAGACGCTCTTCACAGCCGGTGAGACGATATAACTAGATCATAAACTCAATCGCATAGCTTGATTTTGTTCAAGTACATCTCTTCGTGGTTAAAAGTCATTGACCGGAACCAGCGAGAAATAAATCTGGATAATGTAAATGTAGTTCAACGCCAGCGTTCTTCTAGGCATTAGTCGTATGAGAGAGAGAGAGAGAGAGAGAGAGAGAGAGAGAGAGAGAGAGAGAGAGAGAGAGAGAGAGGATCTTGTGGGTCATTACCAAGCTGTAAATGTATAGAAGAAAGAGTCTTCCCCGTTTTGTGTGATGAAGTACAGACAAGAGAAGGGGCGGACAGTATCCATACTGTGCAAGTCACGCTGACATGCCACCATGTTTGTCGTGGTCATGGCAGGTGCTCTTTTCTCTTTTCAGTTTCGTTTGTGCTGTACATCTTTACCCCTTCCCTTTCTCTGCCCTTCCCTTTGCTTTGCTTGTTTCTGTTACCACCCCTTAGTTCCACTTCCATCAGGTTTTTGCTTTTTTTTTCAATCTTTCTTTATTTAAACAATACACAAGAAGGGTAACTCTTGCTGTTGTGGGAGCAAGAGTTACCCTACTTGTTTATTGTTTATTATCTACTCTTCCCTGCCTCATTTCATATTTCATTTCTTTTATTCCAAACCATTTTTGAATGTTAGTACTAGCGCACCGAAAAAAACAAAAAAAAGTAGACAAACGAATCACAAGACAAAAAACGACGCGTTTGGGCCTCTTAGGTCTTCTTCAGGCAAGATACAAAACACTCAGGACAACGAAAATGAACGGGTAAATCACTTTATTTTCATCCACTTCTGCGCCAGAGGTCGAAACGCGTCGAGTCTTGTGATTCGTTTGTCTACTTACTTTTTTTTTTTTTGGGGGGGGGGGGAGGGGGGGTGCGTTGGGGGGGGGGGGGGGGGGGGGGGTCGCCTCACTATGCCGCTAGATCTGTCTTTATTCTAGTTCGATTACTTCGGAGTCTTTCTGTTGCTCCTTCGCTCTGTACTCTCGGCGACATATTGCCCCATTTCAGACCAAAATGGTAAAGGTCTAAGTGGGTTTTCTTTGTTGTTGTTGTTGTTGTTGTTGTAGAATGTTATGTGCATTCACATGTTATTTCTGGGAGGTTCCTCTATTCTGAGTTAGTGTTTTATTCCCCCTTCTCCTTCCTTTATTTTCAGATAAAATAATTGTGTGAAATGTAACGTGTACTTTATATCCTATATATATATATATATGTTTTTTTTGTGTTTTTTTTTTACACTGTGGCCTTGAATAGACATTGATCTTAGTGGGTTCATTTTAGTATCTTTTCCGATAGCCTTGCCGGAAATTGAAATTGAAATGACATTGTTTTCCTTTTTTATACCTCTCCCGCATGCCTCTCTCCCCCCCCCCCCCCCCCCCCCCCCCCCCCCCTGCCGGGGTCGAAAATCGTAAACTCGAAAAGACATGGAATAAAGAATTGATTTCGACTTTGATTGAATTTTGATCATTTTTATTCCATTGTTTTCTTTAATTTCTACTTTTTGCCCTCACAATTAAAGTATGCATTTATGGATAGTGTATTCTGTTCTCCAAGAAATCAGCCTTGATATGGCCCTTTGCGGTCGGCTGAGCTATAAGCAACATTGTACCTCTCTCTCAATGAGTCTGACAGGCGGTCAACAGCACGAATAGACCAGCACATGCATAGTTTCATTTTCAAGCAGTAACTTTTTTTTTTTTTTCTTATCACCTACCTTTTTAAGTCTTTCCGTTAGAAACCCAATGCCTGGACCAGCAGAACGGCTCCTTGCCATTCTTTGAACGCCCTGACTGAGCAATCTGTGTTGTCATTCTAACCATTATCGATGTTTTGTTCACTCATGCATGATGGAAAGACGTTCGAGGTGAATAGGTCTTTCGTCGTTTTGTCGGACGTTTCAAAAGCCAGCTGCCTGCCGTTATGCGTTACAGGGCCAAGGCACTGTGCCCAACCTTTTACATTAGACTTAAGATTAAATGTATACCACATAACGGGGGCTTTCATCTGCTACTTCTGAGATTTTTTTTTATTTTTGGTTTCGTTATCTCTCATTACTTTATTTTACAATTTCGAGTCACCGTTGTTTTTCGTTACTAGACGTGACATCACGACCGTATCTCGCCATCTGTTGCACTGTTGCCCTTTCAAAAATTGCCAAGGCAAAGAATTTGCCAGTCACTGTATACATTACACTCGATGTAACCCCAAGAACCATGAACGTTAGCCTTAACTGCTGCAATACTTGCCTCTTAAAAGCTGGCGAAGAATTTGCCTTCTCTGTATTCATGACACTGGATGTAATTCCAAGCACAATAAGCGTAGCCTTTTTTTTGGTGTTGTTTCCAGATCAACTGGCACGCGGTGTTCTGGGGCATGGGGCTGCAGTTCTGGGCCGCCGTGCTGATCAGGAAGACCCGGTTCGGAAGGGAAGCCTTCGAGTGGCTGGCTGAGCGAAGTGTGGAGTTTCTCCGCTATGCTGACAAAGGATCCCTGGTGGTCTTCGGACCGACCTACCTGGACCACAGATTTGTATTTCAGGTACACTTCTCTTGAATAGTTCTTGGTGGTCTTTGGTCCACCTACCTGGACCACAGATTTGTATTTCAGGTACACTTTTCTTGATAGTTCTTGGTGGTCTTCGGACCGACCTACCTGGACCACAGATTTGTATTTCAGGTACACATTTCTTGATTGTTCTTGGTGGTCGTCTTTGGTCCGACCTACCTGGACCATTCTTGCCTTATGGAGAAAAAACGGCCAAGAACGAAGCGTTCCTGGACACCAGATTTGTATTCCAGGAACACTTTGTTCTTGACCGCTCTTGTCCCTTAAGAGAAGAGTGGGTTAGTAGAGTATATCGACTTGATGTTCGTTTAGTCAAGGGATTTTCACACCCTCGTGTTATTCGTCATGCACGACAAGTCAGAGGTGTTGTGGCCGATCTAAACGATTAAAAACCTTTATTTTATTTATTTCAGGTAGATTTTAGTGACCAAAGATACAGACTTGAGAAAGCACTGCGTGGTCACTGAAACTGAAAATGAACGAAGAAACATCTTAGTCAACGAATGTTTAAAAACATTTTTTTTATGAGCCCGTGCATTTTTTTCTTAATTCATTTAAATCGTTCTGTGGATGATGTGCTCGGACATGGCTCATGTCTTCGTTTAGGCGCGCCTTTCCCAGACTAACCACGACTTGTCTAGGCCAATCACTCAGACTTCAGCTCAGAGGCTGCCCCTCCTGAGTCCAAGTGACACGAATATAACATCTCGCCTAAATAGCTCCGTAGAGAAGGTTGGCATAGGTGGTGTTAGCTTAAACGTAATTCGGCGGTACATGACTGGGCGAGAACTGAGCATATGAAAGCGATGCATCACTTTGTTTTCATCATTTGTATCTCTCGAGCTTTTCACACACACACACACACACACACACACACACACACACACACACACACACACACACACACACACAAAAGCTCTTGACAACCCAAGGGAGTTTCAAACTGGGGTGACTGAGGGACTGAAGCAAAATTTAGAAAGAGAGGGGGCTAGTACCGCTAAGGACACAGACAAACAGAGTACAGGACTAGACATTGGGAACTGATTTCTTCTGACGTTGCTAAGCGCACACACTGATTTCAGGCAAGGATATGTGTGGAAGCATGGGAATTCCTGTGTGGCTTGTGGAGTGTTCCCAGTTTTCTGTTTATGACTTACAAGAGCGCTAGCTGAAAAGGTAGCGCAAGCAGCGCCGGCCTGGGCTTCGTTTCGCTATACGAGCGAAAGGTACAATACTTGTTCATTGTGTGTTGTATTGAATTCTGTCAGCATCACTTGGATTTCCCATCCTGTTACCTCCGCGCCTGTTCGTTTCTTTGTCTGCTCGTCGGCAGGGTTACTCAGGAATTACTGAACCTGTCTGAACCAAACTTTGTCCGACAGATGCAATATGGCCCAAGGGCAATTCATTGAATTTTAGTGCGGATGCGTGGAGCAGAGACGGGTCAGACTACAGATTCAGTAACGTTCAGCAAGATTGTTACAAATTACGCAAAAAGTACGGATTAGATTTTAGGGAAAGTTAGAGAGCATAGTTTAAGGACAAACCCATTATATTTTGATGTGTGTGTGTGTGTGTGTGTGTGTGTGTGTGTGTGTGATGGAATCTGTGGTTCTGTTTTGGATCAAATGGCACAGACAGGATATGCATACACTGTTGAAAAGATTTATTTACACATTTCCCACTGAACACGAATACCTTGAATTCATCGTTACAAATTGACAACTATCCACGAAATTGAAGTATTTTGACGAAATCAAAGTTTTTGTTGATGTGAAAGTGGACATTTTGAATTTCGCTATTCTAGTCGGGAAAAAAAAGTACATGGGAAGCAACTCTCTTACTCTGTTACAACAATCATCTCCCCTGGCAGGAAAAAATAATTCTATTTTCACTTATGAATTGCCTCAAAGAGCCGATCTCAGATTCGTTCAAACTTAGCGGAGTTCTCTTTTCATGCAAGCGCCTTTCTAGATCTGGTTTTGTCGTCGCCGTTTTCATCACTCACCGTTCTCATTTTCAGGTGATGCCTACCGTCATCTTCTTCAACGCCATAATCAGTGTGCTGTATTACCTGGGGGTGGTGCAGGTCCTGTTCGCCAAGTTCGGCAAGTTCCTCAGCGTCTGTCTGGGCACAAGTCCCATAGAGTCCGTCAGTGCCGCCTCCAACCTCTTCCTCAGTCAGGTGATGCTGTGGTCGTTTGTCTCTTTTGTTTCTTCAATAGGTTGGTCTCTCGTGCCCGGTGCAGATGATGTGTGGTTGACGAGAATGATCCCAACGTCGTAGGACTTGTAGCGTTTATTATGTTTGATTCTGATCATGTTGACTGTAAGCTGTTTGTTACATTGTTCATATCTCTTCAATGGCTGGGGCGGGGCAGCAGTCAGATTGACACGAGCACCATTAAGGTTTTCTTTTCACGACGTCTGGTTTGATAGTGCTGCGTCGACTCACAGCGCTAAAGAACCCCCCCCCCCCCCCCCCCCCCCCCCCCTCCTAAAAAAAAAAAAAAAAACAAAACAAACAAATTTTTGAAGAGAGAAGACAAGAGAGAAAGAGAGAGAGAGAGAGGAGGGAGAGAGATGCAAGCACAGTAATAAGAACACATTTTGCAGAGGGGGGGGGGGGGGGGGGGGGGGAGAGAGAGAGAGAGAGAGAGAGAGAGAGAGAGAGAGTGCGGGGAAGCGGGGGGGGGGGGGGGGGGGGGGGGGGGGGGGGCGGAGGGAATGGGGACCATGCGTGCGCGCAAGAGACAGGTTGTGGCAGGAAACGGGGAAGAGAGAGGAGCCTGAGCGTGATGTTGCCCATCATCCCATTTCTAATGGAAGATTTGGTTGTCTCTTACAAACACGTCATAAAGCGCGTTCCTTTACTGTTGTACCAGCTGGTACACCTAAATAGCCAGAAGAATCACATGACCCCGGGTGATGGCTAGAAAGAAGGGATGGAGTGTGTGTGGAGGGGGGAGGGGGAGGGGGGAAGGAAGAGGGATGATGGGGAGGGGAAGAGAGACGGGGGCTTAGGGGCGCGTTTCTGCCCGGGCATATTTTTTCGCTGTGCTTCAAATGTTCTTTCATTGTTTTGTTTATGTCGTTACTTTATTCCACACTCCACACAGATTTCTCACTTTGGGAGCTGTCCGCCATACAGACGCATCATCTTCATCGTCGTCGTCGTCGTCAGGATCATCATCATCATCATCATCATCATCATCATCATCATCATCATCACCGTTTTATTCTTCTTCTTGGCAGTCGAAGTAGTGGTAGTCGTGGTAGCGGCAGCAGCAGCAGCAACAGCAATAGTAGTAGTAGTATATATCGTCGTTACTGTTGTTGTTATCGTTGTCATCTTTGTCATCATCATCTTTGTTCTGCTCTTCCTCCTCGTCCTCCTTCTCCTCCTCTCCTTGTTCTTGTTCTTCTTCGTGTTCTTCTTGTTCTTCAAGTTCTTCTTCTTCTTCTTCTTCTTCTTCTATTGATCGCCATCGTGTTTTTTTGTCCCACAGGTGGAAACACCGATCTGGTCAAGCCTTTCGTTCCAGACATGACCAAGTCAGAACTGTTCGCCGTCATGACCGGGGGCTACGCCAGCATTGCAGGGTCATTGCTCTGGGCCTTCGCCGCCTATGGGGTAAGAAAACCTGTGTCGCACGGCAGTCACGAAACTTGTTTCCAGCCGAAAGTGTAAGCTTATACTGTAGTGTTTTCGGTGTTTTCTAGCTCTAGTTTCTATTACAATGACCCGAGCGACAATTGAAGGTCTTTTCCGGGCTATCAAACTGCAAAATAAGCCCCATTCTGGAAAAGCAACGACCGAAAAACAAAGTTTACGTGTTTGTGTCCAATAAATAACATCATAGGTAAACTGGTCACATTCTTAAAACTCGTAGATGCCGTTTGGGATCGCCGGGCGTTCTTTTTCAGTTTGTCGCTTTCAGATCAAAAAGAGAAGTTTGAAAAATAATGAATAGTATTTAACAAAAAAGTCCAATAAGCAGATAGACACTGCAGATTAGACAGCTGGTGTCTACACTGGACGGTGTGTGCATCTGAACACATAATTGCCGGACTAGTTCAGAATAATTAAACAAACAAAAAAAAAAAAAAAAAAGCCGAAAAAATGGCATGTCACATGCTGTTGTCCGGAGAAAAAAGTGTAAAAAAAAAAAAAAAAACCTCTTTCAGAGCAATGACAAGTGCATAGGCAGCGAACGCTAAAAAAAAAAATTCGAAACTAACCAACCCAATCGACTCCATCACTTTCTCTAAAAGAAAAAAAGGAGGAGGAGGTGTATACAACAATTAAAAAAGA
>JADBJO010001571.1:148593-156093 GCA_016801955.1 Conus betulinus | reverse complement strand
CGGGTCTTGTTCTCTCTTTCCCGTCTCTGCCCCCCCCCCCCCCCCCAAACCCCCCCTCCCGTACCCCCTTTCCCACCCCATCACGCGCTTCTTTACCACCCCCTTCCCTTTCCTTACCTCCTCTGACTGATGCTACCGTTTTCTTTCCTTAAGGTTTTGTAGTATGGTCCGAGGGCACCATTGTCCATATTTCAGATTAACAACCCACCCACCTCTCCAAAGATACCGAAGCAAACTGAACCCCAAACAAACAAAACTACAAACCAATGCAATCCAAAGCAGCGTAGCGCACCACAGCGTATTACAGTACAGCACAACACAGCGCAACACAGCACAGCACAGCACAGCACAGCACAGCTCGGCACAGCACAGCACAGCACAGCACAACACAGCATAGGGCAGCGCAGCACAACATATTGCAATGCAAGAAAGTACAAAGTAATAAAAGACAGAAGAATGCAACATTGTACTGAAAAGCAATCGAATAAAGTATAAGATGTTACGATTCAATGCACTTCAACACACAACACATCAAGGCACAGCACAATGCAATCCAATGAAATCCAATCCAATCCACTCCAACCCAATTCATCCAACCCAATCCAACCTCAACCCACTCCACTCCAGTCCAGCCCAGTTCAACCCAGTCCAGTCCAACCCAGTCCAGTCCAGTCCAGTCCAGTCCACTCCAGTCCAGTTCAACCCAGTCCAGTCCAACCCAGCCGAGTCGAGTCCAGTCCAGTCCAGTTCAACCCAGTCCAGTCCAACCCAGCCCAGCCCAGTCCAGTCCACTCCAGTTCAGTCAGTCCAGTCCAGTCCAGTCCAGTCCAGTCCAACCCAGTCCAGTCCAACCCAGCCCAGCCCAGCCCAGTCCAGTCCAGTCCAGTCCAGTCCAGTCCAGTCCAGTCCAGTCCAGTCCAGTCCAGTCCAGTCCAACCAGTCCAGTCCAGACCAGTCCAGTCCTGTCCAGTCCAACCCAGTCCAGTCCAATCCAGTCCAGTCCAGTCCAGTCCAGTTCAGTCCAGTCCAACCCAGTCCAGTCCAATCCAGTCCAGTCCAACCCAGTTCAGTCCAGTCCAGTCCAGCCCAGTCCAGTCCAGTCCAACCCCCAGTCCCCAGTCCACTTCATATCCAGTCCAGTCTAATCCAGTCCCAGTCCAGTCCACCCAGCCCAGCCCAGTCCCAGTCCAGTCCAGTCCAGTCCAGTCCAGTCCAGTCCAGTCCAGTCCAGTCCCAGCCAGCCCAGTCCAGTCCAGTCCAGTCCAGTCCAGCCCAGTCCCGTCCCAGTCCACTTCATATCCAGTCCAGTCTAATCCAGTCCAGTCCAGTCCAATCCAGTCCACTCTATATCCAGTCCAGTCCAGCCCACTCCAGTCCAGTTCAACCCAGTCCAACCAGTCCAGTCCAACCCAGCCGAGTCCATTCCACTCCAGTCCAGTCCAGTCCAGTCCAATCCAGTCCAGTCCAGTCCAGTCCAGTCCAGTCCAGTCCAGCCCAGTCCAATTCAGTCCAACCCAGTCCAGTCCAGTCCAATCCAGTCCAGTCCAGTCCAGTCCAACCCAGTCCAGTCCAATCCAGACCCAGTCCAGTCCAGTCCAGTCTAACCCAGTCCATTCCATTCCATTCCAGTCCAGTCCAGTCCAGTCTAACCCAGTCCAGTCCATTCCATTCCAGTCCAGTCCAGTGCACTCACTCCAGTACAGTCCAGTCCAACCCCAGTCTAGTCCAACCCAGTCCAGTCCAGTCCAGCCCAGTCCAATCCAACCCAGTCCAGACGGGACTGGGTTGGACTGGACTGGACTGGACTGGACTAGACTGGACTGGACTGGACTGGACTTGACTGGGTTGGACTGTACTGGACTTGACAGGACTGGACTGGACTGGACTGGACTGGACTGGACTAGACTGGACTGGACTGGACTGGACTTGACTGGAGTGGACTGGACAGGACTGGACTGGGTAGGACTGGACTGGACTGGACCGGACTGGACTGAGTTGGACTGGGTTGGAATGGACTGGATTGGACTGGACTGGACTTGACTGGACTGAAATCGACTGGTCTGGACTGGCCTGGATTGGACTGGACTGGACTGGACTGAAATGGACTGGATTCGACTGAACTGGACTGGGCTGTCCAGTCCAGACCAATCCAGTCCAGTGCAGTCCAGTCCAGTCTAACCCAGCCCAGTCCAGTCCAGTTCAGTTCAGTCCAGTCCAATCCAACCCAGTCCAGTCCAATCCAATCCAATCCAATCCAGTCCAGTCCAGTCCAGTCCAGCCCAGTCCAATCCAATCCAGTCCAGTCCATCCCAGTCCAGTCCAGTCCAGTCCAGTCCAGTCCACTCCACTCCAGCCCAGTTCAGTCCAATCCAATCCAACGATTCCAGTCCATTCCAGCCCAGTCCAGTCCAGTCTAATCCAGTTGAGTCCAATCCAGTGCAGTCCAATCCAGTCCAGTCCAGTCCAGTCCAGTCCAATCCAGTCCAGTCCAATCCAATCCAGTCCAGTCCAGTCCAGTCCAGTCCAGTCCAGTCCAATCCAGTCCAGTCCATTTCAGCCCAGTCCAGCCCAATCCAGTTTAATCCAGTCCACTCCAATCCAGTCCAGTTCAGTCCAGTCCAATCCAGGCCAGTCCAATCCAGTCCAGTCCAGTTCAGTCCAATCCAATCCAGTCCAATCCAGGCCGTCTAGGCCCAGCCAGTCCAGCCAAGTATAGTCCAGTCCAGTCCAGTCCAGTCCAGTCCAGTCCAGTCCAGTCCAGTCCAGTCCAGTCCAGTCCAGTCCAATCCAGTCCAATCCAACCCAGTGCAGTGCAGTCCAGTCCAGTCCATTTCAGTCCAGTCCAATCCAATCCAACCCAGTCCAATCCTGTCCAGTCCAGTCCAGTCCAGTCCAGTCCAGTCCAGTCCAACCCAGTCCAGTCCAATCCAATCCAACCCAGTCCAATCCTGTCCTGTCCAGTCCAGTCCAGTCCAGTCCAGTCCAGTCCAGTCCAGTCCAATCCAGTCCAGTCCAGTCCAGTCCAACCCAGTCCAGTCCAGTCCAGTTTAGTCCAGCCCAGTCCAGTCCAGTCCGGTCCATTTCAGCCCAGTCCAGTCCAGTCCATTCCAGTTCAGTCCAGTCCAGTCCAATCCAACCCATTCCAGTCCAGCCCAGTCCAGTCCAGTCCAGCCCAGTCCCAGTCCAGTCCAGTCCAGTCCAGTCCAATCCATCCACTGAGTCCAACCCGCCCCCAGCCCAGTTCAATCCAATCCAGTCCAATTCAATACAGTACAATCCAGTCCAATTCAATACAATACAATCCTGTCCAATTCAATATAGTATAATCCAGTCCAATTCAATACAGTACAATCCAGTCCAATTCAATACAGTACAATCCAGTCCAATTCAATACAGTACAATCCAGTCCAATTCAATACAGTCCAATCCAGTCCAATTCAGTACAGTCCAATCCAGTCCAATTCAGTACTGTACAATCCAGTCCAATTCAATACAGTCCAATCCAGTCCAGTTCAGTACAGTCCAATCCAGTCCAATTCAGTACTGTACAATCCAATCCAATTCAATACAGTCCAATCCAGTCCAGTCCAGTTCAGTACAGTACAATCCAGTCCAATTCAGTACTGTACAATCCAGTACAATCAATCCAGTACAATACAGTACAGCACAGTAAACTACAAGTATGTCCAGTGCAAAATACAATCGTATCCAGTAGCGCGTCCAAGGAGAAAAAGGAGGGAGATAGTCAGTAGGAGAGGAGAAAGGGAAGGAGGAGAATTAGGGATGGGGGGGGGGGGGGGGGGGGGGGGGGGGGAGAAGGAGAAGAGGTCCATCAAATAAAAGCATTGACGGCCATAGAATTTGACACACATACTTCTTTTGTGTTAGTCACATCATATTTGAACATTTTTGTGTGTGTTATCTAAAAAATCGATGTGAATGAATGTGTGTGTGTGTGTGTGTGTGTGTGTGTGTGTGTGTGTGTGTGTGTGTGTGTGTGTGTGTGTGTGTGTGCAGGTCCCTGTATACAGACTAGCGGAGGGAGATGGTGGAAAGAAGCAAAATCAAACAAATATCGGTGGTTGGTGGTGGTGGTGGTGGTGGTGGTTTTTGGGCTTTTTTTCGTTTGTTGGATTGTTTGTTTTCCTCCTCGAGATTGATTTATTTGTTGTGAATGCAGGTGCCCGTGAGTGAAGACAACTGACCATTTGACAAGGCTGGTTTATTTACGTTGAATAAGTCAGTACCGCTGTGTGAGTGGATGGCTTTGCGACGGTCCAAAGTGGCATGTTTGTATGTGACGTTTTGTTTTAACTTCTTTGGTATTGTTAATCACGTTTCTAGTGTGATTCTTCTTTTCAATTCCTCCCCCCCCCCCATCACACCCCCCTCCTCCCCCGACTTCTTCTTTTTCTACGTCTGAACTCATTCCCGTTCTCTCCCTCTTCCTTTCTTCCTCTTCTTCTTTATCGTTTTTTTTTCTGGGCTGTCTGAACCTCTGCCCCCTCCCCCCCCCCCCCCCCCCCCCCCCCCCCCCCCCCGCACTCCATCCCCTTCCTTTTCAACACATGGCATGTCTTTACATATCTGCTACCCCTTTAATCTCCTTTGAACTCAAGGCTGGTTAGGTAAATGAAAACAATATTAGGAAAGAAAGGGGTTAAAAACCCGCTCTCTGCACATAATTATAAAAACTCAACTGTTTAAGATATATGAAAATAAATGTTCAAACAAAGATATGAATGCGCTCACTGAAAGTGCAAAACACGGATGGTTACTTACGGTACCTTCACAACTTACTGGTGATGGAAAAAAAAAATGTACAGACAAAATGTTTGAGATTCACATAAGCAGATGCTGTTCCTCATGGAAACCAAGTGCTCGAGCGAGAAGAAAAACAAACGGTATTCAACACTTGTTTTCTAGTTTATCAGAAAATGAACAAGCAACGAAAACAAAACAAAACAAAGCAAAGCAAACTAACTTACCCATTTTTGGTTGAATTTGTTGGTGATGAGAATCCTTGTGATGACCCTGTGAGCACAACCCCCTCATTTAATTGTTCAATATTGACTAATCCTTGCCTTGCTATTAGGGGAATCTTGTGCAAATTGTTCACCTAATTCATATTCTACAACGAGATGTAGGTCGTGCAAACGTTTGTCGAAATAACGTTTTTAGCTAAGCTGGGATATGAGAAATAGTTTTCAAAAAGTATGTCGCACGCCGGAGATTGCGATTGTGATTAATAGTAGTTTTGAAGCAGTAGCGATAGTTTTAACTTTTTTACCCAAAATTTGTGGTCAAATGAATCGTAAAAGATGGTAAGGGGAAATTATGTACACGCACGCACACACGCACGCACACACACACACACACACACACCGAAAACTGCCGCGTTTTCTGTTCGTGAACATGATTGTTTACACCGCAACCAGATGATCCAGAGTTCTGCAGTTACACTGAACAGAAGATTGATGGGATGAATACTGACAAAAAGTTGACCAAATTCGGATTTTAAACTAGTCTGTGAGACTAGGAGGAATCACCCTTATCATAAGCACGTAAATAGCCCTAAATAACAAGAGACCGATTCCATCGCAAGATGTAGCCTGTCAGCTGCTGGTTTTGCTTTCTCCAGCAACATTTAGAGGGAAAAAGCGTGTTACTTGGTGTCAAAGTTAAAACAGTTTTGTGTGGGATGGAGATTCGAGCGAGCGTAGCTATTTGTGATGGAGTTTACGGAATGATTGTACAAGTCGAAACATGTCAGTCATATGGAAACATTCGTATTTGTGTGTGTGTGTGTGTGTGTGTTTGTGTGTGTGTGTGTGTGTGTGTGTGTGTGTGTGTGTGTGTGTGTGTGTGTGTGTGTGTGTGTGTGTGTGTGTGCCACTTAATGTAATTTTTGAATTCCTGAAAGCGATATAAGATTTTTACGAACGAAGGATTTTAACGCAATTCCAACGTGCTTTTAGAGAATGTGTTTTTAATAAGTTGTGTCCACCCCCCCCCCCCCCCCCCCCCCCCCCCCACACACACACACATTGTTAACTTTTATACGTATGAAGAAAATTGACGTTGACGAAGTGATGGTCCTGATGCAGCTTTTTGCTGTGTGTTGGCTATAAGCAGCATGAATTTATTGAATGGTGTGTGTGTGTGTGTGTGTGTGTGTGTGTGTGTGTGTGTGTGTGTGAGAGAGAGAGAGAGAGAGAGAGAGAGAGAGAGAGAGGGGAGGGGGAGGTAGGTGTGTGTGTGTGTGTGTGTGTGGGAGGTGGGGGGGGGGGGGGGGGGAGAATTTGAAGCGAGTTGAAAACTTCAGGGGAAAAAAAAAGCTGAATATTTTCGTTGTTGACAGTTAGTCATTCATCAGTTGATCTGTTTCACCACTATTCCAAATAATCGTCGATGATTTACTGCTGTGGGATTGAAAACATGAATTAGATGTGTGTATGCGTGTGTGTGTGTGTGTGTGTGTGTGTGTGTGTGTGTGTGTGTGTGTGTGTGATACACTATCATTGGAAGGGTGTATGGGTAGGCTACATTCTGGTTGTGAGTTGCCTAAAGAAAATATTTTGAAATAGTTTGTGAAACATGTACATGTACATCTCTCTCACCTAAACTCCCCATCCCTAACTATACCAATTGTATTATAATGATTTTAAGCTCATTTTTTTTTATCTCTGTCTCTCTTTTTCCTATTATTATTATTACTTTTTTTTTTTTTTACATTATCGCCTATCCTGGGGTACAGGCCGCCGACAAAAGACATCCAAGTGTCTCTGTCCTGGGCTCTTGTTGGAATCTCTGAACTTAAGTTGAATTATGATTTCAAAATTTTGTTTCTTTAAAAGAAATGCACTCTGGACACAACAATATCAACAAATTAGCTGATTGCCACGTCGTTGAAATTTCAAAGGGAAATCAAACGGGGAATTATTTTTCTGTTTGTCTTTACTAATGAATGATAGCGCCTAATCATAAATTGTAAATTACGGCAAATTTTTTTTTTTTTTTTTTTTTTTTTAATCGTTGGTATTGTGTATTGGCATAAAAGCAAAGATGTAGGATAGTTATACGTCGAACTTTCTAACAGTTAAAGGGCAAACAAATGGAAACGTGAGGATGTTTAGTTTTAAATTGACTGAAAATAAAAACTCGGTCTCGAGAGGCAGCATGAAAACTTGAAATGCATAACCGGAAATACATTACATGAATCGGCTAGAGTACAGAAGGCGCGAATTTTAGTAAATCTATTTTTGGCTGGCTTTAATTTTATGAATATATTTCTTGCGATGTAAGCCGTATAAGGGGTATATCTGTTGTGCTACTGATGCATTATTTCATCTCAAATTAAACAGTTGTTTTCTTACCGCGTGCAACGGGATCTAGCATCGACTGTTGTTTTGCTTAAGTGTATTCAGTGATTTTGAAATTCTATTTACTACATATTGTGAAAGAAATAAAACACACTGTTCAATATTTAGTGGGTTTCAG
>JADBJO010001571.1:138593-143593 GCA_016801955.1 Conus betulinus | reverse complement strand
TGTCTGTCTGTCTATCTCTCTTTGTGGCTTAATTCGTGTTTACTGATTCAGAATCATGAAGAAAGGCATTATTATAGATCTTACCATACACCTCTCTCTCTCTCTCTCTCTCTCTCTCTCTGGCATAATACGTGTTTACTGATTCAGGGCCCGCGAAGAAAGGTGGTGATTTGTCTTACCATTTCAGTCTCACTTATCCTTCACGGTTAAACCTTGTGGTAAATCACCTAGTTTCCAGTCAGACGTTTGAGTTCGAACCCTGGTGGCGCCAGTCCATGGAAAATGAACATATTCTCCCACCCATCTCGTTGTTTAGAGGCGTGTATGAGGTACTAGCAGCTATCCCTCCTCCTTCCTATTTCTCCCTTTACCACCGCATTCGCGTGTGAAAGTTAGTTCCACCCGTCTCTCTCACCTCCCCACCCGCACCCTCCACTTCACCCGTCTCTTCCTCTCCTTTGCCGTGTGGAGCTTGGAGGATTTCAATCTAAAAGGTAACAAACAAGCCTGGGCACAGCAGCAAGAGAGCGAGAGGAAAGTGCTGAAGTATTCTTCAGTGCGGTCCCCAGTGATTTCCGTCGGAGATAAGTGCTCAGGAGAAGAAGATGATATAGTTCAGAAGAAGAAGAAGAAGAAGAAGACGAAGAAGACAAAGAAGACAAAGAGGAAGAAGAAGAAGGAGACGAAGGAGGAAGAGGAGAAGGAGGAGGAGGAGAAGAAGAAGAAGAAGAAGAAGAAGAAGAAGAAGAAGAAGAAATAAGGAAGAAGAAGAAGAAGAAGAAGAAGAAGAAGAAAAGAGGGGGAAGAAGAAGGAGACGAAGGAGGAGGAGGAGAAGGAGAGCAAGGAGAGGAGAAGAAGAAGACGAAGAAGAAGACGAAGAAGAAGAAGAAGAGAAGAAGAAGAAGAAGAAGAAGAGAGAAGAAGAAAGAAGGAAGAAGAAGAAGAAGAGGAGGAGGAGGAGGAGGAGGAGGAGAAGAAAGAAGAAGAATCAGAAGAGGAGACGAAGAAAGAAGAAGAAAAAGAAGAAGAAGAAGAAGAAGGAGGAGGAGGAGAGGAGGAGAGGAAGGAAGACGAAGAAAAGAAGAAGAAGAAGAGGAAAACAAACAACCCTCCTGATCCTCCCACTTGCACGGGGTCTTTCTTTGGGTAACGGGAACCAGCTCATTCCATTTGAGCTCACGCATGGGGTTGCCACAAGGTTGACTCGTGAGAGCTTCACCCTTTACAAGGCAAGCTTACCACACAGCACCTCGGTCTGATCCTCAAATACTGTACAGCCACTATGAGGTCTGTTCTGGTGAGTTACAGAACACGTTCAAGCTGTTTCCCCCTCCGAAACTCCTAGCCTGGCGTGTTGCCGCATAATCTGTGTTAAAAAAAATAAATTAAATTTAAAAAAAAAAAAAAAAAAAAAAAAAAGAAGCATGGCAGATGAAACATACCCAACTGAAAAATGGATAAGTAAAGATAAGAAGCATGGTGATGCAAAATAAACGTTAGATTGAATATACATTTTAAATCCTGTTCCCGGGATGTCTTGGGGTTTTTGTAATAGCCGTAGCGGTAATGGTGGTGTGGCAGTAGCAGCAGGAGTAGCAGTAGTAGTAGTAGCAGTAGTGGTGGTGGTGGTGGTGGTGGTGGTGGTGGTGGTAGTAGTAGTAGTAGTAGTAGAAGCAGTAGTGGTGGTGGTGGTGGTGGTGGTGGTGGTAGTTTGTAGTAGTAGTAGTGGTGGTGGTGGTGGTGGTGGTGGTGGTGGTAGTAGTTGTAGCAGTAGTATAGTAGTAGTAGCAGTAGTGGTGGTGGTGGTAGGTAGTAGTAGTAGTAGTAGTAGTAGTAGTGGTGGTGGTGGTGGTAGTAGTAGTAGTTGCAGTAATAGTAGTAGTAGTGGCGGTGGTGGTGGTGGTGGTAGTAGTATGTTGTTGTAATAGTAATAGTAATAGAAGTGACAGTAGTAGTAGTAGTAGTAGTTGTTGTTGTTGTTGTTGTTGTTTGTCCCGTTCAATACAGATGAGGGGCCCGCAATCTAATAATTGGGCCGTTCGGCAGCAGACCTGACCCGTTGTTAGTGTAAAACCATTCTTGGCTCAGATTTTTACCGCTTCGGAATCCATCTGTCCAGCAAGCAGTATAAAAGCACGTGATTCGGTTCAGGGAAGGTTGTGTCAGCGGCAGAAGGAGGAGAGGGATGGGCTCCGTCCTCTCTAATGCCGTGTGGCCTCTGGTCATGGTGCACCTCTGACATTTTACTCTCCCTACAGGGGTTGGACCATGGAGCGTCCATCTTGACAGTTTTTTTTTTCTTGGGTTTTCACTGGTGTGCACGTCTCGTAGTGGGCATGTGTTGTGAATCCTTTGTGATGAGTTCTGGAAGTCATTTTCAGCTGGTAAAATGAACAAACTGAACGTTTGCGATCCAGTGACGCTGCTAACAAAACTGATACCTGCCCACACTTCATATCAATAATTGTAAGTTACCGTAAGAGTCGTTTAGCTGACATTGCCAAACGAAAATAATCAGTTCAAACTCTGGGAAACACACACAGGCACAGACACACGCCCCGCGCGCGCGCGCGCGCGCGCACGCACACAAACACACACACACACACACACACATACACACACACACGCACACATATAACGTGTCATGCCCTAAAAATGATCATGACCTGAATGACCTGAATATAATGACAAAATTCTCAGCAACTTAGCACATTGAGAAAAAGTGTACACATTTTCTTCTGTGTGGTTCAGCAGAATGTCTTCTCCCGTGACCCTCTGTTTTTCTGCCCCCGACCGGCTCCTACCCAGAGTTTGAGTTTGCTGCGGACTCAGTTGGGAAGACTGGGACCACACAGTCGAGTTTCATCCACTTAATGGATGCGTTTCTGAGAGTGTGTTGCTCAAATTTCCTGACCAACACTGCAGGTGCCTGTATCTCTCGGGCTGGTTGACGCCGGGATATATTATGAAAGGAAGCGTAGAGTACAGCCCTGTCATGTAGTCTCAGACCGAAATGGAAATCCGTAGCATCATCTTAATCATCCTCATTCTCATCGATCAGCATAAAAAAAAAAAAAAAAAAGTCTCAAATTCTGTGGCCCTTCATGCCCTGCTCTCATGGTGACCTCGATTTCGATGTCGTCTCCACGTCTGTGGCCTTGGTTTGGTTCCCGTCGGGGTCACCGGTATCGGCGAGTCCATGGGGGCTGTCGTTGGACAGACGTGGTGCCGCCCTCTGGAGGGAGAACTCACTCATGCCGGCTCCGCGACTAGTCATGTTGTTGCACTATCTAGGACCTGGTGCGAACAGAACAAGAAGCAATGTGAAATAATAGTTCCTCCCTGACGACCTTGACCCTATGACTCACTTGGTTTTTTAGGTCATTCGATCTGTGCACGCAGTAACTCATGCTCGGGAACACGAACACAAACGGAAGATTCACCATGATTTCAGTGTTCGGCAGACGAAAATGGATGAGGCATATGAAAATCATAGGGATCTGTCCGTTTTTGAGTCCGTACTGGCCCCACGTGTATCTCATCCTGATCGTACTCGCATCCTTAATGGGAAACAAACAAACAAACACAACAACAAAAATACATATACCGGTCGGGGGGAGGGTCTCGGCGAGTCCATGGGGGCGTCGTTGGACAGGCGTGTGCCGCCCTCTGGAGGGAGAACTCAATAGGCGGGACTCCGCGGACTGGGGGATTATTGTCGTGGTAGGGGGCCTGGGTAGGTGGTGGGGGGGGGGGGGTTAGATCAGGGGGGGTGGGGTTGAAACACCACAGGGGGGCAGTGCAGGGTCTCCTCCGGTGGGTTGCCTATTCACGGGGGACATTGGGGTCCATGTGGAGTGCGGGTTCGGGGGGCCGGCAGCCGGGCCACAGGGTGGGGTGTGGGTGGGGGTGTCGAATGAGCGGCGTGGGGCACTGCCTATGAGGTTGGAACTACAGAGGCTTGGGTGGGCAAAAAAAAAAAAACAAAAAAACCAAAAACAAACAAACAAACAAAAAAAAAAAAACACTGCTCAAGGAGGAAGGGACGTCATGTTGTTGCCTATCGAGGACTGGTGCGACCAGAACAAGAGCAATGGGAAATAATAGGGGGGGTGACGACATTGACCCTAGGGGGGGGGGTTTTTGGTCATTCGATCTGTGCACGCAGTAATCATGAGCGGGAACACGAAGCAAAACGGAAGGATACCAGATTTTCAGTGTTCGGCAGCCGAAAATGGATGGGGGGGGGAAAAATCATAGGATGGGTGGGTGGGGAGTCAGTATGGCACCACGTGATATAATCGGGTACTCGCATCCTTAATGGGAAACAAACAAAACAACAAAACAAACAAAAAAGAAATATGGGGACAAGCACAGAGGGAGCGGAGATACATGTGAAACAAAGACAACACGTGGCAGGGCGTGGCTTTCTCAACACCTTAAAACCCGATTAGGATTGGCACTCTGATCAAGGACCAGGAAACACACGGTGCAATGACTCGGAATAGGGCAGATGTAGAGGAGCGGCGAATGGGGTGGGGGTGGGGGGGGGGGGGGGGGGGGAGGAGTGGGGGAGGCGCGGAAGGTTGGGCGTGGAGAATGAGGGCAGGGGGAAGCATAGGAGGGAGGAGGGATGGAGAAATGGAGCTGGAGGGGAGGGAGCGTGGAGGGGGGTGGGGGAGGGGGGGGGGGGGGGTGTGTGGGGGGAGGAAGCTGCATGTGGCGTATTTTCCAGTTTTCTCTCCTAGGAAAGGTTGCATCGTGCCGTTGAAAGTGTCAGAGTAAACCTGGCTCGCCCGTTCAAAAACGGTCCTGTCTTTCGTCACGTACACGTTTTTAAGCAGCACACTTGCTCCGACTGTTCGTCATCAGCTCATTTGAGTCAGTCATGACGTCACAGAGAGGGATGCGATAAGACTTGAAGCCTAACAAGGCCGATAACTGGGTGCGCGGGAAAAAATAAAGCGGCGGCGGAAAGAAGGTCAAGGGTTTAAAACAA
>JADBJO010001571.1:128593-131093 GCA_016801955.1 Conus betulinus | reverse complement strand
CAACCACACACACACTCACTCATCCGACCCCACTCTCTATCCTCCTCGCCTCCCGTCGCCCTCTGGGGGGGGGGGTCGTCTCTCATCTCGCGGGTGGGCTGGCTTCTCGCTCGTGGGCAGGGGGCCGGTCTCTGGAGCGGGGGGGGCCGGGGTGGGGGGTGGGGGCGTTGGCTCATCTCTCCCTCCTCCTGCTCTTCTCCTCTCTCTCTCTCTGCTCTCTCTCAATACCGTATCAATTAGAGCATAGACATAGACGCTTTTCTTACAGATCGTATGGAGGCACAGCTGCGTTTCTTGAGGGCAATTGGTGTGGAGCGTAACTGGTCTTCAACTGCGAGGTAGAAGATCCTAGAGAGAAAATCCTTGACGGCAAACCTACACACATGACAACAAACCTGCACCATTCGTGTTTTCATCATACAAAAAAAAAAATAAATAATAAAAAAAGGAAAAAAAAAAAAAAAGGCATGAACCCTAAAAAAAAGAAAAAAAGGCATGAATGCACTGCCGATGTCTACTGTCTACAGACGGCCATGAACACTATGCTGTTACGATAAGATTCACACTCAAAAAAAAAAAAAAAAGAAAAGAAGAAAGAAAAAACCCCTAAAGTTTTGGCAGTTGATATAACCATCGGCAGGTACAACACGTCTACAGTATGTGGTGCACGTGCAGGTCATGATTTGAAGACTCAAGAGGAGAAATTAGAAATGAGACGAACTGTCTTTCCCAAGATCTTGCCAACCACGAGAACGCTCATGGTATTCAGTAAATAGGCCTGTTAAAAAAAAAAAGAAAGAAAAAAAAAAAAAAAAAAAAAAAAAAAGAAAATCAGGGGAAGATAACACTTGTCTTTCCCATTGCAAACAGAGTTACCGCTTCTTAGTTTGGAGGTCAAGCAAACAGATCTAGAGTCATACATTGGATACTAAGCGCACACAAGGATAAAGATGGGAATACCGACAGCCTGCATTGTAAAGTACCACGTGTTTTCTCTCTCTCTCTCTCTCTCTCTCTCTCTCTCTCTCTCTCTCTCTCTCTCTCTCTCCTCTCCTCTCCTCATCTCTCTCTCTCTCTCGCTCTCTCTCTCTGTCTCTCTCTCTCTGTGTCTGTCTGTCTTGTCTCTCTGACTGAAGTGTTAAGCTGACAGAAGGGGCAGCATTGCTTTGTGGGCGCCCATCAGCATCATCTGTCCCATGAAAACGGCATGGATCACTCTTGCTGAGCACAAGCAACAAACATAGATTGTCTCCCTTAACGGATTTCCGAACATTGTCCAATGCCTAGCCCGCCACATGATTTCAACGCACCGTTAGGAAGAGAGCAAAGGTGGAACTAGAAAGTCCGAACAATCCGGTCTGTGATTCAGCTTCAACCCGATTTATGATCCTTTACAATCCTCGATATCAACACGAGAGGAATGCTTGTCTTGATGGGCTTGGATGGACCAGAGAAATGCTGTCTTGATGGGCCTGGATGGACCAGAGAAATGCTGTCTTGATGGGCTGGATGGACCAGAGAAATGCTGTCTTGATGGGCTGGGTGGACCAGAGAAATGCTGTCTTGATGGGCTGGATGGTGGCAAGAAAATCTTTTCTAATATTGCACAACTCTTTTGTTTCCTGTGATAGGCCATCCCGAGTCTGCTGAAAAGGTTGAATGCCATGGTGACGTTTTTTTCACACTCCAAACGCAAACAGAAACAGCCTATTACATGCACATTATTTTTTCACCGAATGGATGAAGGAAGTTATGAAATGTCAATGGACCAATCAGAGAATGTTACTTGGGGGAGGTACAAGGACCAACGAAAAAAAAAAAAAAAAAAAAAAAAAGACGGAAGATGGTTTGTAACAAAGAACCTTTTCTCTCCAGCTTTGAACGGAAAGAGATATATGCTGTCTTTTTTTTCTTTTTTCTTTTTTTTTTTTTTGGTATGGAAGATAGCGTGGATTTTTACAAAAAAAAACTGAGATTAAGTGGTGTAAACTTTTTACATCACTTCTGTCTCTGTTGTTTGTATACATGGACATACGCGTCTGTTACGGGCCATACCATTTGTCGACCTTTGTAAAAACATCCTTGCCATCGGTAGCAATAAAAGAAAACAAAAAACTATATATATGTATATATAAAAAACGCTTAAACCTGTTGGTGTGTCGCCGTTCAGCGGACCCATCTCCCTCCCCCGCCCAACCTCAAGTGACGTACGACATAGCAGAATCAAACCCCTGATCTTCGACACTCCAGTGAGCTGGCGGGTGAGCGATGGTCTGTGGACAAGAACTAGTTCTGACCTCTCTTTGAATCGACCCGAACAGAGAACAGATCGGCTCTTGTAACAAGTTCCAAGTCTTCAATTACGGAAGAAGACTCGCAAAATCCCATGCTGAATGACCATCGGAACGGTTCCCAAAACGAGAAGGTGTCCTCAAACGTTTTCATGTTCAACCTGTTCACGTCGCTCGTCTCATTTTGTCAATCGTTGATAGATCTTGAA
>JADBJO010001571.1:118593-121093 GCA_016801955.1 Conus betulinus | reverse complement strand
CTACACACTCTTCAAACTCTAAGACATATTTGCCAAAGTGTTGTTGACCCAGTGACCCAGATTGGAGATGGGGGGGGGGGGGGGGGGGGGGGGGGGGAGGGGGGGGGGGGGGGGGTTGTAACTCCCTCTGTGAGGATTTAAAAAAGAAGGGGGCGGGAGGGGAGGCGAAGAGATCAGTTTGCCAATTTTTTTGTTTGTTGTTTGCTTTTGAATAAAAACATTCTGAAATTGTTAATCTGTACGTCAGTGAATTGGATTTAAGGGAAAAAACAATTGTACATCTATTGACGTTAAAAAAAAAAAAAAAAACGGCTTCTGAAAGGTGATTTGATGCGAAAAGAAGAAAAAAAAGGGACCCACATGTGTATCTGAGGAATATTTCAAGTTCTGTCAATCCGATTGAAAAATGGAGTAAAGACAGCGTGTACAAGTAACGTTTATGCCGTTTACAGAAGAGAGAAGTACAAGGAAGGAGGAGGAGGAGGAGAACGAAGGAGGAGGAGGAGAGAGGAGGCAGAGCAGCAGGAGGAGGAGGAGGAGGAGGAGGAGCAGCAGCAGCTGGCAGCAGTAGCAGAGCAGCAGAAGAAGAAAGAAAGAGAAGGAGGAAGGAGGAGAAGAAGAAGAAGGAGAAAGAAGGAGAAGGAGGAGACGAAGAAGGAAGAAGGAGGAGAAGAAGGAAAGGAGAGAAGAAGGAGAAAAAGAGGAGAAGAAGAAGAAGAAGAGAAGAAAGAAGAAGAAGAGGAGGAGGAGAAGAAGAAGGAGAAGAAGGGACAGAAGAAGAAGAGAGGAGGAGGATGAGGAGACAGGGGAGAAGAAGAAGAGAAGAAGAAGAAGAAGAGAGAAGAAGGCAGAAGAAGAAGAAGAGAAGAAGAAAGAAAGAAGACGAAACAGACGAAGGAGAAGAAGGAGGAGGAAGGAGGAGAAGAAGAAGGAGAAGAAGAAGAAGAACACCCACGGCGTGGAGAGACAACCGGCTATCTGTGCTAATTTGATAGTAGTGACGTGATGAATGCGCCCTTCGTTTCAACTTTCTGAACTTTGTTTTTTTTGACCTTAAACAGCCCCTACGGGACTGTGGAAATCATTGCCCTGCCTTATCGTATGCTAGTGATTGTAGGCACTCAAATAAAGATAACATATGCACCTTAGATCTGTTATCAGAGAGAGAGAGGAGGAGAGCGGGAGAGAGAGAACGAGAGGGAAGAGAGAGGAGAGGCGGAGAGGGGGAGGAGAGGAGTGAGGAGAGGAGAGGGGAGGAAGGAGGGTGGGGTGGATGTGAGGAGAAGGAGTGAGCAGAGCGAGGGGAGAGACGGAGGGGAGAGGGCGAGGGAGAGAGGCGATTTTTGAGCGGGGAGGAGGAGAGAGGGGGATCGGAGAGGGGGAGAGAGAGAGAGAGGCAGGAGGGAGAAGAGAGGGAGAGAGAGGAGGAGGGATTGGAGAAGAGAGAGGACGGTGAGTAGAAGATCGGGAGGTGAGAGAGAGAGAGAGGAGGAGCGAGAGTTTGAAGAGGAGAGAGGCGGTAGAGGGGGAGAGAAGAGGCGAGAGAGGGAGAGGAGGAGAGTGGCTGAGGGAGAGAGGCGGAGAGAGGGAGAGGAGGGGGGGAGAGGAGAGAGAGAGATGAGAGGGGTGAGAGGCGAGAGAAGGGCAAGGGCAAGGCAGGGAGGAGGGGTTTGACAGCGGAAAAAGAAAGAAGAGGATAGGATGGAAAAAAGAAAGAAGGAAGAAAGGAAGACAAGGAAGAACGAGAAGGGGAAAGAAAGAAGGAGGGGGAGAGGGAAGAGAGAGGTGGGGCCAGGAGACACAGAGGAGAGCAGAGAAGTAGTGGAGAAGGAGAGATGGAGGAGAGGATGAGAGAGAGAGAGGAGAGTGATCGAGGAGGAGAGAGAGGAGAGGAGGAGAGAGAGGCGAGGGAGACAGAAAAGAAAGGATAGGAGCGGGAGAGAGGAGAGAGAGAGAGCCAGAGAAGCGCGAGACGGAGAGATTGAGAGAGAGAGGAGTGAGAAGAGAGGGAGAAGCATGAATTGAAATCAAACATATGAAGAGAGAAGACCGACAGACCAGACAGACAGAGGAGAGAAGAGAGAGAGACGAGAGACGAGACGAGATGAGAGAGGATGAGATTGAGGAGAGTAGAAGATGAGGAACGGGAGACGGAGAGAAGGAGGGAGAGAGACGGGAGAGAGAGAGCTGGATATGGAAAAACAAGAGAAAGATGAGGAGGAGAGAGGACGTTGCAAAGAGAGAGAGGAGAGACGAGAGAGGACGAGAGAGAAAGCTAGAGAGAGAGAATGTGAAAAAAAACAATGAAGAAAGAGAGAGAGAGAGGAGGAGAGGAGAGGAGAGAAAGCGAGAGAGAGGAAGAGAGAGGGGGAGGGGGGGGGGGGGGGGGGGGGGGACGGGCGGAAGGAGGTTGATGCAATACAATGACGGGTAGGGACAGGGGGGGTAGTCTGGTGCGAGGATGGGGAGAAAGGAGGGTTCAAAATGAAGACAAAAAAAA
>JADBJO010001571.1:117500-118530 GCA_016801955.1 Conus betulinus | reverse complement strand
ATTAAGAGCGTTTTCTTCTTACCCCCATTTTTCACGTCTACACTTTATTATGTTTTTTGTTGTTGTTGTGTTGTTTTTTTCGGAAGGGGAGACCCTTAAATGTAAATTCTCACACTGAGCTATTCAAATACACGGGAAGAAGAACGCTTCGCCCAGAAAATAGGGATGACGTGAGTGGGTGAAGGGAGATGGGGTAGAGGGAGGCGGGGATTGGGGGTGGGGGGGGTGGGGGATGGGAGTGGGATGGGATGGGGGTGGGGGGTGGGGGGGGGGGGTCGTTTCATTTCAGAGCTGCGCAGAGGTTAGAAATTTCTTTTTTCTTCGGCAGGTAGAAGGCGAGAGAGGCGAAGGTGAGGGAAATAGCAACGAACTGCTTCTTGTCTACTGAGTGAGGGAATAGCAACGAAACTGCTTCTGTCTCTAATGAGTGAGGGAATAGCAACGAACTGCTTCTTGTCTACTGAGTGAGGGAAATAGCAACGAACTGCTTCTTGTCTACTGATTGAGTGAAATGGAGGCGAAGTGATTCTCATCTATTGAATGAGCGAAATAGCGGCGAATTGAATCTTGTCTACTGAATGAGGGGATAGAGGCGAATGGATTCTTGTCTACTGAATGAAGGAATGGCAGCGAACTGATTTCTTGTCTGCTGAATGAGGGAAATAGAGGCGAAGTGATTCTTGTCTACTGGATGGGGGAATAGCAGCAATTGATTCTTGTCCACTCAGTGAAATACACACTTGCCGACTGACTCTCTCTCTCTCTCTCTCTCTCCCCCCCCCCCCCCCACCCCGTTTGTCTCGCTGTCTGTCTCTTCACCTGTCTTTCTGTATAGCTATCTGTATGTCTGTCTGCCTCCACTTTGTCTATCTATCTGTCTCTGTCTCTGTCTCTGTCTCTGTCTCTCTCTCTCTCTCTCTCTCTCTCTCTCTCTTCAGCATTAATATGGCCAGTCATCTGCTCTTTAGATACGGGATCGTTGAAGCGCAATGGTAAACAAACGCCCTGACATCATCGTGACAGTGGGGAT
>JADBJO010001571.1:110000-112500 GCA_016801955.1 Conus betulinus | reverse complement strand
GAGGAGGAGGAGGGTGATGATGATGGTGATGATGATGATGATGATGATGATAATGATATTAACAACAATAACTGTAACGATGATGCTGATATAATGATCTCAGAGCAGTCTCTCTCAACCACGCATCTCACGGTTCATCATCTCTCCCACCCCACAGGCAACCAATGCTCGATCAATAATAATAATGCTGATGATGACGACAGACCACCAAACAACAAAAAGCAGTGCGCGGCTAAACCAATCATAACGTCACGAAGCTTGGAGGAGAGCACAAGTATTATGCAATTAACCCTGACCATCTGAAGTTCCCCCCTCCTAAAGGGACCTCTTTGCTGCATGATTTAGGGAAGAAAACCAAAGAGAGAGAAATGATAGCTGATATTCCAGAGATGACAACTTTTTTTTCCCCGATTCATGCTGATTCGTAATTAACCCATGAGAGAATTTTGTTACAAAGTCATGGCTACGATTGCACACTTTGTCTTTTTTCAACGGGAAAAAAAAAAAAAAAAAACTGGAAAAAAAGTACACAACAGAACGATGAATTCACATGATTTCACGCGTAAACAGACAGGCAGACAGACACGCCGATGTTAAGAAGTGAAAGTACACCATCGCGAGGATGTCCGTACTCTGAGTGAGCGTCCACGATGAGAAACTGAAAGCAGGATGAACATCACAGACAGAAGAACTCGGCTGGAGGTACCCATGACCCTTCAGTCAAGGTCACGGGGTCAAGGTTGATCACAGATCAACACGCCGTGACATGATATCGGTTTGTTTTGTTTTTTTTTTTGCTTGTTGGTTCGTTTTAGTATCACACAGATTACACCAAGAAAAATAAATAAATAATCAGCACTCAAATCACAACAACTGCAGTCCTCAGACGCAAAAAAGTTCGTGTTGGTTTCTTTGTGTATGTGTATGTGTATGTGTGTGTATGTGAATATTCCGGCGTTCAGTCATTGACTGGCGTGACGATTTACCAGAACGACTCCTCCCTCGCATCATGACGTGGTACATGGCAAACAGATCACAGGGAGGTCGGGGGGGGGGGGGGGGGGGGGGGGGGGGAAGGGGGAGAAAGGGAAGGGTGGGGAGAGGGGAGGCAGGGGGGGGGAGAGGGGGGAGGGGGCCATGACGTGAAGCGGAGAAGAACGGAGGGGGCTGGGGGTAGGGGCGAAGGGAGGAGGGGGGTGGGGGGTGGGGAGATTTTTCGGTGAGAGGCATTTTGTCAACAGAAGATAATGTGCGCGTCGTCGTAGCAGACGACAGTGCATATTGACTTCGCACAAAATGTTACTCTTGGGATGAAGAGCTCGGAGATGAAGGAAAAAAAAAAAAAAAGAAGAAAAGGGAAGGGACAGGGACGGAGAAGGGGTGGGGGGGGGGGGGGAGGGGGGGGGGGGGGGTACGACGATGGACGGCACTTCAGGGAAAGGACAAGGAGAGTAGAGCATAGGACTGAATGCACTCGGCGCTTGTCAGAAAATAAGATCGTCTTTCTTTCTGAGCCAGACGTTTGGACGGTCTGTGCTTTCTGTGGAAGAAAAAGGGAAAGAACCTCATCCCTGCTTCGCTTAACACTGAGAACTTTTTGGGGTCATGAACTACGATAGTGTTTGCTTCCTGGAAGTAACGAAGATCTTTGCTTTTGGGTCCTGATTTCTTAGAAATCACGAAAGCCTTTGTTACCTGGAAACCACGGTTGTATTTTTTTTTCTGTTTTCCTAGACATTGTGATAGTGTCTGGTTCCTAGAAATTTTAATGGCCTTTGCTTCCTCAAAATTAAGATGGACTTTGTTTCCTGGAAACTACGATGGTCTTTGGTTCCCAGAAATTTTAATGGCCATTGCATCCTAAAACTCAACGAGGAGTTTGCTTCCTGGAAACTACGATGGTCTTCGTTATTTGGGGAATATTGACATTTTCTAGCTCTCTAAAAAATCAACATGTCCGTGCTTGATTGAATTCAAGATTATCTGCACGTCGTTGAATATATATATATATATATATATATATATATATATATATATATATATATATATATATATATACTTGTTGCAAATTGAGACGGTCTGCACGTGTTTGTCATCAAAAGTCTATATTGTTTGTTGTTTCAAAATGAGATGGTCGGCACTTATCTGAAACTATGATAGTTTGTATTTCGTTGACGTTTGAATGGCCTGTCTTTGCTGGAAATTACGATTTTCTGTATCTCCTTGAATTTGCATAATCAGAATTTGTCGGAAATTAAGTCAGTTTCTACGTCGTTGAATTTAATTTTCTCCCCAAACAATCTTATCGAAACTGTGGTATCTTTCTTCAGTAAATAGAACGATTTTACCTTCCTTTTCTAGAGATAAATGGCAGAAAAGAACCTTCATTCATTCCTTTATTGATTTATTTTAAAAGGTTACTAAAATGAGGAACTGCCATTCTTAAACAATTCATAATCTTCTCAGTAACGATTTTTTTCAAAAGAAATCTTTGATAAAC
>JADBJO010001571.1:85000-92500 GCA_016801955.1 Conus betulinus | reverse complement strand
AATCTGGTTGCAGCAAAACACAAGCTATTCAGCTGTCTTTGAAGTCCAACGACCGCTTTAGACAGTAAGTCTATATCATCGCCCAAAACAACACAAGTAACTCCAAAAAGTCAAAGCTTACACCATGCTTTCCATTTTGAATAATTTCCGAAGCTAATTCATTTATGAAAAAAGAAAACAAAACTGGACTACAAACGTCCCCTTGCTTAACTCCTCTGGTACACATGACAAAATCTGATATAATTTGCTCTGGATCTGATCTTAGCTTTCACCTCACAATACATATTCTTTACACAACAACACAGGTTACTCTTAATTCCATTTTTTTAATAGAAGAGGCCATAGTAGTTTCCGTGAAACTGAATCGAAAGCTTTTTCAAAATCCACAAAAGCAACATACGACTTCTGTTTATTTACAAAATGTTTCTGAACTGCGGCTAACCACTAAATATATGATCAACTGTGGAATAATCTTTCTTGAATCCTGCTTGATGTTCTCCTGTTACATTATTCTGAGATATCCATTCATGTAATCGCTTATTCAGAACGGAACTATAAAGATAAGCCTCTATAATTGTCTTCATAATTTGCATCACCCTTTGTCGAACAGAAAGTTAAACAGTTTACATAAAAAGTTTGCGACAAAACTCACCAGAATTCTTGAAAAATTCTCCAATGATACCATCAGGTCCAGCACTTTTACCATTTTTCAATTTTCTAATAGCTAGTAACATTTCTTCCTTGGAAATTGGTCTATCATATGTATTTTCTTCACAATGTATTACCTCATTGATCACTGTGGACTCCTGCTAACCCTTTTCTAACCAGTCTTGTACTGAAATGCTATTTACAGATTGTGCTTTCTTTCTTGAGATCTTGTGTATAGTATTCCAGAATAACTGCTGGTTTTTAGCTTAAGACATAAGATCAGTCAATAAAGAATCATTGTATTCTTTCTCTTTGCTTTTATTTAAATTTTTGACTCCCTTCTTGCTTTACAGAACTCTGTTCTATCATCTTTACCAAGTGCTCTCAGGCATAATTTCGCTTGAAGATGCTATAAGTAACGAGAGTCGAAAAGAAAGGGGTGTGTATAATATTTTTGATGAATTGACTGATTCCTGAGGTCATTCAACTTTGGACAACACAGCACAAAATGAACGTTATTTTCCTCGGCACTTTTACGTAGTGGACAGATTAGATCCAGTTTACTATGCTTCAGATAACGATAATTATGAACAAAAAGATCAGAAATACCTAGCCTGAACTTTGTCATAATGCATCTTACATGACTGTCCATTTTAACTGATAAATACACTAGTACATGATACACAGAACTGGACTGTCTATATAAAGTGAGTCGCTCACTTTCTTCAACATGATATGACCATTCTTGCCATCTACAATCGATCAATCTATTCCGGAATGTCCGAAGAAATCCATTTATGTCCCCAACACTCTGTTGTTGCCAAACGTAACGAAAACCAAGTTCATATAATTCAATCCTTATGTTTGAAACCCAGTTTCTTCCATCTCTCGTATCTAGATCATATAGCATATCATAACGCTTTCCTGGGCATCCTTGAGATTTACATTGGTGTTGTTTTCAACCCATAACCTACACAGTTTGTCGCAGAATTAAGATATATTGGATATATGCTTACTTCGCCAGAGACTAAATCACTGGGTGTCGCGAGAAACTTTCTCAACGCAAAACAAGTGAACATTTTCACAATAGGCAGCAGAATCATAATAATCCCAATATTTCAGCTCCATACTGAGCGATGGGTTGTGCCTGAGAGCCAAACAGCTTCAGTAGCAGTTTCAAAGATTGGTTTTCTAAAGTTGATAACTGTTTGCATAATACATAGTAATGCACGCTCGGCTCTACTGGCAAGATCTTTGCACGCAAAAGTGAAGCTTAATTTGGTTGAGAAAATAATTCCAAAATATCTATATACGTTCACTACAGGCATCAACATTCTGTTATAAGTCCACGTTTCTCTGACTCCTAAAAAGGCACCCTTTCTAAATACAATTAGATTGCTTTTTGACATGTTTATTCTTAACTGAAGAGAAGCTGCAGACCGAAATAAATTATTCAACTGAGTTTGCAAGCCTGTAACAGTTTCAGACATCAAAAAAACATCGTCTACCAAGAGTAAGATGAATATTTTCAAGAGTGTCACAAGTCAACCGTGAAGTATGTTTTTTTTTTTTTTTTTTTTTTTTAAAATTTTTTAACACCTCTGACGTTAACTCGTTAATGAAAAGAGAGAACGAAACAGGGCTGCACACCCCCCCCCCCCCCCCCCCCTGCTTAATAACCAGATGTACATTGAATGTAGTCAGTCAAATTACCCCCCACACCGAAATTTAGCTTTCACACAGGACCACATGCTCATTATACATCTGAGCAGTTTTCCATGAATACCGGCTTTTGAAAGGATAGGCCAAAAAGTAGTTCTATTAACAGAGTCAAATGTCTTTTCAAAGTCGATAAAAAGCAACATACAACTTACGATCTGGAGAAAAAATGTTTCTCTACAATAGCCATCAAAGTAAATATATGATCCACATTTAGATAATTGCACTTAAACCTGCCTGATATTCGCCGGTAATAGCATATTCAACCCAAATCCTGTAGCCTGCTATTGATATCAGAGCTATACAGTTTACTGCTAGCATCACTTGACGAAATTCACTGTAGTTATTAGGACTATTCACGTCGTCTTTTTTGTGCGGTGGTAGAACAATACATCCCACGGAGCATGGGTTCTGTGGGGAGAGATCCAGAAGAGTGAGAGTCGTTGGTCACTTTCCAAGACTGACTCTCCGGATCGATCCTCCATGGAGGCGTGTCTGGCGCGTAGATTCTTAGCTGGAGGGTTGGGTCCTGGGTTCGATTCGATGTCACCACGCCGAAGGAGCAAACTGCCCCAGAACACATAGGCCAGGAGCAGTCCTACGGTAGCACCGTCCCGTCTGTGTCGAAGCAAAGACAGTACGCCCTACCGTAAGGCGTACTATCTTCGGTCGAAGTAACACAATGGCGATACGGAAGGCCGCCTTTTCTTTAGCCCTCTTTGTCATAAAAATAAAGGCGAAGTATATAGGCAGAATGCGGCCACAAACTGATCTCAGGTGAATGGCATCCATCCGAAGACATTGTTGAGCACACACACCTGTGTGCAGAAACTGAAAATACAACTCAGTCTATGTCCGACCACAATGTGCTGTAATCGCCAGAGGTCAAAACAAAACAACCACTAAGCACGGCAGATCACTGTGTTCCAGAGAGAGAGAGAGAGAGAGAGAGAGAGAGAGAGAGAGAGAGAGAGAGAGTGAGTTCATGACGGCGCAACGAGACTGGAAGAGAGAGAGAGAGAGAGAGAGAGAGAGAGAGAGAGAGGTCATAACGGTGCGCCTTTCAGGGCTACTACCAAACGCTCGGGGGGGGGGGGGGGGGGGGGGGGGGGGGGGGGGCTGAAGATGATCCCCCACAGTCAGTCATGCAATGCGCACGTGCGTACCATCTGTGCTCGCCACTCACACAACCTTTTGCGTGTGTGGAGTGCCGACGTGCGGAAAGAAGGGAGGTAGCATTGGACCGCCTCATGTTTATGGTCAGAGCTAACTCTCGCATCACTTTCTCATGCAGATTGCTCTATAGCGTGCACTTGGAAATGCTCTCGACGGACCGATTCATCTGCGCGTTTGCTCGCACGCTGACACGCGCGCGCGCGACCGTACACACGCTCTCGCGCACGCATACGCGCGTGCATGCACTAACACACACACACACACATGCATACACACGCGCGCACGCACGCACGCACACACACACACATATACACACACACACGCACGCAAGCAAACACGTTGGCACGCACTCACTCACACACACACACACACACACACACACACACACACACACACACACACACACTGAACAAAGTTTGCATAGCTATGTTGTTCCCGTTTTAGCAACAAAGTACCCATACCACTACTGCGACTATTGCACTGAACAAAGTTTGCATAGCTATGTTGTTCCCGTTTTAGCAACAAAGTACCCATACCACTACTGCGACTATTGCTGCTTCTGCTACTGCTGCTGCTAATACTACTATTACTAGTACAACTACTTCTATGCATGTCCTTGCTACTTCTACAACAAGAGGTTGCACTACTACTACTACTACTACTACTACCACTACTACTACTACTACTACTGTTGTTGCTGCTGCTGTTGTTGTTGCTGCTGCTGCTGCTGCTACTGCTACTCTACTACTACTACTACTACAAGCGTTTCCTGACAACAACAACTACTACTACTACTACTACTGCTACTATGCAAGCCTGAAATACTGCTACAAAAAGTCTATTTGTACTACCACTATTACTACTAAGCGTGCGCTTACAATTCTCTTGCGCGTTGAAAACGATTCCTGAAACCCTATTATTGTAAGCACCCTGACTCTTTCAAAATTTCTAGATTGCTTTGTTCTAAAAAAAAAAAAAAAATCATGATTATTCAAAGTAGGTACGTTTGTTTACACTGTAATACTGAATGTGTAAATCATTATGAATTTGTCAGCAAATACAGATGTTGTAGGGCTGTGTTCGTGTTGTTGCTGTAAAGTTTTGGCACTGTTGCTATAGCCGTTTCTGATGGGTTTATTTATTTATTTTTTTTTGGCACGGTCTGTTCATAATTGCAAAACAGTTTCTTTGTCACAGTTATAGATAGATAGATAGAGATAGATAGATAGATAGATAGATAGAGAGAGAGAGAGATAGATAGAGAGAGAGAGAGAGTGTGTGTGTGTGTGTGTGTGTGTATGTGTGTGTGTGTGTGTGTGTGTGTGTTTAAAAAAAAGCCATTGGTTACTGCATTTCGCTCATGTTTTAGTTGCATATGCGCGTGATTTTGTGGAATGCTTGTATATTATCCATCTACCCCTCCGGGGTTTTGAGGATTAAAACCTTTTGATCTGACGTTGAGTTGTCTTGACTTGAATGATTAGCAAAATTTCTACAGTAGCTGGCGTTTGAAGCATAAGCGTGTTGCTTGAAAAAAAAAAGTACAGAAAAAAAACACGTGTTTATTGAATGGAAGCTTTTTGACTGATTTCTGTTGAAATATTTTGATTTAGATCGCTAGGACAATCGTTGGAAAGGGGCGATAATTGGAAGGTTATAAGACATGGGGGGGGGGGGGGGGGGGGGGGGGGGGGGGGGGGGGGGGGGGGGGGGGGGGGGGGGGGGATGGGGGGGCAGAATGGGATAGAGTCAATGACCAGGGACTGAACCCCTCCCTCCTCCCTCCTCCATCCCCCACCTCGCGCCATGCCGACACCCTCAGACCTTCATTCCTAGGGCTTCACTAAGGAAGAGAGGTTTGAAAGTGCAGTTCCGGGGGGGGGGGGGGGGGGGGGGGGGGGGGGGGGGGGGGGGGGGGAGGGGGGGGGGGAAGGAAAAGAGTCAGCGTGGCATCAGGCATAATTTGCGGGGAATGTGCGGATGATGCACACGGTTCTCTCCACCACCACCCGCCTCCTCCCCCCTCCCCCCTCCCCCCCCCCCCCCCCCCCCACACACACACCATTCTCTCTATGCCCTCAACAGAGAGAGAGACAGCAGCATTCAGTTTCCTGAAATAGAAAGGGAAGAAGAAGAGAGAGAGAGAGAGAGAGAGAGAGAGAGAGAGAGAGAGAGAGAGAGGGAGGGAGAGGAAGGAGGGAGATAGATAGATTAATGATAGAGAGAAGGAGAGAGAGCGAGAGAGAAAAAGAGACGTAGACAGAGAGAGACAGAGACGGAGAGACACAGAGAGAGAGGTAGAGGGAGAGAGAGAGAGCAGAGAGAGAGAGAGAGAGAGACAGAGAGACAGAGAGACAGAGGGAGGAAGGAGGGGGGTGGGGAACATGAAATTCCTGTAGAGAGCAGAGCTACTTCCACAGATCACAAGACCAGAATTCTCCCTGAAGTGTCCTACGCAGCTGATGTTTTAAAAAAACAAAAAATCAAAACAAACAAAAAAGCAAAACAAAAAAAACAAACAAACAAACAAACCTCAGAACAAGTCGTTGTGTGTGTGTGTGTGTGGGGGGGGGGGGGGGGGGGGGGGGGGGGGGGGGAAGAACTTTGTACGCGAATCTTGAAGCCAGGGGAACGAGACCCAGCCGCGGAACAGATCGTTGACCAAGATCACGACTACGGACAGCCCTGTTGAGGCAAACCGAAGAGAACCACAATGTTCTTCGGAGACCCAGATCGTAGGAATCCAATGTAGTAAATAGTCCCCTGAAAGCTAAAACTCCGGTCGATCTCCCTGTCAATCATATGACTGATCTGTTTTTCGTACATGGGGGAAAAATTCATAGCTGTACATAATCATAAAAGATTTCGGTTTTCACTTCTCGCTCCATACAGATGACAATCATCTTGGTTTTTCGGGTGTCTCCTTCTTTGTTCCGTGTGCTCTGTGTCATCATTTCTGTTTGGCGATTCGGTGTCGTATGAAGTATTCGTGTGGAATGATGGGTTGTGGTTATTTCATTGTCCTGTAGATTGTACATTGTCCTGGAGTGAAGATGTTTAACATCGTTCATGAAGGAATGTCTGGTGGTGCTGTATTTTTCCGGAAGATTGGAACATTGAAGGCAATGCAAGGTATGTTAAGGATGAATGTCCCAGCAAGCTAGCCATACTTATTTATAACTGACTGTTCAGAGCAACGACAGAGCCTCGCTCCACGACTAAGCAGTCATTGTCGTCAGTAGAGGCCTTAGAAGGTGGCGTCCTACATCATGGTGGATCCGAACCGGTATCACTGAACACCACCAAAATGACACGGCGGCAGTGCAGTGTCTCCTCCGGTGGGTTGCCTCCTGACGACTGGACGCTGACTGCTCCCTGTGGATTGCCGCACCGGCGGGCTGGGCCGGTCTGTGATTGTAGACGGGGGGGGGGGGGGGGGGGGGGGGGGGGGGGGGGGCATAGAATGAGTGGCGTGGGTGTAATGCTATTGAGGAGGCAAAAAAAAAATGGGACAGCAACGATAGCAACAACAACAAAAAAAAAAAAAAAATGACGGAGCTTCAACCACAAAGAAGAACAAACAACGGCCCAGAGTCATTCCGTGATCATCTCGTTTTATACACCAAAGTAATGTTTTCAATGTAACGGACGGACTTCTTAAAAATCACGAAACCAACTAGATCAAGATCCTATGTTTTGACAATGCAGTTCCAATGCCAAGAATCGAAAAAAAAAAAAAAAAAAAAACTCTAGACTTCGTCAGAGACTCACAGACTGTCCATAGGGTTTGTGATACAGAAACGTTTTCAGGGATAAAAATGATAATCTGCACTTCGTAACGGTAAATACCTTTGAAGGCTTTGTGACCGTTAAAAAAAAAAAAAAAAGCGGAAAAGGAAGTGGGGTTTCTTTCCGTCAAATGAACTACAGATACCGTCTCTTAAAAGGGCCACATTC
>JADBJO010001571.1:75000-77500 GCA_016801955.1 Conus betulinus | reverse complement strand
TCTCCTCTCTCATCTTCTCTCTCTCTCCTCTCTCTCTCTATCGTCTGCGCGCGCGCGCGCGCGTGGTGCTTGTAAGCGTGTATGTTTTGGCGCGCATTACGCGCGATTGTGTTGAAGTCCTCATTTTCCCAACGTGAACTTCCCCCCAGTGAACAAGCCATTAATGACGCGACATCGAGTCATCCCACGAAAGACCGTTGAGAAACCTGATCAATCAAACGTCCATCACGTGACTTTTCGCGCTTGGGCTCCCCAAGTAGGCCTATACGTCATTAGCCCGTATGGTGGTGATTCGGCTGCATAGAAACTGTGTTAATTTAGCGCACAGGTCTCACCCTTCAATAATGGATTCTATGTATGTATGCGAACATGTGCACACATGCGTGATGGACACATCAATTAGTATCATCACTACCACAAACAATGAGAATGCGTTATTCAAAGGAGACGAGACAGATCAAATGCGCTGCGCGCCGCTTATAACCATGCGCCCGCGTTTTCCGCTGCTGGCTACCTTCCTTGTTTGTTTTTGAAACGTCTGTATTGTGTGCTAGATGAACTGGCACCACCAGCTGCATTGTTTTTTGGACTGGCCTACATGTGACAGTTCTATTGTGAGAGCAATTTTTGTTTTCGATTCTTGTTTTATTATTCACTTTTTCCGTTTTCTTGGATTTTTTTTTCTGACTTCTTGTGGTTTGTGCGTTATATAACCTGACTGCAAGGCATTCCAGACACTTGCACACACTACAGCTTGCGCATGAATTGCGGGGGGCGCGCGCCCGTACACAGACCCACAGACATGACGCAGACGACCACACACATAGACACACAACCAGACACAGACACACACAGACACGACACACAGACACACACACACACACACACACCACAAACACACACACACACACCACACACACACACACACACACACACACACACACTCACACGCATGCATGCACACACACACACACACACACACACACACAACAACACACACACACACCACACACCACACCACACACACACACACATACACACACACACACATACAACATGCACACACACACACACAAACACACACACACACACACACACACACACACACACACACATACCACACACACACACACCACGCACTGCAAGCACGCACACAGACAGACACAGACACAGACATAAACTTGCTTCTCCGTCCATATCTCTGCCTCCCTCCCACATAGAAACACACATACAGAGGCGCTTTGGGGGCGTAACGAGCATACGCTCACAACATTAATTATGTGCACCAGTTCGCACCACACCCCCCTCTCACTTTCCCTCCACATCCAGGCCACCTGCTCCAACAGTCACAACCCATATCCAACACTGCACGCCCACCCAAGTGCCCTCGCCCCCATTACTACACACACACACACACACACACACACACAACACACACACAACACACACACACACACACCACCCACAGGCGCACGCACACACACACACACCACACACACACACACCACACACACACACACCCACACAACACCCACCACCACACCACCACCACCACCCACCACCACCACCACCACATGCACCACACACACACACACCACACACAACCACACACACACCACACACACTCACACACACACACACAAGACACGCCAGCAAGGAAAGGGGGCGCAATTCAGCCATTTAAAAACACTAACACCTCCCTCGCTGATTCTAAGCACAGCAAAATGGTCTTCTGAAGCAGCAGCGCCAATGAAAAAACACCACGAGAACTTTTTCAGTTCCGACAGAAGGGAACATACATTTTCTGCAAATAGTCTCCTCTTGAACGGCACCTTAAGTGCAATATAGTGGCACCCAGGTCTGGGTTGTTTTTTTCTTCTTCTTCTTTTTTTTTTTTTCTTTTTTTTTTTTTTATTTTCATCAGCGGCCCATATCCTTTTAGTTAGGAAGATAGAATTCATTACCAAACAAAACAAAACAAAAAAATCAAACTTAATCGTCTCTATCTTCAAAACGTATAGTTGAAAATGTTCATCTGTGGACTACCCCATTTTGAACCCCCACCCCCCCCCACCCCACCCCTCCTTTTTTTTTTAAAATCCCGATTTGAACTAATAGCCAGTTTTCACAACGTCAAACATTACAGCAGCATAGATGGTGATATTGCAAACAGACTTTTTTGTTTGTTTTCTGTTTTTCCTGCCGCCCGGACTTATGTTTTTAACTGCAGACAGACTGTTTACCTAGGAAACCAGAGTCTGTAGGTTGCCAAGTTCACAGCCTGACTGGCCAGAGCCTTTCCGCCGGCCTCCGGCATACAAAGCTCTTGTCTTAGTTCAGGCGCTTTCCTTTAGGCTCTGGACAAGAAATCGACATTGTCTTTCAAGACTCGTTGCTTATGGAAACGTTCGCACAACGAATGGTCCGGGAAACGGGCTGATCCTGCAAGCTGGCCAAAACTCCACAACTTAAGCTCAGAAACTCTCCTGTCTTACTTTTG
>JADBJO010001571.1:65000-70000 GCA_016801955.1 Conus betulinus | reverse complement strand
TTTGAATGCCCTATACTAACCCCAGCTTATAAGGAGAAGAATATTTTTATAAATAATTCTGTCAATGTTGATAGTGTGGTAAATAACCCTTGCTTTTTTGATATTGCTTTGGTTATTGCTCAGTCGCCAGTTGCAAAACTATTGTGAAAAAAAGACATGAGATATGTGTGTTAATTTTTTTTTTTTTTTTTTTTTTTTTTTTTTTTGCTTTTTTTTTTTGGGGGGGTTGGGGGGGGGGGGGGGGGGGAAGGGTGCTGATAGTACAATGGAATGTTTATATTGCAGTTTAAAGGTCTAAGATCATCTTGTGATGGAAAAGACGTTAGCAGTCGACGTCTTAGACCTTCAAAGACAAAACGCTGCCACAAAATATACTGCTCCTCCATATCCGCCGATGTTTGCACACACCCAGACTGAACTCTGAAGGATTCTGACTGTGTACGTGACATTAGTAGTCCCAGTAGAAATTGTACAGGACTCTTAAAAAACAACATATGTAAACTTTCATAATTCACTCGGCTCGCCTGATATATTCTCTCTCTCTCTCTCTCTCTCTCTCTCTCTCTCTCTCTCTCTCTCTCTCTCTCTCCTCCTCCTCCTCTCCTCCTCCTACTACTACTCAAAGATTTGCTAACCTTTTGTCTTCGAAATGTAAATTGGTATTATCATTATGTCCAATATGTTTGTTCCTTTCAATTTCTGTCATATGTTCTTTCTCTATCTTCCATTACGTTGCACGGAATGAGCTAAATTGAATAAAGATGCTTTCTGGAAAAAAAAAAAAGAATACTGTTGATTCGCAGTTTGATCCCGCATCCCTGAAAGAGAGGCAAGTCATATCTGTTTCTAATGTACTTGAACAGTGCACTTTACGGTTGAGTGGAAGGACACGGACACTAGATCTCACTGCTGTTCGTTTGTCACACTGAACAGAGAGGTTCTTGTCACAGAGGAGAGACAGAGAGACTGACAGAGAGCAAAAAAGTGTCACTGAGAGAGAGAGGGACAGGCACAGAGAGAGAGATAGAGAGAGAGAGAGAGAGAGATGAGAGAGGCGAGACACACAGAGAGCGAGACAGAGACAGAGAAGACATAGAAAGAGAGACAGAGAGATAGAGAAAGAGAGACACTGAGAGAGAGAGAACAGAGAGAGAGAGAAAGGCAGAGAGAGAGAGAGACAGAGAGAGGAGAGAGAGAGAGAGAGAGAGAGAGAGAGAGCGAGAGAGAGAGGAGGAGAGAGAGAGAGGAGAGGAGGGGAGGGGTTTAGGGGAAATACGAGGACAGTGACAGAAAAAGGGAACGGAAAAACGAGGTCGGGGGTTGGGGTTGTAATGGCACAAAAGGGAAGGGGGATAGGGGGTTAGGGTCAAACCACCGGCGGCTCCATATACATACATCTGGGACTCGGGAAAACAGAAAAAAAAAAAAAAAAAAAAATTACGGCAGTTTGCTTAGACCATACAGCAACCCCCAGGTATGATGAGAAGACAGCCCTCACTCTCCCTCCCCTCTCTGCTGCTCTCAATCCCTTCCTCGTCAACATTTCCGCCGTTACAGTACGTCTACATCAGGAACCCAGTCATCTGACATTCCTTAAAGTCACTAACTGTATCCGGTTTTCACAGAACTACGTGACGCGTGCTAGACCAGAGGAGCGAGGCGACACGTGTCTGTCTGTTTGTCTGTCTGTCTGTCTGTCTGTCTGTCTGTCTGTATGTGCGTGCTGGTCTCAAAGGACTCGTTCACGACAGCCCCGCTGCAAGAAGTCAAACCAGCTACAATGAACCGTGAGTGATCCCCCAATCCCGGGGACATACAAAAGAGGGAGGAGGAGAAGAAGAAGAAGAGCAAGAAATAAGAAGAAGAAGGAGAAGAAAGAGCCTTCAAAAGACCCTCCAGGAGCTTACGCGTTCGTATCAGATCGGATTGTTCCCCGAGCCCTGGCCCAGCGCCGGGAATAGAAGACCTGACAGCCTGCCCCCCCCCCCCCCCCTCAACACCCCCCCCCACACCACACCCCCCCCCCCCCCCGCCCCCCAAAGCAAGGACTAGGTGCCGGGCGGGGAGGTGGGTTATTAATATATTGCAGGGGATGAGATTACTTTTCGGCTCTCCACACCGCATGGTATTTGTGTTGCTTTCCCTCTGGGTCTAAGGAATGGAAAGGACGCGCGCGCGCGCGTGGGGGGGGGGGTGGGGGGGGGGGAAGGGGGGGGGGGGGTGAGGGGGGAGGGGGGAGGGGAGGGCGAGACTGGGAAGGGGGGGGGGGGAGTAGGGAAGGTTAGGAAGAGAGCGAAGGGGAGGGATGGAAGATGATTTTTTTTTTTTTTTTTTGGGGGGGGAGGGGGGGGGGGGGGGCGCAGTATGGAAGCATCATAAAGAAAACCATTTCCGCTGATGATGTTTGAACATGCGGAGTTGAGGGTCTGGGGAGCTTAATTGTATTTATAAATTGTATTTATCAATTGCACAGTGTTTCTCGGCGGTTTATGCCGCTGATGGGGTGGGAGGGAGGTAGAGGGTGGGTGGCGGGGGGGGGGGGGGGGGGGGCAGGGGTCTGCCAGGTTACTTGTTCGGTCGAGTTACAGAGGAAGTGTCTGCGACGAGGTGAAAGTGATTCTTAATCTAAGCGCTGTATTTCAAGATAAGAAACAGGAAGATGGAGGGGTCTCAATTATGTAGGGTAAACACATGACATGGAGGAGAGAGAGAGGGCGAGAGAGAGAGATGTGGAGCGGACGGGGAGAGAGAGAGGAAAGACCACGGAGGAGGGAGAGGGGGGACGAGGAGAGGAGCGAGTGAGATGGAGAGAGGACGGAGAGAGAAGGAGAGGGGAGAGAAGAGCGGAGGAGGGAGCGTGAGTAGGCGAGGAGAGGGGAGAGGGATGAGAAGAGGGGAGAGAGGGAGAGAGGTCGAATGAGAGCGAGAAGGAATAGTTTTTTTGGTGAAGGAGAGGAGAAGAGGATTCGGGAGGAGGGAGTGGGAGAGAGAGGAGGAGGAAGGGATGAGAGAGAGGAAGGATTGAGAGGCGGGGAGAGAGAGGAGAAGGTGAGAGATGTTTGAGGGATTGAAGGGAGAGAGGGATGAGGAGGGAGAGAGAGGGAGGAGGGAGGGAGAGAGTGGGAGAGAGGAGAGGATAGGGAGAAGCGAGGAATTGGATGGAGAGGATGGGGAGGATGAAGGATAGAGGAGGGAGCAGGAATGAGGTAGACCAGACTGAGGAGAAAAGAAAGAAGAGAAAGAAGGCAGAGAAAGAAAAGAGAAAGAAGCAAGCGAAAAGAAGAGAAGAAGAGAGAGAGAGGAAAAAAAAAGACAGGAAGGAGAGAGAGAAAGAGCGAGGAGATAGAGCGAGAGGAGCGGAGATGGAGAGAGACGAGAGAGCGAGAGAGGAGAGGGGCGAGAGGATGATGACAGTCAGACAGACACAGAGACAGAGAAGAAAAGAAAACTGAGAGAGAGAGAGAGAGAGGACGAGAGAGAGATGAGAGAGGAGATAGAGAGCAGAGAGTGAGAGAGAAGAGAGCGAGGAGAGAGAGAGAGAGAGCAGAGGAGCCGAGAGATGAGGAGGGTTTAAGCGAGGAAGTAGAAGAGAGGACAAGGGGAAGAGAGAAGGACAGGAGAGACAGAAACAATCGGTCGTGTGTGGTGTGTGTGTGTGTGGGTTAGAGAGAGAGAGAGAGAGAGAAGAGGAGGAGCGAGGAGAGAGAGGAGAGAGACAGATACAGAGACAGAGAGACCAGAGAGAGACAGAAGAGAGAACAGACAGACAGAGAAGAGAGCAGAGAGAAGAGAGAGAGAGAGAGACAGACAGAGAGAGAGAGGAGAGACAGGGAGGGAGAGAATCATTGTGCTCAGCACGCAGTCTTTTATCTGGCCCTGATCCCTGGCCGCTCGTATAACGTGGCAGCAGACACTACCACATGGGGGAGGAAGGGGAAGGGAGGGTGGAGGGGGGTGGGGGTGGGGAGAGGGACTCAGTTAAAAGGGAAAATAGAGAAAAGGCACCTGTTGGCTGCAAACGAAAGCAAAGCATGCACTTGAAATACCACGCAGTAGACTTGTGTACTAGTAGATATCTTCCGCTGTTTTCATCTTAGGGGAAAACGAAAGTCTTATTTTGTAAACGCAATAAATGAAGGGAGAAAGTCTAGAGTCTCTGCCTCTGTCTGACTGTCCCTGTCTCTCTGTTTCTCTGTCTGTCTATCTCATTTTGCTTCTATCTCTCTTTCCTTTTCTTTCTCATAACTCCAGAGAGAGAGAGAGGAGAGAGAGAGAGAGAGAGAGAGGAGAGAGAGAGAGAGAGGGGGGGGGGGGAGGGGGGGAGGAGGGAGAGAGAGGGACACACACACACACCACACACACAGCACACAGCACACACACACCACACACACACACACACACACACACACACACACACACACACACACACAGAGTCAATTTAGTGACAGAGAGAGACTGAAGAAGAAGAAGAAGAAGAAGAAGAAGAAGAAGAAGAAGAAGAAGAAGAAGAAAGAAGAAGAAGAATTGTAGCGTAGCATCGTGTACACGATCACCACTCCCAAAGACAGCGACATTTATTTCTTAAGTAACAAGTTTTCTTCTAGCTGATTTACAGCATCGTACTGTCAGACGCACTTGGATAGATGCAGATGTTCAAACAGATGGGGGGGAAAAGAAAGAAAGCAAAGCTGGGTTTGAACAACTCAAGACGCAGACGTGGTAACAAACAGTCGTTCGACTTATAACGCTATATTGCCATTTAAAACAAAACAAAACAAAACAAAATCGTAATGTCACGTTTGCATGGATTTGGAAGAGAACCGTTGTTTCATTTTAGGTGAGTTGGCTGTGTAGGGATGATAATATGTTCAGAGTTCCTCCCCGTGTGGTGATTAGAGAGCAGTTCCATGGAATCGGATCAGCTCCCCGTCTATTCTGTTGGTGCCAATGTCGTTGACACTAGTTCCGAGTGTTGACCCGTACTCACTAGGAGAAAGACA
>JADBJO010001571.1:42500-50000 GCA_016801955.1 Conus betulinus | reverse complement strand
AGTTATTTTTTTTTTTCCCCAAAGTAGAAACCGTTTAAGACAGAACGAAAAAGTTCACGAAAACGAAATGCAGGTGTGGGTGTGTGTGTGTGTGTGTGTGTGTGGGTGTGTGTGCGTGCGTGCGTGCCGTGGTGCGTTTGCGTGCGCTGCGCGCGCGTGCGCGCTCGTGTGTGTGTATGGATTCTGATATAAAGGAACGATAAATTGAAACAACTCTCTCTCACTCCACACACACACAACACACACACAACACACACACACACACAGAAGAAAGGTGAGAAAGAAAGAGGGATTAGGTTGCTTTAAGGAAATATAACAGCTGATAAGAGGTGAAAGGAAATATCTGTGGAAAAAGAACATAAAAAGCTGTATAGAAACGTAAGGAACTGAAATACATAAGCAGAACTATAACAAAAGCATGAGAGAGAGAGAGAAGATACGGAGAGAGAGAGGAGAGGGAAACTAGGAGAGACAGGGAGATGAGATTGGGGATGAGGGAGGAGAGATGGGGAGAGGATGAGGTGGAAGGAGGATGGGAGAAGTAGGGGAGGGGGGAGAGAGAGGAGGCAGGGAGGGGAGAGGATGCGGAGAGAGAGAGAGGCGAGGGAGCGAGAGGCGAGGAGGGAGAGAGAGAGAGAGTGAGGATGGGAGGTGGAGAGACGGGAGTGATGAGAGGTGAGAGAGGGTGGGAGGATTGAGAGGGAGAGGAGAGGGAGGGAGAGAGAAGGAGAGGAGAAGAGTGAGGAGAGAGAGATGAGAGAGGGAGGAGAGAGTTGGAGGGGGAGAGAGAGGGAGGGGGCAACGAGGAGAGAGAAGATAGAGTGAGTGTATGGAGGGGCGGATGGGAGGGAGGGGGGGAGTGGAGGGAGAGGATGGTGAGATGGATAGAGAGAGAGGATGGAGGGAGGGGACAGAGATGGAGGAGAGGGGGAAGCAGAGTGAGCGAGAGAGGAGGAGAGGACCCGGAGGAGAGAGGGAGGGAGAGAGAGGGAGCAGAGGACAGGAGGGAGAGTGAGAGATGAGGGAGAGGGAGAGTGAATGAGGGGAGAGGAATTTAGGGTATGTGGAGAGGGAGAGAGAGATGAGAAGAGTGTGGGAGAGGAGACGAGAGAGAGTGAGGAGGTGAGAGGATGAAGAGCCGAGAGAGTGAAAGAGAATTTAGATGTGTAAAGAAAGTAAAGAAATAAAGAATGGATATAAGGACAAAGGACATAGTCGTATGGGTAGAAAATAAACAGGAGATAGGAAACATACATACAACAAGCAGAGAGAGAGAGATGAGAAGATAGACGGTCGAGAGGGGGAGGAGGAGAGAGAGGAGGAGAGAGTATGTATTGAGATAGAAAATAAACAGTGAATGAAATATACTAGAAACGAGAGAGAGAGAGAGAGGAGAGAGAGGAGAGAGAGAGGAAGAGAGAGGGAGGAGAGAATATAAAGGTTGTAAAGATATAAAGAATGGAAATAAGGACAAAGGAACTATGTATATGAGATAGAAAATAAAACGGTGATGAAATATAATAGAAACGAGGAGAGAGAGAGAGAGAGAGAGAGAGAGAGAGAGAGAGAGAGAGAGACTACACACAAACAAACAAAACAAAACCCACAACAAACGAGGAGGGGGGGAAAACAACAACAGCAACAGCACCGTAACATTTACTACCGCACAGAAGCAATCACAAGCATATAAATGCCAGACCACTCAGTATTCCCTGCCGTTCGAACTGAGCCGATTCACAGACCAAACTGTTGACTGACTTCGGAAACTCCTGATTTGCCATCCGTCCTTTCTTGGTTCACTTTTACCCCCACCCCCCTTCCATACTCCTCCTCCACCCCCCCCCCCCCCCCCCCCCCCTTCTCTTCCCTTTCCCTGTCAGTCCATTGACCCGACCAGACATTAGCTCTCCCCCGCCGCCTACCCGAGTATGCAGACGATACAGTCAGCTGCCCGCCACGTTTAACTCCCGGCCAGTATACATATACCGCAGCTGGTTGCCAGACGGACACATTTTTTGTGTGTGTGTGTGTGGCTACCACTGTTGATAAGCTCGCTTACGCCTCCTGTCATCATATCTCCGCTATCTGATTCTCCTTCTTCTTTCTTTCTTTCTCTGGAGGTGGGCGTCTTTCTTTCTGTGGATTCGGGGGGAGAGGGGGGGGGGGGGGGGGGGGCTGGTGAGAAAAGGTGATGGGGCTGGAGGGAGAGAGGAAGGGGGTGAGAGGAGAAGAGAGGAAGGAGGTTGGGGAGGAGGGGCGAGAAGTGGGGATGAGGGGTGTCGATGCGGGGTGGGAGAGGGGGGAGGGGGAGGGGGGGTGCGGTCATAAGTTGGTTTATTGCCTCTTCTAAGGAGGATAATTTTTCACGTCCATCTGCTGCTGCTGCTGTGTGTGTGTGTGTGTGTGCGATTGTCTGATTGTCGACAGGACTTCGCTCTGACTACCCAACAAATGTGAACGACAGAATGCGGACAACGCGGCGGGGGGGGGGGGGGGGGGGGGGGGGGGGGGGGAAGCTGAAAAACGTCACAATCAAACATACGTCATAATGTATAACGACGTCAAACGTCATAATGTATTTCGTCACTCAGATATTCCATGAAGAAGAAAAGCCCGTTTGGGGCCGTTATAGCCGTAAGTAACGGCTATTCTGGTAAAATGTAACTTCGTGCATCATCCGTGACCAATGATGAACATACCTACAAAGTGCGAGAATGGTTTTAAGAGGTTGTCCCCAGAGGGAATCACTGAACATGCAGATTTAGATTTCTACCATAGTGAAAAAAGTGTCACCATGAGGTGAAAAGTCCAGGGGGCAGAAATACTCGGGGGGCAAAAGTCCTCGACCCCAAGGGAAAAGAGAAGGGCGCCAGGGGAAGTGTGGGTTGGGAGGAAAGGTGGGAGGGGGGGCAAGATACACGGGGGTAGGGCGGGGCTGGTGGGGAGGAAATTGATGGTGGTGGAGTGCACTTTCCTGGTATGAGGTCCGGTATAATGGTCATTGCAGATCAGGGGCCGTATTGATCTGCAGAGGTCAATGTACGGCCAGCCGTTACGGCTTGTAACCCCCTGGTCTGTGGTGGCTTTATTGCCCATTCAGTCACAACAACTTGACCATCTGCCGTCAGCATCGGCTGTTTGAAGTCATTGTTATGCCAAAGGCCTCATGGCGTTCAGGGAAAAGGGTCTGTTGTTTGTAGGAACTAAAAGCTGGACTGAAAAAAAACGAAATTTTGTGGTTCAAAAGCCCAGTTTGAAACGTAGTCTTTTTATATTGAAATGTGTACAATGTTTTGCATGAAAATAAAGCTATGTTCAGAATGTGTGCTGAAATGTATTTCAAAGTAGTGGCAGGTCTTGTTGATCTCTCTTTCTTTCTTTCTCTATTCTTTTCTTTCTTTTTTTCAGTTTACAAGAAACGACCTTCGTGGTACAGTCTTCACACCAAACTGACGACTTGGAGATTGTGCATTCATATCTCCTAAGACTTCCTTTCTTGATGTCACATTAATAATCCACTTTGATCATTTTGTTATACAGGAAAACGTCAGAGTCATAGAAGCTAATTTAATCATCAAACTGGAGATAGTGAAAACATTCTGATGTTACCACAGCCACTGTTATTTGTTGTGTACTATGGAGAACACACACACACACACACACACACACACACACACCACACACACACACACACACTCACAACACACACACACACACGCACACACACACACACACACACACACACACACACACACATACATGCGCGCGTGCGCACAGACACGTTCTCCTACTGCACTGGAAATACCTTCTATGGTACTTTTCTTGACGTCATCTGAAAATTGGCCAAAACACACGCTATGGTCCTTGTTCGCTAGTTATCTTCACCAAGCTGTAATGCTTTCACTGGAGTCCTTTGTTAGTCTGATTGTCTGTCTGTCCACCAGAATGCGCAGACCAACTGTCCACCAGACTGATCCTACTTTATCCAAAACTTGGAGAAAAGAAAGAATAAGCACGAAGACGAATCTGTTCAATTTTCGTGTGGGTCTATTGTTTGGTGCAGTGCAGTTATGTGCAGTTTATTGTTTGCTGCGGACCTGTTATTTGATAGGGTTCTATTTGGTGTGGTCTGGTGTTGAGTGTGGTTTGTTGTTGGGTGTGGTTCTGCTGTTTGGTGTAGTTCTGTTGCTGGGTGCATTTTGTCATAATTATGGTAAGTTCTGTTATCTGGTGTGGTTCTGTGTTTGGTGTGGATCTCTTGTTTGCTGCAGTTCTGTTGTTTGGTGTGGTCTGTTGTTGGGTGTGGTTCTGCTGTTGGGTGTGGCACTGTTGTTTGGTGCATTTTCGTCATATGGCAAGTTCTGTATATGGGTGTGGATCTGTTGTTTGGTGTGGATCTGTTGTTTGGTGTGGATCTGTTGTTTGGTGTGGTCTGTTGTTTTGTGTGGTCTGTTGTTGGGTGTGGTTCTGTTGTTGGGTGCATTTTTGTCATATGGTAAGTCCTGTTATCTGGTGTGGTTCTGTCGTTTGGTGTGGATCTATTGTTTGCTGTGGTTCTGTTGTTTGCTGTGGTTCTGTTGCTTGCTGTGGATCTGTTGTTTGGGGTGGATCTGTGTTTGATGTGGATCTGCTGTTTGATGTGGATCTGTTGTTTGATGTGGATCTGTTACTGACCAGACTCTACCCCAACCCAGAGTATACACCCAGCTGCTCGCCACGTTTAACTACTGCATAGTATACCCCAGCTGGTAGCCAGATGGACGCATTTTTTTTTATGGCTGTCATAGTTGATAAGCTCACTTACACCTCCCTCTCATCATATCTCTGCTATCTGATTTCCTTCTTTCTTTCTCTGGAGGAGAGCATCACACGTTAATGAGGGAAACAGGAACAAGAGGGTGGTGAGGTAAGGTGTCCAAAGACTTCGCCCCATGGACTTTAGCCCCATAGATTTTCGCCCCACGGTTTTTTTTCCCCCATTAAAATGGCACTATTCATGGGTGTGGCATCGCATTAGGAGAAAAAGAGGGACAACATGCTGATAGAGTAATTTTGTGTTCCCCTTTCGTAACAGGAAAATGGTTTAAATCATCATGAACAGGACTGAATCTCTCTCTCTCTCTCTCTCTCTCTCTCTCTCTCTCTCTCTCTCTCTCAGAGCATCATGCACCAACTGACTGTAAGCCCATGATCTATTTTAATAAATTAAATGCAAGCCACATTGATCTCTATTCGTCTTTAATTTAGTTATCATAGAAGCAGATCAGTGTGTGTGTGTGTGTGTGTGTGGTGTGTGTGTGTGTGTGTGTACGTGTGTGTGTGTGTGTGTGTGTGCATGTGCGTGCGTGCGTGCGTGCGTGCGTGCGTGCGTGCGTGCATGCGTGCGCGCGCGCGCGCGCGCGCGTGTGTGTGTGTGTGTGTGTGTTTAGTTATAAACAGTTACAGCGATCAAAACTGTTTAAAAGAGGTTACAGGATGGTGGAATCACTGGGGGCAGGATACATGAGGATAGGGTTGGGGGAAATGGATTGTGGTGGGAATGCACTTTCCTGGGATGAGGTCCGATATAATGGTCATTGCAGATCAGGGGCCGTATTGATCTGCAGAGGTCAACGCATGACCGCCCGTTACGGCTTGTAACCCTCTGGTCTGTGGCGGCTTTATTGGCCCGTTCAGTCACAAAGGCTTAACCATCTGCCGTCAGCATCGGCTGTTTGAAGTCATTGTTTTATGCCAAGGGCCTCCCGGCGTTCGGAAAAAAGGTTCTGTTGTTTGAAGTAGAAATAAAGGCTGGACTGAAATTAACGAAATTTCGGTGTTCAAAAGACCCGTTTGAAAAGGGGTCTGTTTAAAGTGAAGAGATACGGTCTTTTATCAACAAAAAAGATGCTATATTCAGAATGTACATCAAAGGTGTTATAAGGTAAATACAGATTTGCTTGTTCTTTCTTTCTGTCAGTTTACAATAAACAACCATCATGGTTCAGTTTCCACTACAAGTTGGTGACTTGTAGACCGTTGGTTCGTATCTCATTTCCTTACTTTATATCACACTAAAAACCCTCTAAAATAAGATCGATCGATCGATTGTCACTTTGGTTATTCAGAGAAACATCAAAGTCATATGATATTAATTTAATCATCAAACTGGAGATTGGGGGAAACAATGTGGCTTTACAACATCTGTCATTGTTTTTGTTTGTTGTGCATTATGGAGAACACACACACACATTTATATGCACTCAAGCACACACACACTCTCCAAAATGCACTGGAAATACCTTCCACGGTACTCTCCCTGACGTCATGTGAAAATGGCCACACACCGCCATGGTACTAGTTTGCTAATTACCCCCGTCAGGGCTGTTATGTTTTCACCAGTGCCAGTTGGTTTGTCTGTCTGTCAGCTGGATAACGCAAAGCTAGTAACCCCCGTGTAGACCAGTATTACAGGGAAGAATGGATGTGGCCCAAGGGAGAATTCAGTAACGTTTGGCGTGGTTCTGTTGTTGTTTGGTGCGGCTCTGTTGTTTGGTGTGGTTCTGTTGTTTGGTGCGATTCTGTTGTTTACTGCACTGCTCTGTTTAACGCAGGTCTGTTTTTGGTGCGGATCTATTGTTTGGTAGGTTCTGTTCTTTTGTGCAGAATTGTTGCATAGCTCTGGATTAAAACTGCCAAAATATGATCGCTTGACCAAACTGTTATGAAAAGAAATGCCGATTTTACTGATTTAGTTTCAACAAAAACGTGGTTGGAAATTTCTATTTAACAAAATGAGAAAGTCATTACATTTCGGTGTGAATCCGTGGTGAGTGTCCGGATCAATTGGTTCACCGTCTGTAAAACAAGATTATAACAATACTTCTCACTGAGCATGAATGCTTTGAAGCCGCTGTGAAACACCGATGACTATCTTCAAATAATATATTTTCGTAGAATGATAAAATTTTCTGTGATGCAAACTTTGACAATTGGCATTTCTCATGCCCTATCAAAAACAAGTCCAAGGAAAGTAACTTTTCATTTTTCATACCAACTATTACCTCCCTTGGCGGAAAAAAAAAAATCGTCGTCGTGTCACTCCTAAATTGACGCCAAGGACAGATCCTGAAAGTGTTTCGCCATGGTACAGGTCTTGTTGTTCTTCCGAGAGCCTGCTAGTTTGCTATGTAAATGCGCGTGAGTGTTCTCGTTTATCTCTCAATATCTAAGCCCAGAAAATTCGGCAAAGTATTCGAGAACGACATGGGCAGGTGATGGAAACGATCACTTCATCATTCTGTAAGGCCTACTGTCCAAATCCCTTGTCTAAATCAACCATTCAAAACTAGGCAAAACACAAAGGACAGGATGTTCGCGTAACCCACTTTCGAGCAAACAGGCGACGCAAAAAAGCGGTTAGAGTGACGGCCCTTGAAAATGTCACGTAGCACACAATGACAGGAAGGGGTCTAATTAATTATGTATGTGAATCAGGAGCCTCAGTTCAGGGACGTAGTG
>JADBJO010001571.1:25000-27500 GCA_016801955.1 Conus betulinus | reverse complement strand
CGGGCGCGCGCGCGCGTGCGCGCACGCGCACGTGTGTGTGTGTGTGTGTGTGTGTGTGTGTGTGTGTGTGTGTGTGTGTTGTTGTTATTGTTGTTGTTGTTGTTCATTATACAAGCAAAAAGAAGGTGTAAATAACGGAATGTCATGTGTGTGTGTGTGTGTGTGTGTGTGTGTGTGCGTGCGTGCGTGTGTGTGTGTGTGTGTGTGTGTGTGTGTGTGTGTGTGTGTGTGTGTGTGTGTGTGTGTGTGTGTGTGTGTGTAAGTGTGTGTGTGTGTGTGTGTGTGTGTGTGGTGTGTGTGTGTGTGTGTGTGTGTGTGTGTTGTTCATTATACAAGCAAAAGAAGGTGTAAATAACGGAATGTCGTGCGCGCGCGTGTGTGTGTGTGTGTGTGTGTGTGTGTGTGTGTGTGTGTGTGTGTGTGTGTGTGTTAGAGAGAGACAGAGAGAGAGAGAGAGAGAGAGAGAGAGAGAGAGAGAGAGAGAGAGAGAGAGTGTGTGTGTGTGTGTGTGTGTGTGTTTGCGTGTGTGTGTGTGTGTGTGTGTGTGTGTGTGTGTGTGTGTGTGTGTGTGTGTGTGATTTTAATAAAAGCATTTGTCAATAACGGATGTCTTTTGGGTGTGTGTGTGTGTGTGTGTGTGTGTGTGTGTGTGTGTGTGTGTGTGTGTGTGTGTGTGTGTGTGTGTGTGTGTGTGTGTGTGTGTGAGAGAGAGAGAGAGAGAGAGAGAGAGAGAGAGAGAGAGAGAGAGAGAGAGAGAGAGAGAGAGAGAGAGAGAGAGAGAGAGAGAGAGAGTAGCCACAAAGATGGGGATATAACTGAATTACGTAGAGCTCGGCTAATGAAGTCCAAGGACCTAGATGTGCATAGAAGGAAAGACCAAAAACACTGCGGTTTTACCGAATGAAGAAGAAACAACCTCTTCGCGGCAGTGTGTGTGTGTGTGTGTGTGTGTGTGTGTGTGTGTGTGTGTGTGTGTGTGTGTGTGTGTGTTGGAGGGGGGGGAGTGAGAGACAGAGAGTGGCCGCAAAGAGAGAGAGAGAGAGAGAGAGAGAGAGAGAGAGAGAGAGAGAGAGAGAGAGAGAGAGAGAGGAGAGAGAGACAGATGAAAAGTCTCATTGCTTTCTGAGGCCAGGCTGGTGGTGAAAGAGTTCAGTTTTTACCCTCTCTGGAACTACCCCCCCCCCCCCCCACACACACACACCGCGCTCCCCATTCCCGCGTGAGTTGGTGCCTAGAATGCAGGAAAGTGAGCGACAAAGCTGGAAATCATAGAACAGAGAGAAGAAAGTGTAAGATAAAGTTAGAACATATGGGGCTGATTAGAGCGATGTAGAACAGAGCAGGAACATGCCACGCAGAGTATCGAAATGTAGGACAAAATAGGAAAAAACGTCGGACATAACAGGAAAATGTGAGACAAAGTAGGAAAATGTATCACAAAACAGGAAAATGTAGGACAAAATAAAATGTAAGACAAAAATAGGAAAATGTGAGACCAAATAGGAAAATGTGGGACAGAGTAGGAAAACGTAAGACAAAATGGGAAAATGTGGATGGATAAATGTGAGGAAAATAGGAAAAATTTGGGGCAAGAAGATAGGAAAATGTGGGACCAAAACAGGAAAATGTGGGACAAAACAGGGAAATGTAGAACAAGAAAGGAAAAATGTGGGACAAAATATGAAAATGTGGGACAAACTAGTAAAATGTAACACAAAATAGGAAGATGGACATAAAAAAGGAAAATATGAGACAAAATAGGAAAATGTGGGACAAAATAGGAAAATGTGAAGCAAAAAAAAAAAAAAAAAAAAAAAAAAAAAAAAAAAAAAAAAAAAATGGGACCAAAAAAGGCAAATGTGGGACAAATAGGAACATGTGGGAGAAAAAAAAGGCAAATGTGGATCAAAAAAGGAAAAATGTGAGAGAAAAAATAGGAAAATGTGTCACAAAACAGGAAAATGTGGGACAAAACAGGATAATGTGGGATAAGAAAGGAAAATGTGGGACAAAATAAGAAAATGTTTCACAAAATAGAAAAATGTATTACAAAATAGGAAAATGTGGGACAGAAAAAGAAAATGTGAGACAAAAAAGGAAAAACGTATCACAAAATAGGAAAATGTGGGACAAAATAAAATGTAAGACAAAATAGGAAAATGTTGGGACAAAATAGGAAAAACGTGGGACAAAATAGGAAAACGTGGGACAATAGTAAAAATGTGGGGCACAAACAGGGAAAATGTGAGACAAACCAGTAAATGTAACAAAAAATAGGAAAATGAGGGAACAATAAGAAAAAAAGTGGGGGAAAAAATAGGAAAGTTTTTGACCAAATAGGAAATGAGAGACAAAACAGGATAATCTGAGACAAAATAGGAAAACGTGGGACATAATAGTATTCAAAATGTAGGACAACGTAGTGAATTGTATGACAGGATAAAACATTCAGTACAAATTGGTGAAATGTGGGAAGAAACAGGAAAAAAATCAGGGACAA
>JADBJO010001571.1:12500-17500 GCA_016801955.1 Conus betulinus | reverse complement strand
CCACCACCAGAACGCATAAAGCGTAATACCAGATGACAGGGCAGTCTAACACATTCTTGTAAAGAAAGGTATCTAAGTGGATGGAACTTTCTGACCTCTGAGTTTTTTCAGACCATGGACAGGTCAGAGTTTGTGACACGCTGTTTCGTGTCCTAATACATCCTTGTAAAGACAGGTGAATGGAACTCTCTGACCTTTGAGGTTTTGTGACACTGGACAGGTGAGAATTTGTGACAAAGCAGTTTCGTGTCAAGCTTCAATGAATGGGATCTAGTCTCGTACACATGGGTCTATTCTTTAAATGCAATGAAGCGTCACTTTCAATACCAGCAAATCTTCAATGAACGAGCGCATGAATCAGGAACACCTGTTCATAACTAGACAGAAACACCCCATGTCCTGATGATGGAGAGTTTATTTCGATTCAAACTGAATGCTCATTGCTCATTTTCCGCCTTTTCTCTGGTTTCGGGGAGCGAAAGATGAGATACACGGTTGTACGCACCGACACAACATCACATACATTTATTCATTACAGGTTTTTTCACTGAAATAGTGTCATCAGATCAAATTGAAATGATCCCTGGGGGTGAATGTGTCTAAGTATAAGACTATTAGTTCGTGTTTCACGAGCGCACTTTAACGACAATTCCTAGTTTTGTTTCTTCTAGGAACTCTCCCCAACACGATCTAACACATGAATGACGAGGTTTCTCCCTCCCAATTGAAAGAAAATTAACAGGACTGGATGAATCACGCGGCCCTGACTTACACAATAATAATAGTCATAGGTAGGCAGAGATGAAAGAAAAAGAAAGAAAGAAATAAAAAAGAAAGAAAAAAAAAGAAAGAAAGAAGGAAGGAAGGAAGGAAGGAAGGAAGGAAGGAAGGAAGGAGAAAGATATAAGAATGAATGAAAAAAAAAGAGAGTACGAAAGAGAGACAGAATGAAAGAAAGGAAGAAAGAAAGAAAGGAAGAACAAAGGAGGAAAGTTTGAAAGAAAGGAGGGAAGGAAGGCAGAAAGAAAGAACGAAGTGCGAGCGACCTGGAGTCTACTTCAGTTTCTTTCTGTTGAAAATCCACTTCATCGTCAATATGAACAGGACACACGAGTTGTCTACCAGTTGTCTGAAAAGACTAGACTTCATGGAGAACAGTCTTTCCGAATTGTGTCCCCTGTGGGACGCTGGGGATTCTTTCAATTCAAACAGCTCCCTCGCTCTCTGGAAGTTCTGTGCCCAGTGCTACCTCTTCTTCGTTGCCCTCTGTGACCAACAATCTCTTTCTGTACTGTTCCTGCCTTTTTGTTGGCCCCCATTCTCCTGTCGTCATTCAACGAACTCTGTTAGACGTTTTGACACGCTAATTTCTTTTCTTGTCATTCTTTATGACATGCTGACTTTCTTTTCGTTTTGTTTTTGTACTCCAGTTCTTATAGAACAGGGAGTACTTTAAAATGGGAACGAAGAAATGCTGTGTGTGTGTGTGTCTGTGCGTCTGTGTCCGTGTGTCCGTCCGTCCGTGGTAAAAATGTGTTCCCTCGTTCCAGACAAAACCACTTGGCCGATCTTTCTGAAAATTTGTAGGTATGTTCATTATGGGTCAAGGATGATGCCGGATGTTTTAGTTTACCGTTATAGCCATTAGTAACGGCTATAACGGTCCATATAACGGTTTTTTATTCTTTATGAAATATCTCCGAAAGTACTTGCGCCGATCTTTCTGAAAATTTGTAGGTATGTTCATCATAGGCGACGGATGATGCCCGACGTTTAAGTTTACAGTGTGTACCGTTACTAACGGCTGCAACGGCCCATAATGGTGGTTCTTTTTTTTATGAATGTCTCAGAAAGTACTTGGCCGATCTACCTGAAAATTTGTATGTATGTTCATTATGGTTCACGGATCATGCCCGACGTATTAATTTACCGTTATAGCCGTTACTAATGGCTATAACGATCCATAACGTTTTTTTTTTTTTTTTTTATGGAATATGTCAGAAAGTACGTGGCCGATATTTCTGAAAATTTGTAGGAATGTTCATTATGGGTCACGGATGATGCCCAATGTTTAAGTTTACCGTTATAGCCGCTAATAATGCCCATAATAATTTTCTTCTCTGATGGAAAATCTCAGAAAATTCTTGGCCGATCTTTCTTGAAATTTGTAAGTATGTTCACTATAGGTCACAAATGATGGCCGATGATGTTTACCAGAATAGCCGTTACTAACGGTTACACCAGCCGAAGACGGTTTTTTCCGCTTTATGGAATATATCACGCGTATTCAGGATAAACTGGGAGTACGTTTATATGCTTTGCATCTAGCTTGTTTGTTGCTTGATCTGGTAACTAGGTGGCACAAACCGGCACACTGTCCACAAACCGTTGCCTACCTATACTGCAGTGACTTCTGGCCTACGGACTAGACGCTAACTACCTATTCTGCAGTGTCTATTCTGGCCTACAGGACTGGACGCTAACTATCTATTCTGCGGTGTCTATTTACAGGACTGGACACTAACTACCTATTCTGCAGTGTCTATTTACAGGACTGGCGCTAACTACCCATTCTGCCTATGTCTATTTTGGCCCACATGGCTTCCTTTATTTATTGTTTTGGCATTTCAATGCTTTTCTTTCATTTTAATTTTGTTTCTGAGATAAAATCTGAGTGCCATAAATCTAGAGGAATGCTCGACGCTCCCCAGCACGGATTAATCTTACCGGCTTTAAAGATGTCAATAGTTTAGCTTGCCATGTTGCAAATTATTTGTGTTGTTGCTTCTTTTGTTTATTACATGATGTAATGCTTTGAGGATGTGACCTTTTCAGGAAGTGACCTTTATTTCACCCCGTGTGACTTTAACAGCCCTAAGAAGGCCCAGTGTCGTCGGCCAGGCTGTACTGATTGAAAACTGACACTGAAACTTACAGAATTATGTTCTGTCATGATTTGAGTCCCTTTGCACCCCCCCCCCCCCCCCCCCCCCCCCCCCCCCCCCCCCCCCCCCCCCCCCCCCCCCCCCCCCCCCCCCCCCCCCCCCCCCAAAAAAAAAAAAAAAAGTAACGCCGTTTGATTGGTAGAGGAATTCTTCGGCATCCTCACTCTCCCATCTTGTCCCTAGTGTTGTAACAATCCAGAGATCGGTATGTGGTAAGTGGGGCGGCCTTTTCGGCATAGAAACAGCAGATCCTCCAACGCGGCTGAAACAGTGTTCGCTGGTGCTTGACGGAGATGGATCGTTAAAGTTTATTGAGCAACGCACTCTTTGAACAGGCCGTGGAATCGATGTTAACAGACCCATTGTCCTACACTTTACTTTGTTTCCTTTCAGAAGCACAGGAGAGCTCTGCGGGATATGGCTGTGCCATACTCAAATGTTTGCCCATGAATCAAGACAGAAACACATCTAGGTCAGAGATTCCCAAATTCTTTTCATAGCAGATGAATGGTGAGAATCAAGTCTTACTCTTTGAGGGGTCTCTGGGGAAAAAAAAAAGTTATATTCCAAGAGCAAAGTTTGCATAATGTCATTTTCCGGAACAGGAAAGCTCTCTTATCAAGTAACTTCCCTGTGCGCATGCTTGGAGAATTCGCAACAGAATGTTGAGGGTTTCTTTTCTTTTTCTTTTCTGTTTTTTTGATACTCCGCAAATTTTGAATCGTCGGATTATACGTAATTCAACCAGTTCTAAATGCGAACTAAAAGACTGCTGAAATTAAAATTGATAAGTATCTTGCATGTCGTCGTTATCGCCAAATTAGATGCTCTTGGCACGTTCATTCAGAAATACGTTAATGGCGCACTCATGCACCACGCTACTCCTGCCCAACCCTGTCATGGAAGCACCGTGGCCATCCTTTAAACATTTCTTCTGCACCCACTTTGGCAAACTTACAGAGCAGGTCATGGAACATGATATGTATTTCTAGCGCACCTTCGATCACACCAACACGCGAAGAACATGATATCGACGGTCTCCTCTCTGTCTGTCCGTCCGTCCGTCCGTCGTTCGTCCGTCTATCTGTCTGTCTGTCTGTCTGTCTGCTCTCTCTCTCTCTCTCTGTCTGTGCGCGCGCGCGCGCGCGCGTGCGTGTGTGTGTGTGCGTGCGTGCGTGCGTGCGTGCGTGTGTGTGTGTGTGTGTGTGTGAAGTGTGTGAGAGTGAAGGATGTGTGTGTGTGTGTGTGTGTGTGTGTGTGTGTGTGTGTGTGTGTGCTTTGTTCCATGTACGTTCTTTCCCCTGCCCCCCCCCCCCCCTCCACTCACCCCCCACCCCCCACCTCCCCTGCGGGGCATGAAGTGACAAGACGTCTCCAATAAACCAAGCACGGTACACTGCGCAGCAGAGTACCTTTCTCGATGGACCAACAACGCCGTAGGCTTCTTCAAACAAAACCTGATTAAACCGCTTCATTAGCACGCGTCACAGCCACAGGACGATTGCAGTGAAGGAGAGAGAGAGAGAGAGAGAGAGAGAGAGAGAGAGAGAGAGAGGCGAGAGAGAGAGAGAGAGAGAGAGAGAGAGAGAGGGGAGAGAGAGAGAGAGAGAGAGAGAGAGGGGGGGGGGGGGGGGAAGAGTAGGAGGCTTACAAGGACGCCCCTGCGTAAAGCAAACAAACAAGGGGCGGATTTGAGAGTTGTACGTTGTCCTCCCCCACCCCCACCCCAACCTTCCTATGCATCCCCCTCCTGTCTTTTCAATCTCCACCCTTACCCGAATCCATCTTCTCCACCACCACCACCACCCCCCTCGCTCGCTCCCCTCCCTCCCATCCCCCCTGCCCCAGTCCCAATTCACCTACGTCGTATGGTTCATTGGCCTGTTGACGGTTGATCCCCACACCCCCAAATTATCGCCAGCACTCGGTGATCATATAGTGGGAGAGAGCGGTAGGAAGGGGGTGGGGGGGGGGGGTGGGAGGAAAATTGGATTATACTAAACGACACCTCCTTCCCCTCCATCCATCAGCCGCCTTCTCACTCACTCCTCCTCC
>JADBJO010001570.1:397677-400177 GCA_016801955.1 Conus betulinus | reverse complement strand
CAGACGTATAATCGAAATATAGCGACTCGATGAGTGTCAGGTCAGTCTAGCCGACATGGATCTCTATATACCTGATCTTGCAGTGATTATTACTTTACGCACACATGCTGAGACCAGAAATCTCCTTTGAAATGTGTGGACGAGAAGATTTCAAAGATAAAGACTGGTTTCAGAGTGAGTTGACTGCAGGCCAAAACGAAAACAAAATGAAAGAAAAGAAGTCACGGTGCCACCAAACGAAGGAAACCAATAATTGCAACTGTAATTTGTATGTGCTTTCGTTTGGCAGCACAGTGATTTAAAAAAAAAAGTTAATGGAGACAAAGAGATGTTTTCTGATGTAGTCGTCTATTCCCCACTCTGTGGAATTGGAAAGGCTATTTACGTAATACACGCATTACGCATTACGTCCTTTCTTCTCCCGTTTTCAAGAATCCCCTTCAAAACATGCGCTACACGTTTTCTTCTGTAACTGGAATACCCTTGGTGACACATTGAGCAGAGACGCATATGCAATTAACTTTAACAAAATTTACTAACTCATAAAAATTCAGGCATCCTACAAGTGACGCAGTAGCCTACTTTCCTGTCCAGGGCACAGAGTTAGAACATGTAAACACCTCTGAACAGGAGTTGATCGCATGCCTCTGTTCACAGTTCTGGTTACTTAGTTTCTTCCTCACCCTGTTGACTTTTTCACGTTGGAACTTGGCCACTGTGTCCCACGCTGTCTCTCCAAAACCCGAGACGTGGTCTGTCTTACTCTGCCAGTAAGTCTCTTTGTCAGTACTAGTTCGGTATTGGTTTCTTCGTTCGTGCTAGTCCCTCACTGGTTCATTCGTCAGTGCTAGTCCCTCACTGGTTCATTTGTCAGTGCTAGTCCCTCACTGGTTTCATTTCGTCAGCGCTAGTCCCTCACTGGTATCTTCTTCAGTGCTAGTCCCTCACTGGTTCATTCGTCAGTGCTAGTCCCTCACTGGTTTCTTCGTCAGCGCTAGTCCCTCACTGGTTTATTTGTCAGTGCTAGTCCCTCACTGGTTTATTTGTCAGTGCTAGTCCCTCACTGGTTCATTCGTCAGTGCTAGTCCCTCACTGGTTTCTTCGTCAGTGCTAGTCCCTCACTGGTTTATTTGTCAGTGCTAGTCCCTCACTGGTTCATTCGTCAGTGCTAATCCCTCACTGGTTTATTTGTCAGTGCTAGTCCCTCACTGGTTTATTTGTCAGTGCTAGTCCCTCACTGGTTTATTTGTCAGTGCTAGTCCCTCACTGGTTTATTTGTCAGTGCTAGTCCCTCACTGGGTTTATTTGTCAGTGCTAGTCCCTCACTGGTTTATTTGTCAGTGCTAGTCCCTCACTGGTTTATTTGTCAGTGCTGGTCCCTCACTGGTTTATTTGTCAGTGCTGGTCCCTCACTGGTTTATTTGTCAGTGCTAGTCCCTCACTGGTTTATTTGTCAGTGCTAGTCCCTCACTGGTTTATTTGTCAGTGCTGGTCCCTCATTGGTTTCTTCGGCAGTGCTAGGCCCTCATTGGCTCCAGGTTCAGCTTTTTTTCCCAGTCTGTTCTCGGTCAGCCTGTTGTCAAAGGAGACTCCCCGGTATGTGGGTAGTGCTCCTCGGCAGGTAGGGTCCAGATGGTTCTGCTCTGTTCCTTGGAACAGACTAAAGATAGCCCTTTTTGAGGTGGAGGGGTGGGGTAGAGGGCATGACCTAGCCCAGCCACTTCTTTTTCCAGTGATACAGGTGTTCCTTTGTTGTTGGTGACTGGTTTTTGTTTGTTTTGTTTGTTTGTTTGTTTTTTTTTTTTGTTTTTTTTGTTTGCTGTCACATCTTCTGTGCCACCTCAGAGGCAGTGCACCAACGCCGGTCGTTCCGACACCCCCGTCCACAACCACAGCCCGGCACCGGCAATCCACAGGGAGCAATCAGTGTCAAGTCGTCAAGAGACAACCCACCGGAGGAGACACTGCACTGCTGCCGAGTCACTCCGGTGGTTTTCAGTGGCGCCTGTTCTGATGCAACATACGCAGGACACCACCTACTAAGGCCCCTACTGACGACAATAATTGCTTGGTCGCAGAGCCGACGTGAGTGAGAGGCACCACCATTCCGGAGCGCACCACCATTGTCCGTCGTCCAACGACAGCCCCATGGACTCGCCGATACCGGTGACCCCGACAGAATCAAATCAAGACCACAGACGTGGAGAGGAAATCGAAACTGAGGTCACCATGAGAGCAGAGCATGAAGGGCCACAGAATTTGAGACTTTTATCCATGCTGATCGATGAGAATGATGATGGTGGAGATGATGCTACGGATTTCCATTCCGGTCTGACACAGCATGACAGGGTTGTACTCTACGCTTACTTTCAACCAGGCCTGAGAAATACAGATACCTGTAGTTTTGGTCAGGAAATTTGAGCAACACTCTCAGAGACGCATTCATTCAGTGGATGAAACGCGACTGTGTGGTCCCAGTCTTCCCAACTGAGCCCGTAGC
>JADBJO010001570.1:385177-390177 GCA_016801955.1 Conus betulinus | reverse complement strand
GTGTGTGTGTGTGTGTGTGTGGTGTGTGTGTGCGTGTGCCGTGTGTGCGTGCGTGCGTGCGCGCGCGCTGTGTGTGTGTGTTTGTGTGTGTGTTGTGTGTGTGTGTTGTGTGTGTGTGTTGTGCGCGTGCGTTCGTGTGGAATCGAGATAACATCCTTCTTGGAGAGTAAAAAACACGATCCAGATTGATGAGTGCCGGAGGTCGATGTCATAATGTTGTTTGTAAAATACCTCAGTCTTCTCTGCCTCCTGCCCCCCCCCCCCCGGCTCACCACCCTCCTCTCCTTCTCCTCCCTGTCACCCCCTTCCCTTGCTACCATCCATACCTAATATACTAACCCACTCGCTCCGATCCTTCACCAGAGCTCTCCATAGCTCGAGTTCAATATCTGACAACAATACCTGTTACTGTGAATAGTAGTACTCGCAGCCGGCCTTCCTCTGCGTCCTCCTCCTCCCCCTCCACCCCTTTTCCTCCTCCTCGCTCCTCCTCCTCCCTCTTCAATCCAATCCCTTTGCCCTCCCTGTTCATAACACCTACCCAGACAATCAATACTCCCCACCACTCTCTCTCCCTCTGTTTGTCTGTCTGTCTGTTTGTTGTCTGTCTGTCTGTCTGTCTGTCTGTCTCTCTTCTCTCTCTCTCTCTCTCTCTTCCTCTCTCTTCTCGCTCTCTCTTTCCCTCTCTTCTGTTCTTCGTTCCCGTCCGTCTCTTCCTCTAGTCGATATCTCCCTCTCCCCGCTATTCTCCTCTCCCCCACCACCCCCCTCATGTCTGCCTTTCTGTCTGCCTACGTTTGTCTGTCTTTCTGTCTCTTTCTCTGGTTTTTGTTTGTCTGTCTGTCCTCTCCATGTACTGCTTGCGATGCCGGTGTGTCTATTTGTCCTGTCATCATCATGATCATCATGATTCATCAGGTGATCATCATGATCATCATCATCATCATCTCTCTCTCTCTCTCTCTCTCTCTCTCTCTCTCTCTCGTCTCGCCGCTGCCATCCTCTCGTCCTCCCCTCCCTCCCTCCCCCCCTCCCTACTCCCGCCCGCCCCGCTCTATCTCTCGCCTCTCTCTATCTCTCTGGATGTATTGTCTGCTTGAGTATCCTTTGTCTGTCACCGTGTCGGTCTCGGTCTCCGTCTGTCTGTCCGGTCGTCGTCTGTCGGTCGGTGGGTCGGTCTCTCAATCTCTGTTCCTCTCTCTGTCGTGTCTCGGTTGTAGTCTGTCCTGTCTGTCTGTCTGTCTGTTCTTTCCTCCTCTTCCTCCTCTCTCTGTATGTGTTCTGTCTTGCGTGTCTGTGTGTCTGTGTTTGAATGTTCGTCCGTCCGTGTGTCTTGTCTGTCTGTCGGACTGGTCTGCCTCTCCTCTCCTCTCTCTCACTCTCCTCTTTCTCCCTCTTCTCTCTCTCTCTCCGTCCCTCCCCGTTCCTCTCTCTCTCTCCCCTCCATGTGTGTGTGTGTGTGTGTGTGTGTGTGTGTGTGTGTGTGTGTGTGGTGTGTGTGTGTGTGCAACGCAGCAATGCGGCTACACTATGGTGTGGTGTTTGTGGGTGGTGTCGTGTGTGTGTGTGTTGGGGGGTGGGGGTCTGCTCTGCCTGGTCCCTCCTCACTCAAGGCACACCCCACCCTCACCAACCCCTTCTCGCGCCCCTCGTCCCCCCCCCCTCTCAATTGTCTCCCCCGTCTCTCTCTCTCTCTTCTGCTCAATGGGGTTTGCACAATCTGCCCTGGTCTTGCAGTGCACAATTATCGGCCGCGCTTGATGGCTTTTGTTGCCACCTGTCTTGGGCGTGTGGAGCAGGAAGATAGATGGCACTGCGCCGTTGCCCTGCGTGACTATCTAGGCATTTAGTTTTACAAAAGGGTGGCCCGCTGGCCGGCACCATCTGTTGGCACTGGGACGGGAGACAGATGAGACTCAGCGTGTGCCATGGTGATTATCGGTGGGACGGTGGGTGGTGGTGGTGGGGTGGTGGCTGATGGATGGGAGAGGTGTGGATGTGGTGTGTGTGTGTGTGTGGGGGGTGGGGGGGGGGGGGGGGGAGGAAGAGGGAGCGTGTTTGTCGTTTGTGTGTGTGTGGTGTGTGTGGGTGTGTGTGGTGTTGTAAGTGTGTGTTGTAAGTTGGGTGTGTGTGTGTGTGTATGTGTGTGTGTGTGTGTGTGTGTGTGGTGTGTGTGTGTGTGTGTGTGTGTGTGGTGTGTGTTGTAAGTGGGTGTGTGTTGTGTGTGTGTGTTGTGTGTGGTGTGTGTGTGTGGTGTGTGTTTTGTAAGTGTGTGTGTGTGTGTGTGTGTGTGTGTGTGCTGTGTGTGTTGTGTGTGTTGTGTGTGTGTTGTGTGTGTGTATGAGAGAGGAGAGAGTGAAGAGAGAGAGAGACAGAGAGAGAGAGAGGAGAGAGAGAGAGAGGGGAGGAGGGAGGTGAGAGCGTAAATGAGTGTGTGAGAGAGAGAGTCCTGTGTTGTGTGGTGTGTGTGTGTGTGGTGTGGTGTGGCATGGTGTGTGTGTGTGTGTGTGTGTGTGTGTGTTGGTGTGTTGTCATGGTCCCAAAATGCATCGTGGAGCTGATGATGGACAAATCGGCAACATCCTAGCTATCAACCATTTCCCAGCTACCGTTTGCTTTCAAAGCCTCAGCCTCTCACCCAGACAGACACATTGACAGACAGAGAGACAGACGACTGACAGGAGTGACAGAGACGGAAAGCAAAGGGATTGCAGACAGATGAGAAATCGTCCAGCAAATGAACTTCATGCAATGTTCAATACGTCTGCGGATGTTGCATATAGTGCATTATAGAGAAAACTGTCTAGCAATGAAAAAACAGAAACCAAAACAAAAGAAGACAAACAAGCAAAAAAAACAAGAAAAATCAAACAAAACAAACAAAAACAACCCCCTCCTCAGCAACACACACACACACACAACACCACACACTCACACACACACACACACCAAACACACTTCCCCATCCGAAACAAAAGATCCTACGACAAAACAAACACACTATTACAAAATGAAATTGTGCACGCGATCCTCATTTAAAAAAAAAAAAAAAAACGAAACTGTCACGCTGTTTACAGGTCTGTCACGCGGTGCTAGTCTGTTGCAAGGGATAATGTCAAAAACAGAATTCGTAGAGATGTAGATGGAAGGATGAAAAATAAAAAAACGAACCAAACAAAACAAACAAACAAAAAACCCAGAGAAAAGAGAAGAGTCTGGACTGTCTGCGGATACTTACACTACTTGCCTGACCATTTGACATGTATGTAAGATCTAATGCTTGAAACAGAGGGAAGAGAAAAAGACAGATCATTCTTTATATAGACGGAGTCAGGAAAAAGACTCGGACTAGCTAGTTCAAACAAATGCTGACGTCAGTTCGTCCACACAGAATTAAAACATTCTCTCTGTGTGTGAACTCCAAGGCCTGACCAGCGCGTTGGGTCAGTGCCTAAGTCAGACATCTGCCTAAGTCGCGGCCCCGAGACCCTCTTCTAAATTCTTTTATCTAGTAGTCATCAATGAATCTATCATCAGCTTCAGATCATGCGCAGTTGAAGTGTGGTCTCAAAATGTAGCGGATAGTGGGTGTAGCGTGTGTGGGACTAGTCCGCACGTAGTGGACACCTCCTTGATGAAAACTGAAATTGATCTATGTGTATTGTGGTGGTTGGACATCTGCATTACAGGGACACACACACACCACACACACACAACAAACACACACACACAAACACACACACAAAACGCGCACGCACGCACACACGCACGGCTACCGCATGCAAGCACGCACGCACGCACACACACAGCACCCACATCTCTATTGCTATAGTATGCACGGTTTTTTTTGTTTTTGAACGAGTACCCGCAAAACAGCACTTTGTCTAGACAAAGGGAATTCGGGGGAAGAGTAACTTGCCTGCACACAATCATTGTCCCCTCTTCCTGTCCTCACGGAATCGTCAGTTTTAAGAAGAAGCGCCAGTTAATCTGGGGGTGTTATAACCTGATTTTTTCGACATAAGTTTTTTTCTGTCCTTTTGCTGAAAGGGTCTTGTCTATTAGTTAGCAGTACCGGTACTTGCATTGGAAATACAAGTGAGGGAGAGAGAGAGAGAGAGAGAGAGAGAGAGAGAGACGGAGAGAGAGGAGAGAGGAGGGCGACTGGAGACGAGAGTTCTGGTGTGTGCGCTTCGAATGGGTTATGGTGAGTTTGAGTCGGGGTGGTATGAGAGAGAGTGAGAGTTTGGAGGGAGAGTCTGAGTAGTATGAGGAGAGAGAGTCTGAGTATGTTGGATTGAGAGTGGTGGATGATCTGTTAGTTATGTGTCTGTTGAGTGCATTTGTTCGTGTCGTGAAGAGAGGTGGAAGTGCTGTAGTGATGCGCTGAGAGGAGTAGTGTGCTGTATGGGGATGTTCATGAAGGGGGGGTATAGGTATGTGTATATTCGTTGGATGTGCATGGGTTTGTATGTATGATGTATGTGTGGTTATGTGATGGCGTTGCATGCAGGCATGCATGTTATGTGTGGCAGACATGTCGTGTATGTATGTGATGTGGGTAGTGTGTGTATGTACTGTGTGTGTGGGGTGTGCGCGCGAAGCGTGGGTGTGTGTGCGTTTGTTGTCTGAAGGGTGTGTGGAGGTTGTCAGTGCAGTGTGTGAGAAGTGTGTAGTGGTGGTATTGTATGGGTTGGGGCCTATAGTGGGGGGGGGGGGGGGGGGGGGAATGTATGCGCTGCGCGTGCGCACATGCGCATTGCACCACGTAATGCGCGCGCGCGTGAGGTGTGCGTTAGTACGTGTCGGACAGCGTGCATGCATGCGTAGTGTGTGCAGACGCGCGCGCTATGTGTGTGTGTGTAATTGTGTGTGTGTGCGCGTGACGCGCGAGCGTACTAAGTCCCGTGTGTGCGTAGGTGCGCTGAGCACGCTGGCTCTCGTGGGTCCTAAAAGCACGCAGGGATTGACGTGACTTTTACTAAGTTAATAGTAAGCGT
>JADBJO010001570.1:375177-380177 GCA_016801955.1 Conus betulinus | reverse complement strand
GAAGATTGTGAGTGATGTCAAAGGTGGAAATCCCCCGAAATAAGTGCAATAATTGGTGGGTGCTTGTTCTTTTGATCCATTATCAGTTTGATATGAAATGTTGGCTCAAGTTTATGCTAGACCTTAACAACGCTTACATGGATTATGTAATATTGATTTGGTGCCAGATCCTTATTGTGGCGTATGACCTGCTTATACCGGACTTCATATTTGCCAAGGAAGGTGACGTTGCTCAGTTACATTCAGATCTTTTTTCTGCCATTTGCTTCTTTCGCTTTCCCTTTCCGTATATTTCAAGAGTCAACACATACCACCTCCCAATACAGGTGACTGGTTCTGCGTGTCATTGCTGGAATGGCTACGATTGGTACTACACTGAACATACTTGTTTCAGATACTTCTTTTTGTTTCTTTTCGTTGTGACAGGCTCCGTGTATTATTTGGTAGGAAATTCGTCCTGGATGTGGCCACTAACTCGTCTTGCTATGTTGACAGTGTTTTTTATCTTCTTTGGAGGAAAGGACTGTGGCAGCAAACGTGAAAGCTTTAAGTCAAGGCATTTGGTACTTATTTCTGAAACCTACCTGAAGTTTACTGCTCTTCGAAGCTTTCAAGACAACCTCCCTTGCAGACACAAGCATGTGGAAGTCTTAGGACGGTGCATTTGGTGCCTCTTTTTGAAAGCTTTAGAACGGAGCATTTAGTCCATATTTCTGAAGTCCCGTTGACTGTACTGCTCTTCGCTGCATTCAAGATAACCTCCATTGCAAATACAGACACTGTAGGAGAAATTGCCACGTTCTTTGCTATGCCAGCTTTGAGACTGGTCAAGTCTTACGTGTATTTCCCCTGTAGAGAACCTCAGTGAAAAGCCATTCAAAACAAAAACAAAACAAAAACAAAAAACAAAATCCAAATCAAAAAAAACCCAAGCAGCAACCAAACAAAAAAAAAAAAACAACCCAAACACTTCAATATTTCTCGGATGTTCTTTTGGGATGTGATACATCTCATGCGGAAACAATGATTTGTTCGAAGCACATCTTTACACACGTGGCAGGTCGACCACACCACAAAGGGTCTTTGTTCTCAGCCTTTGTTCTTTGCATTGCTTCCCCTATCATCATGGCAGACTCTACGTAGCTAGACAACTGGGAAGCATACGCACATGCCCCATCCGTACAACAGAGCTGAGAATACTCTCTCTCTTTCTCTTTCTCTCTCTTCTCTCCTCATCTCTCTCTCTCTCTCTCTCTCTCTCCCTCTCTCTCTCTCTCTCTCTCTCTTCTCTCTCCCATATCAGTTATGTTGAAAACATCACACAGACTCATACTCACTGGTCATATGAATTTAAAGAAAAAGCACATGCGCTCACACACACACACACACACACACACCACACACACCACACACACACACACGCGCGCGCGCGCGCGCGCGCGCGCGCGCACGCACGCACGCACGCACGCACGCACGCACGCACGCACGCACGCACGCACGCACGCACGCACGCACGCACGCACGCACACACACACACGTACACAATCTGCTTTCGCAGTCTATTACACAGGTAAAATCTTTTCTGTATTTGAAAAGAAAGCTGATATGAAATCAACGTGGTTTTTTTTTCTTTTTTGTTTTTTTTTGTTTTTGTTGTTTTTGTTTTTTTTTTTCCCGGCTGTGTGCTGTAAATGACCTTTGTTTCTTTTACACTCAATATTATTTGCAGAGAGCTTTTGTTTTGGATTACACTTCCTGCTTTCCATTTCAGAGTTTGCACATCTGAAAATACTTTTTTTAAAAATTGACAATATTCACTCTTTTGTAGTGCAAAAGTATACTTAAAAAAAAAACAACAGTAGTCGACAAAACATTCATCTTCATCAATAAGATCTTTAAATAAAACGTCTGCTTTGCTATCGCTTTTTTTTTTTTTTAACTAATGATATAATTACAAACTTATAACTTGTCTTTACATAGCATTGGCTCTGCCAATATCTCCCTGCGAAAGATCTAAAAATAATGTCACTTCTTGTCAAAAAAGAAAAGAAAAAAAATCCTTTCTAGGTTTGTGGGGATCAAACTGATCTATTACGGGCACATGACACTAATAACTCCAATTTTTTTTTTTTTCTATTTTAGATTCACCATATACGTTTTTTGACACAGGTAATCTTTACAACTGCTATAAATTTACCTAATTGTGGTATCCTAAAAGCCCCCCATTTTCGATAATCTGTAACGCGTGATCTTGTCAGACTTTCTTTGATTCCGTATATTTCAAAAAATACGTAACCTGAAGCTTTTAAAAAAAATTGTGGAGGGTAAATGTATGTTTTTTTTAATGTTTTTTTTATAGAATGCTGAAACGCAGCTGCATATATCTTACTCAAATTCAATCGCCTTCAGTACACTTTTTATAATCACTTTATTAAATCAAGGCCTTTGCGTAGTCGATCGATATTAGTCAGATCTAGTTGCAAAATGAGGCGACTGCAGGCGGAAATCTAAAGAAATTTTAAATGTAGTTCATAGCGAAGCGCCAAGAAAACGTGGACAAACGAATCACAAGACAAAACACTAATAAGAAAAGAAATCAGTGTTACGTGCCTTTTAATGGATCAGTTTGATCCACGCGAACCTAGAAAGGTTTTGATTTTTTTTTGACAAAAAATGAAATTATTTTGCTCTCAGAAATTTAGTATGTAAATTAGAGATGATATTAGTAAGCCAGGCACAGAATCCAAGAATCTTATCCAGGAACAAAGCCTGTCTGGTCTTCATTAAAGAGTTTGGGTAGAAGTCTTTATTCTGTTTGCAACGCATCTTTGAAATCTTTAACTTGTCTTGCAAGAAACATCTATAAATGGAAAGGATTTTCAGCTTTCTATAAATTGTCATTGTTTTCAGTAGATGTATAGATATCCCTTATCGTTAAGATACCGCTGTCTTCGTTTATAAAACCTTCATTTAGTAATCTTCCTAGGAGCTCTGCCTTTCTGTTTCCAAAAGAATGTATCAAAAAAATCAAAAAAAAAAAAAAAAAAAAAAAAAAAAAAAAAGAAAAGAAAAGATCCACCGGATCTGTTATACCTCTTTTTTGTTCCAGTTCTTTAAGTCTTCTGAAGCCCCTTGGATGATAAATCAAACCTTATCTGTTCTGATTTGTCTATACAAGTTTGTAGTAGATTCAAAATTACTGCTCATGTCAATCTTTTCTACATCTCTTTTTTGCATAAATGTTTTATGATATGATCCGGTCTCTTGAAACATTACGTCTGTTTTTAATAACACCGTTCTTAGTAGTATGTCACTGATTTTATGATTTGTTTTTCTCGTTATTTTCTTCTGTTTTTTTCCAGACTACAATTTTTTTGTCATCACACGATGCCCATCTAGCCATAGATCTAAGACTGATTCCGTGCACCTTTCTATGCGTAAATATGCAAGTTCACCTTCCAGTTTTTTTTTTTTTTTAATTTGTGGTGTGTGTGCATATATAAGTTCGTTTTTCTTTTTCTAACTGTTGCATTTTCTTTGTTTCACCGTTTTCTGTGCTTGTTCTTTTCTTCTTCTTCATAGCGAACGTTATTTTTTGAAAATCTAATTTCCACACTCAAAACAATTAGAATCGTCATTATATCTTATCATGAGCTTGTTTTTCCATTGTGGGACATCGTGATTATATTCTCTATGTTGTACAGTGACACTGCACATTCTCTCTTGGCATTATGCATAGTTTGTTTAATTGAATCTCCATATTTGAAGCTACTGAAATAACAAGGCGTTACATTTCCAGAATGTTTTTCTTCTTTACTCTGTGTTTGCAGCTAAATTTAGTTTGATGAAAAAAAAGGTCATTTCTGTAGCCCCCAAGGACTCCTGCATCTTCGATATCGGCAGCAAGAGTTTCTGATTCAGAGAATAGAGCTCACTGACTATGCTGTATGGGGTCTGGGTCTAGTACGATGTTATTTAAAACCCCAGGATTCAGTTCTCTCTAGATAAACCACATCCTTCTTTTAGCATTATTTTTAGATTTTAGTTATAGTAATTTAAGTTGTGATTATTTACAAAATTCGAATCACCTCCAATTATTACTATGTTTCAAATGCCATCCCGTTTGATTTTCGTTCGTATTTCTTATTTTAGAAACAAAGTTGAGTTATCACAGTATGGTCAAGACATTCACACTACTACAATTTCTTTTTATCAACGCAGTCAGAATAAGTAAGCCTAGTGTGTATTTCCGTTGACTATCCGTCACATTTTTTTTCCTTACTTTGATTTCAAACATTCAGCAAAAATAGCAACCCGCACTGGTCTCAATTCATTATATGAAAACATGCATTCAAGACACAATTCTGCCCTTACTTTTTTCTGAATTTTACCAATCAAAAAATCGAAAATTACAGGAGAGAAAGAGAGAGAGAGAGAGAGAGAGAGAGAGAAGAGAGAGAGAGAGAGAGAGGAGAGAGAGGGGGGAGAGAGGAGAGAGAGAAGGGGGAGGGAGGGAGGAGAACCGACGGTGGAGTGGGGTGTGTTGGAATGGAATCTTAAAAACGGCGACTGCGGGTAAACATTTCACTGGTGTTAATCTATCTCTTTTGGTCTTTTTGATTTTGCCACAAAATGATGAGGTAATTATGTTTTAAAAAGATACATGTCAATAATTTGTAGCAAAACGAAATATACCTCTTCGAAGCTGACTAATGATATGCCGCTATATTAAGAGTTTCAGTTATCGATGGTTTATGTGTTGTGTGTGTGGTTGTGTGTGTTTGTGTGTGTGTGTTGTGTGGTGGTGTGTGTGTGAGGAGGGGGGGTGGGGGGTATTGTGTTGAAATAGGATACTGTTAATAATTTTCGTAGCAAAAAACGAATTGCTATTAAACTCTGAGAGAGAGAGAGAGAGGAGAGAGAGAGAGAGAACGAGCGAGAGAGAGAGAGAGAGCCTTCTGACTTAATCGTTGGAAACCAATACACTGTGCTTTATTCCA
>JADBJO010001570.1:365000-370000 GCA_016801955.1 Conus betulinus | reverse complement strand
AAGTAAATGCCGATGTACAACTAGCGAAAAGAATCAGAACTATAAGCAGAGAGAGAGAGAGAGAGAGAGAGAGAGAGAGAGAGAGAGAGAGAGAGAGGAGAGAGAGAGAGAGAGAGAGAGAGAGAGAGATTAAAGAAACAGTCAGCCAAACGGAATGATGGAGAGACAGAGGCAAGGAGACACATTCCACCAGACACGATTGCATTTAAGTTTTTATTACAAACATTCGAGGAGAAGGAGATGCATGACAAGAGAGACTGACAGAAGTTGCGATAAAAAAAAAAAAAAAAAAAAAAAAAAAACAACAACAACAAAAAAAAAAAAAAACCAGAGGACCGTTGGAGACAGCAGAGGAGAAGGGATAGGGGGGCAAAGGTGGGGATGAAAGGGAAGGAATTCCAGAGGAAGGGGGGGAAACCATGAAGGCAGGAGAGGAAGACCTTGGCAATGAGAGATTCCAGACATAAAGAGTGCACGATTCCATTCTACTTTGCTCAAACAATTTTTTTTTTAAACTGGACTCAAACCATACGTCTTCGAAGCTGTCTAATGAAATGCCACTATTTTAAGACTTTCAGTTATCAAACTTATGATGTTTGTGCGCGCGCGCGCGTGTGTGTATGTGTGTGTGTGTGTGTGTGTGTGTGTGTGTGTGTGTGTGTGTGTGTGTGTGTGTGTGTGTGTGTGTGTGTGTGTGTGTGTGTGTGTGTGAACCCACTCGGACTGCGAAAATGATTCTTCAATAGAAGACAGAATAGAAGTAGGAGGAGGAGGGTAAGGAGAACAATGAAGGTGATAATGAGGAGGAGGAGGAATAGGAGGAGGAGGAGGAGGAGACGACGAAGACAAAATTGCCCACGATGCCAATAAAGTAGTAGTAGTAGTAGTAGTAGTAGTAGTAGCAGCAGCAGCAGCAGCAGTAGTGGTAGTATTAGTAGAAATGGTGGTGTAGTAGTAGTAGTAGTAGTAGTAGTAGTAGTAGTAGTAGTAGTAGTAGTAGTAGTAGTAGTAGTACTACTACTACTACTACTACTAGAAGTAGCAGTAGTAGTTTTAGTAACAGTAGTAGGCTAGTGGTTAGTGTTGGCAGCAGCAGCAGCAGCAGCAGCAGCAGCAGCAGCAGCAAAGCAGCAGCAGCAGTCGCAGTAGTAGTTGTAGTTGTAGTTGTATTAGTGTTGTATAGTAGTAGGAGAAACAGTTGTGCTAGCAGCGATAGTATTATTGGTAGTGGTGGTGGTCCTGGTGAGAAGAAGAAGAAGAAGAAGAAGAAGAAAAAGAAGAAGAAGAAGAAGAAGAAGAAGAAGAAGAGGAGGAGGAGGAGGAGGAGGAGGAGGAGGAGGAGGAGGAGGAGAGAGGAGAAGGAGAAGAGAAGAGAAGAAGAAGAAGAAGAAGAAAAATGAGGAGGCGGAGGAGGAGGAGGAGGAGGAGGAGAAGGGAGGAGGAGGAGGAGGGAGGAGGAGGAGGAGGAGGAGGAGGAGGAGGAGGGGGAGGGAGGAGAAAAAGAGAAATAATAGTGTGAGAAGGAGCAAGAAAAGTAGGAGGACAAACAAGAGGAGTACGAAGAGGAGGAGGATAAGAAGAGGGGAAGAAGAGAAGAGCTTGAGGGGCATGAGGAGCGAATGAAAAAGAAAAAAAAAAATGACGACTGGAATGAGGGGAGGAGAAGAAGGAGTTGCACGGGTGGTAGAAGAAGGACCTATCCTCGGTCACAGACCAAGCTCTAAGCGCTTTACAATAAACACACTACCTCACTCACTCACTCCACAGGCTGCCTACCCAGGTAGAGCCGGGCGAAGAACAGCCCACTGGCGGTCATTCAGTCGTTTCCCGTACCATTCAAATATCAGTCAGTCGCTCATTTTCATTTATCTCATTTATTCCTCCAGTTTCTCACATAAGATGAATACGATGTTTTATACGTGTCCTCCATTTCCACCGGTACACGATGGCACACGATAACAGTAAGTGACAATTTTTGTGGTTGGTAAGAAAAACCAGGCGGCTATCTTTACTTTACATCAATTTTGCCAGGGCGGCGGGGAACCCCCCCTGCTGCTTTTTCGATTTTCAACTGCCGTGGGTTCTTAAACGTGTGCAGGGGGCCAGGAAGGCACACGGGTCCGACTCGCTTATAGTCCCCATCCGATGGACTTGACGTTCACAGTTCGATTTGTCATTCAAACTGGGAAAGAAGGGCGCGAGAAAGGCAGGGCTCGAACCCACGCACTTCTCACACGTTGGATTGGCAGGCCAACGTCTTAACCACTCAAACTTGTATTAAAGTGAGGAAGACGTTTGCCATCGCTTTGACCGATCGTTTATGCATGGAAATATTTGTAATACTTCGACAACACGATCTGAGAGAGAGAGAGAGAGAGAGAGAGGAGAGAGAGAGAGAGAGAGAGAGAGAGAGAGAGAGAGAGAGAGAAGAGAGAGAGAGAGGAGAGGAGAGAGGAGAGCACAACGAGCAGGACAGAGACAGAAAATGGGACAGGGGCGCCAGCAAACAGACAAGAGACACCATCCTACAAGAACTTTTCATATTCCAACAAGATGACGACATGTCATAAGGGCTCCCTCCCATCCCCAGTCCCCGATCCCAGCAATACCGGACCGCCCCTCCCCCAGCTCCGCCCAAACAAATCACTGCTTTCTTCCTTAATCTTTCCCCCGGAATAGGTTCGGCTCCAGTGAACCATAGGGAGTCTACTTGTCAACTGACGAAGACTTACTGAGTGTATAACAATGACAAGGACAAGTAACAGAGGAAAAGGAAAGCATATCCAACGACAGTAGGAAAAGAATGAGTTGTCAGCCTTCCAGGCAAATCCCCTTTGGGATACATTCAGAACCACAATTCAAACAAAACACGTTCCACAGTCCCCGCACAATCCCCTCTTGGGGTGCATAAATCATTCTTTAATAAAAGAAGAAGAAGAAGAAGAAGAAGAAGAAGAAGAGGAGGAAGAAGGAAGAGGAGGAAGGAGGAGGAGGAAGAGGAGGAGGATTACCATAGTGAGGAGTATGAAGAGGAACAAGAAGAAGACGACCATAAAAAAGCCCTCTCCCATCCCTATTCCTCCAATCCCAGCAGTACTAGACCACCCCTCCTCAGCCTAAACCAGACATCGCCTCCCTCTTCCCCAATCTTTTTATTCGGGAATAACATTCAGCTTCAGATATTCATTGGGGGCCCACGTATCAACAAACCAGAATGTCCTAAGCGTATAACAACAAGAACAACAAGAAAAACAAAGGAAAAGAAACAATACTCCAACGACAGTGAAAAACAAAACGAATTACGATTTTCCATGCACATCATCTTCTGCATACAGTCAGAACCACAATTCAAATGACTCATTCCAGAACCCCTGCAGATCTCTGGCATTTTCATGTGCATGTCTCAACCCTCTTGCCAAGCATAAATGAAAAAAAGGATGAAAGAGAGAAAAAAAAAAGAAAAATAAAAAGAAAGCAGGGAGAGGAAAAAAAAAAGTAAGAAACGAGGAAAGACAAAGGAGAAAAATGAAGAAGAACAGAATCATATGTGGAAACGGGAGAGAATCTTTATAAGAGAAATCATCATTAATGGTTTGTGAATTTATCTCTTAATAACAGTGTTCGCCACCTTGACTCTTTGTTGATGTTGTTTTCATTTCCTTGGTGCTTATCAGGTCTACCCCCACGGATTATTACCACAGCAAGATGAACCATTTGTTTACTTGAAATCTCCATATTTGACGCTGCACGTTGCTTTGAAGCAACGGAGAAAAAGCATAATCGAGTCATTTTCCTGTGCCTGTACCTGCGTAATTTTTGTGATCAAATGGAAAATTTGTTTTAAGGAGGAAGAAGAACACATTGCTGTCAATTCGACAACTCTTTTATGCATGAACATTTTTCGCTCATCCGACAAAACGATCAGATCAGAGAGAGAGAGAGAGAGAGAGAGAGAGAAGAGAGAGAGAGAGAGAGAGAGAGAGAGAGAGAGAAGAGAGAGAGAGAGAGGAGAGAGAGAGAGAGAGACAGAAGAGAGACAGACAGACAGAGCAGAGGCAGAAACGGACAGAAACCCTAACAACAGGAAAGACGCCGTCCTAGAATATGATTTTCTGTTCCAACAAAATTACGACGTCTCCAAAAAAAAAAAAAAAAAACACCTCTCCCAATTCCTATTTCCCACATCCCAGCAATACTAGACCACCCCTCGCCAGCCTAACCCAGGCATTGTCTCTTTCTCTCCCCGCCCCCCCCCCCCCCCCCCCCCCCCCCCCCCCCCCCGCCCATCTTTTATCCGGGAATAATGTTCAGCTTCAGATATTCATTGGGGTCCACGTGTCAACTAACAAGAATGTCCTAAGCGTATGACAACAAGAACAACAAGTAACAAAGGAAAAGAAACAATACTCCAACGACGGTGAAAAAACCAAACGCATTACGAATTGTCCATGCACATCATCTTCTGGATACAGTCAGAACGACAATTCAAATGACTCATTCCAGAAATCCTGCAGATCTCTGGCATTTTCATGTGCATGTCTCAACCCTCCTGACAAGCATAAATGTTTCTTAAATACAGACAAGAGAAGACGAAGAAGAAGAAGAAAAGAAGAAGAAGAAGAAGAAGAAGAAGAAGGAGAAAGAAGAAGAAGAAGAAGAAGGAGGAGCAAGAAAGAGAAAAAGATGATGATGAGCAGGAAAGAGAAAAATGATGAGGAGAAGGGGATGGAGGAAGATGGAGGGAGAGAAGGGAGGAAGAAAGTAAAAGAAAAAGTGGCGGCGAAGGAGGTGTAAAAGAAAACACAGCAATGACAGAAGGAAGAGTAGCAGACACAGACGTGGAGGAGGAATAACAGAGGAAGAAGAGGAGGATGGAGCAGCGGGTATAGAGGAGAAAGAGCAGTGATGGCAAGAAGAAGGTGGACTAAGAGTAAGAGTAGGAGGAGGAAATGGAGGAGGAGGAGGAGGAGGAGGAGGAGGAGGAAGAGTTAAAAAAAAGG
>JADBJO010001570.1:350000-355000 GCA_016801955.1 Conus betulinus | reverse complement strand
ACCTCACCTTCCAGTTGCTTTACAAGGTCTCACAAGCGACCGTCACTTTTAACACCACTTCCTAGTACCCCTCGCCTTCTTCCCTCTTCATTCACCAAGGAATATATTCAACTTAGAAAACTCTTGGGAGTCATTGAGTTAACTGACACGAGTTTCAAGAGTTTACAACAACAACAACAACAACAGCAATAACAATGACGGAAAAAAAAGAGAGATGAAACAAAACAGCGATGGTAGGGTTAAAAAAAAAAACGTAACTCCTCTGGGCAAGTCTCCTTGTGGAAGGATTCGGAATCAAAATGCAAATAAAACTCGTTCCGGAATCCCTGCAGACCATTCGATCTCACCCCCCCCCCCCCCCACTCCTTTCCTTCTCTTTCTTTCTTAAAACATTTTCTTTCTTTCTCTCTTTCATTCTACACATTGTCTGTCCACACCACTCTCTTGGTGTTATGAAAGATTCTTTGATAGAAAACAGAAGAAGAAGAAGAAGAAGAAGAAGAGAAGGAGAAGAAGGAGTAGAATAGAAGATGAAGAAGAGATGGATTTGGATGAGATGGTTAAGGAGGAGGAGGAGGAGGAGAAGAAGAAGAAGAAGAAGAAGAAGAAGAAGAGAAGAAGAAGAAGGAGGAGGAGGAGGAGGAGGAGGAGGAGGAGGAGGAGGAGGAGATGGAGTTGGATGTGATAGTTAAGGAGGAGAAGGAGGACGAGAAAGAGGAAGAGGAGATGTAGGAGTAAGAGGATGAGGGAGAAGAGAGGATCAAAACATCAGGAAGAAGTCGAAGAGAAGGATGGGCAAGAGGAAGAGAAGGAGAAGAAGAAGAAGAAGAAGAAGAAGAAGAAGAAGAAGAAGAAGAAGAAGAGAAAAGGGAGGATGGGGAGTAGGATTAGGAGAAGAAGAGGAGGAGGAAGGAAGGAGAGGGTGGTAAAAAAATAAAAGAGGAGTGTAAGGAGGAGGAGGGAGATGAAGGTGAAAGGGTAAAAGAAGGAGAGATTAAAAAAAAAGAAACTCACAGCAGCAGGCACACAAGAAAAAGCAGCAAGTCCTGATGATGAGGAGGGAGGAAGAGCAGGGAAAGAGGAGGTGCAGATTTAGGGAGGAAGACCAGACATAGGAGAAGAACTTAGAGAAGCAGGAGTACCAACAGGAGGACAAGAAAAGAGAGGAGAAGGAGGAATGAGAAAACAACGGAAAAGAAACGAAATAAGAAAGTGAAAAAAAAAAAAAGCTACGCATGGACGAGAAAGTGTTTTCTTAAAAAAAAAATTCAACATAGGTTTGTCTGTTGACCGCATTGCTTGCCACCTGAACTGTTACTTTATTGATATCGTTTTCATTACCATAGTGTAAACCCAATATACCCAAGGGGTGAGATAAACAAAGAAGGAAGAGACGAAGTATTACAGCAGCACCCCAGGAAATTTATTTTACCTTGAAGATTGTATCTGCTGTGAAACTGCAACGAAAAAATGAAATCAAATCATTTTCCTGTGCCTGTGCCTGAGCAATTTCCTAATTGATTAAATGGAACCCGGCTTCAAGGAGCGACGGAAACACTTTTTTTTTTTTTTTATTGACAGCTCTTTTGAGGATGAACATCCCTTCAGTCAGTTGACAGTACGGCCTTTTACAGAGAGAGAGAGAGAGAGAGAGAGAGAGAGAGAGAGAGAGAGAGAGAGAGAGAGAGAGAGAGAGAGAGAGAGAAGAATCTGTATTTTCCAGGGCAATACGGTAAGCAAATTATACATACTTTTTTCCCACCCAGTCCTGGGGGTAGAAGAGAAAAACAAAATAGCACACGGAAAACATGCAATTCACAACAGCAGGAACAACGGAAAAAAAAAACTGAATACACGAATCGATAATTAAACTATGAACAGAAACAGCCTGACACTACAAACGCAAGTGACAGAATCCTGCATAAATGTACAAGTGCGCGCGCACGCGCGCGCGCGCGCGCACACACACACACACACACACACACACACACACACACACACACACACGAGTGTGTGTGTGTGTGTGTGTGTGTGTGTGTGTGTGTGTGTGTGTGTGTGGTGTGTGTGTGAGAGGGAGAGAGAGAGAGAGGAGAGAGAGAGAGAGAGAGAGAGAGAGAGAGAGAGAGAGAGAGAGAGAGAGGAGAGTAAAAAAAAAAAACAACCCAATAACCTGAAACCTTGACAACAAGATCTAGGAGTGTACACTATAATCATATTCTATCTCCCAGTTACTTTACAACATCTTCTCCTTCTTACTACCTGCATTCCTAGTCGAGTCGTGGGTTTACACAGCTCTTTGAGGATGATGTGAGAAGACAGAAACTGCGCTCTGAGGACCTTTGTTGTGACATGGTTGCCATTGACAATTATTAGCTCGAATCGGCGATACATATGTATATGGTACACACATGTAACAATGATCTTTGTTTCTAATAATGTGTGTGGTGTTTGTTATATTCTGATTGGAGAAAGAAGAACCTTTAATGCACGGAAAGTATACGAACAATACCAAGCAGAGAAGAAGAAGAAGAGGAGGAAGAGGAGGAGGAGGAGGAGGAGGAGGAGGAGGAGGAGGAATAAGAACAGAAACAAGAACAAGAAGAACAAGACGAAGAACAAGAAGACGAACACAAGATGCAAAGCACATAAACATACTCCCAGTTTATCTTGAATACGCGTGAGATATTCTATAAAGAGGAAAGACCGTTTTGGGCCGTTATAGCCGTTAGCTATTCTGGTAATCATCGGGCATCATCTGTGACCCATAATGAACATACCTACACATTTTCAGAAAGATCGGCCAAGCACTTTCTGAGATATTCCATCAAGAAGAAAAACCGTTATGGGCCGTTATAGCCGTTAGTAACAGATATAACGGTAAAACAAAACATTGGGCATCACTCGTGACCCATAATGAGCATACCTACACATTTTCTGAAAGATCGGCCAAGTGCTTTCTGAGATATTCCATAAAGAAGAAAAAAAATTGTGGGCGTTATAGCCATTAGTACCGGATATAACGGATAAACAAAACATCGGGCATCATCCGTGACCCATAATGAACATACCTACACATTTTTCAGAAAGATCGGCTCGGTAGTTTTGTCTGGAGCGAGTGGAACACATTTTGACCACGGACGGACAGACAGACACACAGACACACAAACAGCATTTCTTCGTTCCTATTGTAAAGTACTCCCTCTGTTCTATAGGAACTGGGAGTACAAAAAGAAGAACTAGCAAGACAACATTAAATAGCAGGAAAAGATGAGGAGGAGGAGGATATGAGGAGAAGAAGAAGAAGAAAGGAGAGGAGGAGGAGGAGGGAAGGGGGGGGGGGGGGGGGGGGGGGGGAGAGGAGCAGGAGCAGGAGGAGATTAGAAAGGGTTAAAGGGACAGAAAAAATGAGATGGAGAAAAAAAATATATATTGAACAGGATATGTCTGAATTCAACAACGTTGTTTCGTTTGTCTTTTGCCTCATCGTTTAATTACACTGTTTTCCTGCTTCTTGGCATCGTGTTCATTTCTGAGGCGCAACTGAAATCTGAACCCCTGGAAGAGATAGGTGGAGGAGTGGAAGGCAAAATGGAAGAACTGTCCGCATGGCACCACACGCATTTGTTTCCCGGAAGATTGTATCTTTCACAGACTCTTGCCATGCCTTGTCCTTTGCTTTGAAGCTGTGGTGAAAAACAAAATCAAGACCTTTTGTTGTGCCTGTGTCTGCGTAATTTCCTGATCAAACGGATACCCGTTTAAAGGAGCGACGAGCGACAGGGAACACTTTGTAATCGATATGACAATTTTGGCAGCTCTTTTAAGCGTGAAAAAATATTATCCTATCGACAAGACAATTGAGAGAGAGAGAGAGAGAGAGAGAGAGAGAGAGAGAGAGAGAGAGAGAGAGAGAGAGAGCTCAGATTTCCAGTGCTTTATTGTACTTTGTTATCGACCTGTATATGAACGACACACAGTACACACCTACATACATCAAAGTGACAAACTGACTTTAGGCATTCGCACACATACTTCTTATTTTTCCGTCATGTTCTAAGATATGACTATGGGATGCCAGTTTTGATGTGCATGGGCGTTCGCAGTGTGAATAAGGAAACTCTCCCGGTTCCTCAGCTACTATTGCCGCAGTTGTCTCCCTTCTCTCTCGGTCATCTGTGATGCTGGCACGTTTAGCTGTTTTCGAAAGCTGTCGTTTGCTGACTTTGGCAGAGCACGTAAACCTGCCCGTTCCCGCGCACGCACTTCTAGCAACTCTGGCATGATTCCAGTTCGGGCTAAAGTGTCCTTCACATAATCCTTATAACGTTTCTGAGGCCTTCTCTGTTTGCTTTCCTGCAGAGGTCGCTTTTGGGGATTCAAAGAATTAAAAAAAAAGATTCTGGACTCTTTCCATTCGGATGACGTGCCTTACCTTCGAAGCTGAACTTTTAAATTCGTGGCCTTACTGCTAGTGGTCTCGGGCCTGTCAACAACGTTTCGGCTCGTGATCCTATTCTGCCACCAAATGCCCAGGACAGATCTATAGCTACTTACGTGGAAACCGCTACAACAGTTCGATACTTTCCTGCACAAGGTCCAGGTCTCACATTCGTAGAGAAGGCTGGTGAGGACAACTTGCGTGTATACACCTTCACTTCAGTGGATCACCTGTTCTTAAGGTGCTGGTTCAACACACGAAATCACATCTGTCGAGGGCATGGCTTGCCTTGCACATCCTAGCGTTGACTTCCTTGTCGGGGGAACTGCAACTGGAGGTGACACTACTACGGTATCTGAAATCCTCGACAGTCTTCAGCATTATTACCTCGATAGAGACTTGGGGGATGGGGGGAGGCTGGAAACGACCGCCTGCAGACAGAGGGATGGACTGTCTTGCCAAGGTGGGTATAGTAGCTCCAAGAGGTGTGAGGCCTGGAAAAATTGGTCAACAGTCAGCTAAAGTGCGGTCGGTCTCTGTATGTGGCAAACGGACGCAGACA